>CM059288.1:20250216-20345216 GCA_030347295.1 Setipinna tenuifilis | reverse complement strand
TCTTTCTTTCTCTGCTTCTCTCTCGGCCTCTCCCTCCCTGTTCTCGACACTCCGTTCGGGGTATGAATGGTTGCCGTGGAAACTGCCTCCTCTAGTGAGGCAGTTCGTCTCTGTAGCCGTGGCAGCGGCACTGATGGAAAATAATGCTGGGAGCTCTCTATCTCTCCTTCTCTCTCTCTGTCTCTTTCTCTCTCTCTCTCTCTCTCTCTCTCTCTCTCTCTCTCTCTCTCTCTCTTCAACTGCCTCTCTCTTAAACACCATCCTCCTCCCATAGCAACAGCAGCAGACCCCCACCAACCCCTTGCCCATCTTTCTCTTCCTCACACATCCTCTCCCTCCCTCTCTCTCTCTCTGTCTTTCATTTTCACTCAGTGCCTCTGTCACTCTCTTTCTCTCTTCCCTCGCTGTCACACTCACAGTGTTTCAGTGTTTTTTTTCCCCTTCCTCTCCTCCTCCTCCTCCTCTTCTTCTTCCCTCCCATGCCTCTATCACAGCACTTCTCCTTTTTCGCCACACCTATTTTTGTGCTGTCGGAGAAATGATGACTGCTAACAATCCAGCCCGACACACACACACAAGGGGACGGTAGAACAATGGCTGGCAGGGACTAGCGAAGAGGTAGGAGGAAGGAGGAAGGGTTAGGGTGTAGGAAGAGGGAGAGGAAATGGTAGGGAGATGTAGGGAGAAATGAAAAGAGAGAAAAGAGAGAGAAAGAGAAAGAGAGAGGGAGAGAGGACGCAGTATCCTGATTTCATTAATGTGATTCCATTCAATCAGGGCGTAGGCAGAGTTCCATCTGTCACACCGGGAGCTGTTGAGTAGCACACAAACACACACACACACACACACTCACACACACACACACACAAACAGTGACATGCTCACTTACACACACAAACACACAAACACACACACACACACACACAGTGACATGGTCACTTACACACACACACATACACACACAGACACACACTGACAAATACATGCACACACAGTGACATACTCACTTACACTTACACACACAAACACACATACAGTGACATACTCACTCACTCACACACACCGACACACAGTGGGGTGTTGGCACTGGCATCACTGGCTCATAATCACACACCCAAGCTAAAATAAGACGCATTGCTAGCCTCTGGCACGGCCAGCTTAAAAGGCCTTTTAATGGCTCTTTTTCACCTATCCTACTCTACACAAACACTCTAAATCTACAAACTGAGCCCCCCCCCCCCCATCACCCCCCACCTCCCTTTCCCCCTCCCCTTCCCCTTCCTCCCTCCCGTCCAAAGACCAGCCAGCCAGCCAAGGCCATAACTGACCACCTCATCCACTGTCTGGCCACCTCAGTCAGACGCTTGCTGACAAAATGGCTGTGGGGCTAACAGACAGCTGAAGCAGCCATAATCCTCCCTCATGCCCACATCGCCACCCCCCCAGGCCCAGAGAAGCCGTGCTGGAACTCATCAACCCTGGCAGGTAATCGATGGCAACATCAAAGAGGGAACGAAGGAGAGAGAGAGAGTGAGAGAGAGAGACAGAGAGAGATGGAGGGAGGGGAAGAGTGATAGACAGAGGTGGTGGGTAGGAGAGAGAACGACAGACAGAGAGGTGGCAAAGAGAGAGAGAGAGAGAAAGAGAGGAAAAAAAGAGAAAGAGAAATAAAAAAGGAAGGGACAAAAGAGAAAGAGAGAGGCAGGGAGAAATGGAGAGAGAGAAGAGAGAGAGGAGAGAGAGAAGGAGAGAACAAGAGAGAGAGAGAGATGCTGTTTATTTGTCTACAGGAGTCATAACAGCATCAGCAGCTCATCGCTGTTTCTCTCCGCAGCCCTTATGCTCCTGCGCTCATCAACGCAGACTTAATTAGAACAAATCGCACTTTCATCACCCCAGTAATTGCACAGCCTCGCCCATCGCCTTCTCTTCTGCCAGCCCTTCCTCTCTTTCGCGCTCTCTCTCTATTCCTCTTTCTCTCTCTTTTAACTTTCCCCTCTTCTTTTCACATTTGCCAGACACCTCCCACCTTTCTCTCTCTATCTCTCCCCACCACACTTATTTTTTTTCTCCTCAAAACACATTTAAAAAAAAAAATGTCTCCTATGTCTGCTGTGTTGTTTTCTTTTCACAGTTCGCTTTGAGGTTTGTCTCTCAGGCTGCCTTCTGCATTCTTCACCTCCATTCTCCCTCTCTCTCTCTCGTTCTCTCACTCTCTCACTTTTTTTCCTCAGTAAAACAATGTTCTGGTCTGTTTTTTTTTTTTGTTGCCCCTCAACGATGCATTTTCTCAATGTACAATGTTACAGTGTCCAACAGGAACTGACCTTGTTGCACAAACCATCATGTCTACTAATTAGCTCGTTAGAGACAAGAACAGCTCAGCCAAATCAGGAAGTCAGTGATGGGGCCAGAGGAGGACTTGTACAGTGAGTTTACAGTGAAGGCTAGGAGACCAGTGTCTGTGCTGTGGCTGAGAGATATATATGCTCATTCATGCCAAACATCTATCTTCCATTCTATGAATACCAGGGCCCGGTGGCACAAAACAGATTATACATGGATAATCTTCAACAAATGTTATTAAAGGAAGATAGTAAGATCAATCAGCTTAATTGTGTTTGGTAGGTTGCTGAGCGATTTACGGTGACTGTTTTAACGTTCATTTTCATAATGTTGACTAGCATAATTATGTCAGTATAATTGCAGTAAGGTAGGTAATGTGTGCAGAGGACCCAATTGACAAAATAGCGTCATGTACAGTACATATCCGCGTTGTACACTATCTGATTTGTATCAGAGATATTTGCAGTTATTTTAATAATGAGGACAGTTTGGCATGACCCAAAAGCACAAACTTGAACAAGCCAAGGCTGCAGCTAATTAGCAACAGTCAACAAATCTCTGTGGAAACTGTTGAATGTTACTGCAGTAAATTCTCGTTTAATGCCACAAATTACTAACCATTTTTCCTTAATTAAGGATTTTATGGCCTTTGTGCAACACCCTTAACAAGAGAATTCCTTACCCAAGGAAAAATTAGCTCCTTAACTGTCATACTTAAGGTAAAACACTGAAGGTGTTTTGTGTACCCAGCCCCTGATTCTTAAATACAACAAGTGTGCATATATTCGCTAATGTGTGGACAATTGTGTTGTCAAACTAATAGGAGATCCATCCTTATATTTTTCCTAGGTATTTTTTTTCCATTGCCAACAATTCCTGCATCCCTCTGAACAACCCTGTCTGGGATTGGACGAATTGTAGGTGGGAGCCAGTATGCCGAGCTGTCATTGGCTGGATGTGGTGTCTGATTATCTGCTCTCTGGCTGACTCCGGCCCTGTAATTAATAACCCGCCCCATGTCCCTGGAGCAGCAGATAGCGGTTAGAGGTTCTCTGTGGGACGCTGGGGCTGCCAAAGGGAGCCGGAAAGATAGAGTTGAAAATGCGGAACGGAGATAGAGGGAATCTAATCTAATTTGGGTTGGCTATTAGCGTGTGTGTGTGTGAGTCTGTATGTGTGTGTGTCTGTGTGTAAATGTTTATCCGTGTGTGTGTGTGTGTGTGTGTGTGTGTGTGTGTGTGTGTGTGTGTGCATGTGTGTGTGTGTGTGAGTCTGTATGTGTGTGTGTCTGTGTGTAAATGTTTATCCATGTGTGTGTATGTGTGTGTGTGTGTGTGTGTGTGTGTGTGTGTGTACATGTTCTAAGCATACATGATACTCAAACACTAACATCGAACTCAGGTAAACAGGTGTGTTTCTATCTGGTCATCTGAGTACTTAAGCCTCCTTCTCCTGCAGTGTGTTCCTTCCTTCCTTCCTCATTCGCCGTGGGAGATAATGGCTTCCCATCGTGTCATTTCCTGCCCCAGACGATAAGAAGGATCCACATTTGAGCAGGTCAGACCCAAGGAAATTGGTCCTGCTTGTGGAAACCGTATCACGACTAAAGCAAAATTGAGAGGGGTTTGTACAAGAGGGGTAGCAAGACTTTACAGCAAAGACGTTTCACAAACATGGATTTAGGCCTGTTTGATTTTTGTGATGTTTGTTCTTCACTTTGTTCTTATCTCTTTGCTCATTTCAATGTATCACAGGATTTATATGTGCTGCATTGTCTCTTTTTTATCTATACTTATATGTCTTCCTGTCATAACATAGCCAGCCAGAGTGCCTCTTCATTTTCTTTGTACATTTGTGGTTGTATTTGATTTTCTTTGTTTGACCTGGGAGAAACTCCTAGCCTGGTAAACCAGCCCTTCGTACTTCACTTTGTTTTGTACAGAGGGTCTGGCTGTGCTGTATTGAGAAACATTTTTCTTTCTGGAGCTGAAAAGCTTTTTGGAAACTAACAGACTAACAACTAACGTTCACGAACACTGGCTCTGTGTGTTGATTTGGCTAGGAAGGATTCTGCCTACAACCAGCCATTTCAATGAGACCTGTGCCAGACCCTCTGTACAAACCTGAGTGAAGTACGTGGGGCTGGTTTACCAGGCTAAGAACCTCCTCCAGTGCTGGTGTTAAGCATGGAACATGTATTGTAACTGGGCAACTTGTCCCTATAAAGCTATTGCCAGTTGGGTACCTCTGCTTTGTTGTTGTCTGGGAGAAACTTAAGACGAAAAACTGGTGTGAACCAGGGAGTGTGCCTGTGTGGCTGGGGGGGGGGGTTGCTGTCCTTAAAACGCTATGCCAGTCAGGTTCCTCGCAGACTAATCCCCCCCCCCCCCTCCCACAGACACACACACACACACACACACACACACACACACACACACACACACACACACAGCCCTGAAGAGGAACCATTTATAGGTCATGTCTGGCCCACTCTGACCTGAGTGAGTGCGGTTCCGGTGCCACTGATTGGAAAAAGAGGCCACTCTCACCGCAGGAACTACTGCGGCCAAATGAAGCGAGAGAAAGAGAACATGCTCAAAAGAGAGTGAGAAAGAAAAGAAGGAGTGAAAGTACACCAGGAAGAAGAGGAAAAAAAAGAGACTTTGTGTTTGTATGTGTATGTGTGTTGTGTGTTTTGTGTGTGTGTTGTGTGTGTGTGTGTGTGTGTTTGTGTAAGTGAGGGAGGCAGTGAGTGAGAGAAGGTAAAAGAGCAAGACAGAGAAAGAGAGGGAGAGAGAGAGAGAGAGAGAGAGAGAGAGACGCCAAGGAGGAGAGAAGTCAGAGGACATTCAGCAGAGCACTCTGTGATTATATAAAGACGAGACGACCAAAGTCCCTGTGGATAAATGGGGGAAAAACATGCACTAAAAAAAAGTGCAGTTCACCCAAGGCCCCAAGTCAACAGAGATAATTCGAGCTCAGTCTGGCCCAAGTGAATACACCCAGGGCTGGGGCTGGGGCTGGGGCTGGGGATCGGACCGGGGTCGCGTGTGTATGTGTGTGTGGGGGGGGGCATGCTCTTCTGCGGTTGGCTGGTTCTGGGTTGTTGATTCGGGCTGGGCTGGGCTGAGCCGGGGGAGTACTTACCGGCGGCGCTGGACACGGTCGGCCAATTCTGGACCAGGACCCCCTGGGCTCCCTGCATCACCGAAGACTCCTCCATATGCACCGAGCTGCAACACACACAAACACAAAAACATGACCATCTCACTCCACTCCAATTCCATAATGAAAATGTTAAAGTCATCACCATAACACACTCTTTTTTCAATGGCACATTCCATACACAGGGGCAGTTCAATGAGTTTTCAAGAACAGTACATCAGCAATGGCTAGTACAGAGGTCAGTGTGAGGGATAAGATTAGCAGTGTCCTACTTGTACGTTTATAATGAATGATAAAAGACATTAGTATGTTAGTCTGCTTTGACTTTCATGACCCATATATACTTAGCACAGCAGCTGTGCTGTTTGCAAAGGGCCATTAGGTGATTGATACTGTTTGTGCAGTTACTGTTGGCCCACAGTGTGGTGGGGGGGCTGTGGACTGGTGTTAAAGATAAGCACACATTACATCCTCCATGTGTTAATGGCTGTCCTGTGGGGGCCATATTGTAACATATTACTGCTTTAAGCTATTAGGCCCAATCCCCACCCTTTACACACCACCCGCTTGCCCACCCGTACTGTGAAGCATTACTGAAATTAAACTCCCCCACCAAAGTAATGTGGAAGGAGGTTTCTATTGGCATGTGGGAAGTGTGTGTGTGTATGTGTGTGTGTGTGTGTGTGTAGAATTAGTGTGGTGCCATGATTTATAGTCCTGGGCACTTCTGCAATATGTTCCTGGATTAGGGATTAAACATCACATCCCGACAGACTCTACTCCTGCACCACTCTCTAGATTAGGGTTTCCCAGAGCTCGGCACTTAATAATTTAACACCCCTGTTGGTTAGGTGGGTGTGATGGGGGGTGATTGGTATAAGTAACACTCCTTACATCCAAAAGCCACCCAGCCTTCCTCCTGTTTAATACTGTAACTGACTGAGCCTATGTGTCTAAGCAAACCTCCAAAAATCTTAAAACTTGCATTTATCTCATGTAAATAAATACACATGAACTTGTGTTAGCTTATGTCCTCCTTTTTGTAAGTCGCTTTGGATAAAAGTGTCTGATAAAAGTGTAATGCAATGTAATGTAATGTAATGAACTCCCCCTATAGCCTTTATATGAGTGTGTTCTTAAACATTCTGTAAAAGAATGCGTTCTACAACTATGCAAGATTCTAAAATTACAGATTATATTTTTAGGCAACCAAGCATTCTTTAGAACTTTTTATCCGGCTAACATTTCTGTCACACTGGGTGGTACACCTTCAAAGAACGTAGGATACCTGAACAGGTTGGACTACTGTGCTAACAGATAAACAGCTCGGATGAGTTGAGTGTTAGTTGTTCCCCTTTGCCCCTGCTACGCTTTCTTTGAAAGTCACCCGTATCGTGGGGAATTCTTCCTGGTCTCTTAAGCGCCGACTGTGATAACACTTTAATTAGATGGGGGCCTGTAGAGACTGGGTATCGCATGAAACGGACTTGCATGCGATCATTTCTGCCTGGTGAGTCTGACACTGCAGTGGCTTACTTTGAGTAGCGATGGTGGTAGGTGGAGCACTCAAGTGCAATTAGAGTCTCAAAGAGTTTTTATGCTGTTATGAAAAAAGGGGTAGCAGTTGGGGAACAATTTTTGCTTTAACACATTTAAAAGGGTTTAAAGAAAGAAAATGTGCCAATTTTAAGATCCACGTCGCGTTTTTACACCAGTTAAATCCTTCCATTTTATCCCAAAACCCAACATTTCTACTCTCTACCCTCCATGCACCCAGTATACATAAAGACCGTAATGGAGAGCCATGGAGGTCGGGTGAGTTGAGCCGTGTTCGGCTATCACCTCGACGCCAGAGGGTAGTTACCAGACTAGCCACCACCACTCTTTCAGCAAACTACACCAAATGGTCTTCCAGAACAATGCACTAATTTATTTTTCTCTCTTCTTCAATATCCTGCCTTCTTCTTCTTCTCTCTCTTCTATCCATCCCATTTCCCTTTCACTTTAACTTTCTTTCATTTTTAGAGTCCTTCACTTTGATTCTGTGTATATACGTACATAGCAGCCTAAGGTGTAGCAAAGCCATGCAAAACATGTTTTTGAAGAAGCCATCTTAGGGGCGTTTGATGAGGGTTGTGGATGGTAGGGTACTTGAGGGTGGGGTGGGCTCTGTGTGTGTGTGTGTGTGTGTAGGAGAGTGTGGAGGGTTGTGACATTCGCCATATATAAAGGAGGCTATGATGTTATCTAAGGACTGAGGCAGCCACCAGAGCAGTGTCTGAGTCACCGCTTAAGCCCCCGGGTTACAGCACCAAAACACGCAAAATAAAAATAAATAAAGAAATAAATGGTTCAAAACAACAACAACAACAACAACAACAACTACATATACACACACTCACAAAAACAACCCACACACACACAAATACACCCAACCACCCACACACACACAGACTGCTTGAGGTGAGGTGACAATGTATGACATTTTTCAAAAACCCATATCCATCTGTGATCGACTTCTCACCCCCGGGGGTATGCAATTGGTATAGAGTGTGTGTGTGTGTGTGTGTGTGTGTGTGTGTGTGTATGTGTGTGTGTGTGTGTGTGTGTGTGTGTGTGTGTGTGTATGTGTGTGTGTGTATGTGTGTGTGTATGTGTGTGTGTGTGTGTATGTGTGTGTGTGTGTGTGTGTGTGTGTGTGTATGTGTGTGTGTGTGTGTGTGTGTGTGTGTGTGGTTTGACTGCTGCCTCGTCTGAGACTGATGAAGTGCATCTGAGGTGTCGGTTGTTCGGTTGTTTGAAAGAGAAGTAAAATGGTTGCTGGCTGCCTGACAGCCAAGTCAGCTGCTTCAGAAACGCAGTGGAATATTCCGTTCTCTTGTTACACGAGGCCTCTCAATGACGAGTGAGGACAGAGACAAAAGAAAATAGCACTGCATTAAGAAAAAAAAAATGTCATGTCAAGAATACATTTAGCAGCCTTCATGTGTCTCTCTTCTCTCTCTTCCATTTTTTGGTGAGGGTGCTGAGAGCCAGTAACATCCTCCAGCTGGTTTGCGACTGAGCCATGACACGAAAGGTTACGGCTGAGAATGGAGAGCTACAATCGGTAGAACATGAGAGGAGAAGAACTCTAAAATGGAGATTTGGTGTAGGGCAGAGAGAGAGAAAGGGAGACAGAGAAAGAGAGAGAAAGAGAGAGAGAGAGAGGAGGGAGCAGGTGGAGGGGGACTGATGGCCACCATTTTAGCTGTCGAGCCCCCTGATACACAGCCTCTCTCTCTCTCTCCCTCTATCTCTCTCTTTTTCTCTTTCCTCCTCCTCTGATAATACATGTCTGTGGTCCCAAGGTCAGGCAATTACTGATGCCACAGAGCTCTCAGCTCCTCCATGCATTCAATCACCGCTCCCCTGCTGCTAATGTCCTCTCTATAATAACACCATCTCTCATCTTCACATCTCATAGTGTGTGTGTGTGTGTTTGGGTTTTATAATGTATTTCTATGCTATATACTATTTGCCGATGTGTGATATTTGTCTTTGTTGTTTGTTTGTAGATTGTTTTATTTATTTCTCTTTTTTGTTTGTTTCAGGCATACTGTATTCTGAAACAGCATTGACATTAGAAAAAGAAAGATGATGGTTAAGGTGAAAACTGTACAAATGAAAAAAAAACAAAATGGGGAAGGGAAGGGTATGTGAGTATTTATGCTTTTGGCTGCGTGTGATGTGGTGAGAAGCAATTCGGGTAGGGAAGCCATTTTAAAAGCTCTGTTGATCTTTGAGTAAAGCAGATATGCTGATAAAATATTAATGGCCATCTCTGGACCAAATACATGATCCTCAGCCAACGCCTACCCTGTTCGTGCTGTGTCTCTTCCACTCACTCACTGTGCTCTCTTTCTCTCTCTCTGCTCTCTCTTTTTCTCTGTGCTCTCTCTCTCGCTCTGGGCCTCAGTCTCCTGTAGCTTTCCTGTCTGTCCGAGTACATTTCAGTCCATTTGCCCTTCCCTGTCTACCTCTGTCCTTACTGAAGAAAAAGACAGAGAAAATCCTCCTGACTGTGTGTGTGTGTGTGTGTATGTGTCTGTGTGTGTGTGAGAGAGAGGGGATAGTGAGAATGATGGAAAATGTACCTCCTTGTGTTTCCAGAGAACAATTTTTATCTTTTACTTTTTGGGCTCACTTGGGGCTAATAGCAAAGGGAATATAAAGCATGGAAAATTCCATCCATCGAATAGGATAACCCGGAACCACGCGTCAGATACATACAGTATGTATGTATGTATGTATGTATGTATGTATGTATGTATGTATGAATGTATGCATGTATGTATGTATGTACTGTATGTATACGTATGTATGTATGTATGTATGTATGAATGTATGAATGTATGAATGTATCTGCCGCATAGTTCTATATATAGGTATTACTGTGTCTGAGCCCAGGATATGATGGATACTCTCATCAAAGCACCCTTCTGGGCACATGTAATCAAGCTTCAAATGATGAGACTGATTTAATACATTAGAAGGATTCGCTCATCCACATTAGCCCTCCATTAAAGCCCAGGGAAATTAGCTGGGAATCAGTGTTACGCTAATAAGACTAAACGCCTGCACCAGCAGTACACAGACGTAAACATACGTACACAGACATAAACACAACATACAGACACACGCACACACACACACACACACAAAAACATATAGACAGACATAAACATAGACGTACACACAAAAAAAAAACCAGCACAGAATTGTACAAACAAGCATGATGATTGGAACAACAAGCATGTTGATTACTTGACTAGCAATTGCACCATAAAAAAAATTGTGTAATAAACACATGCATGTTGGTTAGTGATATGCTTTGATCTCAGATTGAGGTGGTGAGAGTAATATGCCTTGATCTCTGATCGGGGTGGTCAGAGCGTGATGTCTGCTTTGTAAGTTGCCATGTTCCTCCTCCTACACTGTGACGGTCAGCACTGGGACAGGACAATATCAGTGCAGATGACCCACTTCCTGTAATGGCCAAAGACTGCAGCAAGGGATGAAAGGGCTGCAGTGGTTCCCTGCCTCTCTCTCCCTCCTTTCATTCTCTCTCTCTCTCTCTCTCTACTGCTGTGTCTCTTGTCTTTCTGCTATCTACAGTAATGCTCTTTGTGAATAAGCATGCAGCAGGATGATGATCGAGCTAGTTATTATGGCAAGCCCTGCCTGGTTAGGAGAATGTCTCATGGATCGCGGTGACCCTTGTTTACAAGGGGCCTGACCAGAGCAATCCGTGGGCAGCTTGTGGCCCAGTGACTTGTAGATAATCTGATCTCTGCACGGCTACCGTGGCTGTTGCTGTTAGACCCAAATGGGTCGCTTTTTCCGCCCAGCTGCGTTCGCCTGTAAAGTTGACATCTGAGACTCCCTCTCCATCCAACCCTCTTCCTCATCTCCTCCCCTCCACCTCCACCATTCCCTCCTGGGGTCCTCCACCTCCACTCAGCAGCTATGGCTTCTCAATACACGAAAAACAGTTGCATTGGATAGGCCTACTTTTATTTGTCCAAAACTGAGGAGAAAGTTTACAGATTACATGGAGAACAACACACAATAATGGGAAAGCTACAACATATTGCCACATATTCCAAATTAGATGGTTCTACATGTGTGCTTAATGCAGGTGGTTTCACTAATTAACTCCTCTACCTGGCTCAAGAGTTGTGCTAATTAGAATCAGCTGATGTAGCAAACAGCTGGACCACATATGTGGCACTACATTGTTGCTTTGGAGCCCAGCTTGCCCATCACTGATGCCCAGTGGTTGCATGGGTCCAGCAAATACAAATGGGAAGTCTACTGTACACCGGATGTGCAAGTAATGCATTCTCTTCACATAAGCCTATGCTGCAAGAATCAGCTTTCCCTCCAGTCATTGGACGTGGCTGCACCAGACTTGAGAGAGATATGTACCTTTGAACAAAACAAAAAAAAAACCTAGACCAGAACTTTAAAAATATTAATAGGTTCTGAGAACAAAACACTTCGGCTGCATACTAAGTGCGAAACCCAGCTGTGAGACTGAACTCTCCTGAGTTCTCGGGGCTATTTGTAAGCTGTAAATTTCCACCCACTTGGCTTGTTATTAATGCACTGAGTCAGGACCAGCAGCATCTCTCTCTCTCTCTCTCTCTCAGAGGTGGGCTGATTGGCTGATTGGCTGATGCCTTGTCGCCAGGGCCGGGGCTGGCTGACAGATCTTGCTGCATTAAGGTACGGTGGCGGTGGGTACGGTCTGGGTGTTGTTTAGGTTTAGGAGGCATGCGTGTGTGCGAAATTTTGGTGCTCTTACCTTTGCATTCCTGCCCTCAGGGAGGCCGAGTATCTCCAGTCCGCATTGGGAGCTTTAGGCTGCAGAGGAAGAGAAGAAGAGGGGGAGGAGGGGTGGATGAGGATAGGGGGGAGGGGAGAGAAAAGGGAGGAGGAGGTATTTAGAAATGCACTCAAGCAGATCATATTGACGAGAGAAAAAAAAAGTCAATCTCGCAGATAATGTGAGATTCCTCATTCCTCATGGATGGTGAGGATTTGCACATGTGAACTGCAGCTGGACGAAATGTGATTGTGGAACAAAAGGGGAATAAAGACCCTGTGTGTGTATGGAAATGTATGTCATTGAACCTGAGTGTGTGTGAATGGAAAGGTTACGTCCAGTCGAGCTAGACAAAACACCTGGACATGTTGTAACCCAGGGGTTGTCTAAACCAGACTGACAAGGGTCTGTTTTCTTCTCTCCCCCTCACACACACACACACACACACACACACACACACACACACACACACACACACACAAGCACACAGACGACCCCTTTCAAAGTCAAGGTCAGAGTGAGACGAGACACCAGAGAGTGTTTTTGGTGGGACAAGCAGGAAGTGGAATCAATTGATCCCCCAGTGGGCAAATCCACCTGGATGAGGATTGTATGTGACATGTGAGCCCCAAGCAGCCAAGCCAGTGTGTGGATCAGAGTCTAGAGGCACTCTGCACACACACACACACTCACACACACACACACACACACACACACACACACACACACACACATACACACACACACACACACACACACACACACACAGAATCAGCACACACAGCAGCAGGTGCTGCAGAAAACAGCACACACCTGGGTAACCAGACTATACTTAGGATTTTTTTTTTTTTTTTAGAAAAAATACATTCACAACATCAGCCTATAGGAGAAACTGAATAGACTATCGAACAGATCTAAACAAAAAATGACCCATAATTTGCTCTAAATGTACAATTTATCAAGATATACATTTATCTAGTGTAATATTTAGGAATCTTTAGTGCAAATGTATGTGCGTGGAGGATCATCTTGTTAAAAAATATGTTGCAAAACAGCATTTTGTCTGCCAACAGGAAGGACGAGGAGTGTGTGACGCAGGTGTGAGTTACCATGGTGACCCGATCCCCTATTTCCTCCCAGAGGGATGTAAATATGCTGGAGATGGAGCATTGATCCTGTACAACACACACACACACACACACACACACACACACACACACACACACACACACACACACCACCAAGCATCACCACCATCGCACTACATCCTACTCACACCATCCTACTCATACCCCTCATTCACACACACACACACCCACACACAAACACACATCACCAGCTATCACCATCATTGCACTCCTTCTCCCACCTACTCGCACCCCTCCACCCTTCACCCCTCACCCTCCACCCACCCCCCTTGCCCCCCACCGACAGCATCCATCAGAGCTGAAATCCAATATGGGCTCTAATCAGCCAGACTCGGAGCCCCTCTGTGACTCACTCAGACGCTCAATCATGTTTACAGAGAAGCGCCCCCCCACCCCCCACCCCACCTCTCGCTCTCGGACTCTATCGCATTTGCCAGGTGGACAGAGGACCTCAAAGGCACGGCCGTGGTGCAAGTCCATCATATTAGTGGACAATTACGACCTCTGATTGAACGCGGACAAGACCTCGGTACTACCAGTTGTGTGTGTGTTACGTGTGTGTGTGTGTGTGTGTGTGTTCATTTTGCATGAATGTATTCATACCGTACACACAGAAGATATAAAATCAAAACACTGTCGGAAGATTGACAAATGCCACAGAAGAAACTGACAGATGAGAAACGATGACAACAGGTTGATCGGTCCTATCTGCCCAATCTGCACTAATGTTTCAGTTTAAAGAGAAACGAAATGATCTATTACAAACATTATTACCACAGCATATGATCAAGTCTGCTTATTGTATTTCAACGGCAGATGTTTGTAGTGAGTTACGGAGACTATGAAGGAGAAAATGAAAAAGGCTGCATCACAACAAACCATATTTCAATCTTTTGTCGCTGCTTTTTCTGTGAAACGCATTGTCACTTGCAGCACACTGATTGCAGAGAGAGAGAAAGAGAGAAAGAGAAAAAATGAGAAATAGCAAGCTCTGCTAAGGTCTGATTTAGTCAAGGCAGAGGTTCCTCTCTCTCTCTCTCTGTTTTACTTTCTCTGCCTCTGCTCTATCTCTCTATCGCTCGCTCTCTCTCTCTCTCTCAAGTGGGCCTGTGCCGAGTGGACACACCTCGCCTGGATACAGCACTCGCACAGCCTGCGCCAGCCAATCACAACTCTTCCTCAGGCCCCGTTCAAGCTGAGCCGCCCAATCAGGTGCCGGCAGCCTAGGAAAAGCACGCCACTGCTTCTTAATTACACAGCAAGTGGGAACAAACATGACTGGCATTTAATGAGAGCGACAGGGAAGCGGAGAAGCAATTAAGGCCGAAAAAAAAACCCTGATTTTTCCAGCCTGCATCCCCCACTCCCCCCACAAACACAAAAAAAGCTTCTTATCAAAAGCAAGTGTATCAGTAGGGAGTGCCACCACCACCACTCACTTCAAGGCACTCTGTGCTTAAAACCCACTGAAAACTGTGCACAAGGATCTTTTTATGGATGTGAATGTGGCACCAGTGTATGTTCTGGCTTGGGGTCTGCTAATTACAATATTACACTGCTGCACTACATTATTTCTCTCGCTACTCTTTCTAGCAAGAAAGCCTGGCATGTAACAATCCACAGATGGCGGCAACAGAGTATTTGGAGAACGCAAACCATACCGATAAACAAGAGGGAATGGTTGAGAATCAGCTTGCGAGTCAACTCCTTCAGAGAGTGAGCAAATCACCCAAATGCTACTAGATACTTCCTTTAAATGTGCAGTCTCGGGTAAGCACAAAAATAACTAAATACATAAATAAAATCATCCCCTGTCCTTAAAGAGAGTCAGTCATATAAATTATGCAAGATCCACTTGAATTAACTGCCCTCGAGTGACAACACAGCCCTGGATTTTTTTTTTAATTTCTGTTTTTAAAGGAAAGCGAACCTAGCACACTCAAGCTCTGCATTTCCCTCGTCTCTCAGGCCAAAAGCTTGTGTCCTCTGTGCCGTCTAGAAGCGGCCAAAGAAAATGTGCCACCGCCTTGGGAGGACAGGGTGTGAGTACCAGGGGGAGAGGGGCTGTTGTTTGGCTTTAGCGCCTCCAAATAGAACAGATTCAGCTGTGAAGGAGGCTGCAGTGCAGCAGGAGAAGAGGGGAGAGGTGAGGAGAGGAGAGATGAGAGAAGAAGAGGAGAGAGGAGGAGAGGAGAGGGGAGGAGAGGAGAAGAGAGGGGAGGAGAGAGGGGTTAAGAAGAGAGGAGAAGAGAGGGGAAGAGAGGGGAGAAGAGAGGGGAGAAGAGGAGAGAGGGGTTAAGAGGAGAGGAGAAAAGAGGGGAAGAGAGGGGAGGAGAGGTCAGGAGGCAAGAGGGAGGAAAGGGGAGGAGAGGAGAGAAAAGGAGGAAAGACGAAAGAAGAGGAGAGGCAAAGGAGTGGAAAGAAGAGTGTAGAGAAGAGGGAAAGAGGGTAGAAGACAGGTGAAAAGAGGAAAGAAGGGGAGAGGAAAATAAGAAGATGAGGAGAAGAGAGTGGAGAGAAAAACAGTGGTGGTGGTGACCGTTGAGTGTAGGGAGTGGGGGCTGGCAGAGAGAGTGTTTTTTTCCACTCCGGAATACACAAATGATGGGGAGCAATTTGATGACAGCTGTAAACCAGGGTGGAGGAGAAAAGGCGCATAAACCGCTGATACCCTGAATCATCAGAAACAAACAATACACACACACACACACACACACACACACACACACACACACACACTTACACACTTACACACACACACACTCACACACAAATCCCTACAGAGATTCATTCACTGTGTAATCACTTCTGCTTATACACAGAGCCTTGGAAAGACACACACACACACACACACACACACACACACACACACACGCACACACGCACACACGCACACACACACACACACACACATATCCATACATGACGTCATGGGGGTGTTGTGGAGTCCTCAAAAACCCATCCTCTGCTTAATAGAACCCACTTGGGAAAAACAAACACTGTTCAAAACAATGCTGTTCAAAGAGGTTCTCTCCTTCTCCTAAGTGAAATGCCAACCATAATACTCACTGAACACAGTAAAATAAACTGAAGAGTCAAATAAATAAATAAATAAATAAACAGTGTGGATGTCTCACACAGCACACCAATGGCGACATGAGTAGAGAGAAGATGTGGTACCAGGTCAGCCAGGTCAAGTTGGGACGGTTCAGGCTCAGTAGGGCAGACCACACACACACACACACACACACACACACACACACCTGGATGGCGGTGGCATCAGGCATGCTGAGCCGCCGCACGAACTGACTGCTGTGCCCCGTGAAGAAGCGCTCGGACCCCCAGGTGCCGCTGATGGGCCGGCCCATGTTGTAGAACATGAAGGTGTCGCTGCCCGACGTGGCCGTCAGGCAGGTCTTGTAGCAGTACGTCTTGGTCATCGAGCCGTTGCCCCGCACCTCGATGTAATGCGGCTCCACCTTCAAGTCCCGCCGCAGCGCCACGTTGTTGCCCGCCGGCTGCTGGTTACCCCCAGCTACTGCCCCTCCACCCCCACCTACTGCCCCACCACCACCACCACCTCCACCACCACCTCCACCTGCTCCACCACCACCAGCGCCCCCTCCTCCCCCTCCGCTGCCACCCTCCTTGGAGGTCTTCTTGCTGCCGCAGCAGGGCGAGCAGGAGCAGGCCCCAGGCTGGCTGCAGTACTCGTGGCACTTGACGATGGCCAGCACCACCACGGTCACCAGGAACACGAAGGTGGTGGCGCTGAGGGCCACGATCAGGTAGAGCGTGACGTTGGACAAGATGAGCGTGCCGTGCGGCCGGATGATGCGCTTGGGGTCGGGGGTCACCTTAGGCGGCAGCTCCATGACGGCCACGTTGACGGTGGCGGTGGTGGAGCGTGGGGGCGCGCCGTGGTCCTTGACCAGCACCAGCAGGCTGAAGAGGGTGGAGTTGTCCTCCACCACCCTCCTGGTGGTGCGGATCTCCCCCGTGTGCTCGTGCACCTTGAACAGGTCCAGGTCGGCCGGGTGCTCCAGGCTGTAGAGGAGCCAGGCGTTCTGGCCGGCGTCACCGTCCCACGCCACCAGCCTGGTGACCAGCACCCCGGCCTCCGCGTTCCGCAGGACCGTCTCGGCCGAGTGCGTGATGTTGGGGGACGGGTGCACGAAGAAGGGCGTGTGGTCGTTTTGGTCCATGATGTAGATGTAGACGGTGACCACCCGGCTGAGGGGGGGAATGCCGTTGTCCTGCGCCTTCACCTGGAAGTGGAACTCGCGCAGCTTCTCGAAGTCGAAGGCGCGCAGGGCGTACACCTCGCCCGTGTCCGGCTTGATGGACACGTACGAGGTCACCGAGATGCCGTGGTTTTGGTCGTTGAGGACCGTGTAGGTGATGCGGGCGTTTTCGCCGTCGTCCGGGTCGGTGGCCTTGACCGTGCACAGCCCCGCGGTGGGCGCGTTGTTCTCGGTGACGTAAACGGTGTAGGAGGTCTGCTCGAAGCGCGGAGGGTTGTCGTTCACGTCGGCCACGTCCACACGCACGACCATCTGGGAGGAGAGGGAGGGGCTGCCCCCGTCGCTGGCCGTCACGGTCACGTTGTAGAACGGGATGGCCTCTCGGTCCAGGAACGCGGAGGTGACCAGGGTGTAGTGGTTGCGAAAGGACTTGATCTTGAAGGGGAGGTTGGGGGGGATGATGTCCAGGGTGACGTGTTTGTTTTGGCCTGAGTCACGGTCAGTCACGCTGATCAGAGCCACCACCGTGTCCGCCCTGGCGTCCTCCCTCACGGGGCTGGACAATGAGGACAGCACGATCTCCGGAGGGTTGTCGTTGACGTCCAGCACCTCCACCACCACCTTGCAGTGGACCGCGACGGCACCCGGGCCCCTGTCCATAGCCTGGATGTACATTTCGTGAGTGTTGGTCTCCTCAAAGTCAACATTGCTCCTGACTCTGATTTCCCCACTGTCAGAGTCCATGGTGAACATCTGGCGAACTCTCTCTGGAGTGTAGCTGCTGAAGGAGTAGTAGACCTCGCCATTTGTGCCCTCATCCCTGTCTGTGGCGTTAAGTTTTATGACTAAGGCGCCCAGGGACGAATTTTCTTTCAGTTTCACTTTGTATACAGAGCTGTCGAACACCGGCGCGTTGTCGTTGTTGTCTAACACGCGCACGTTGATTTTTGCAGTGCCCGTGCGCGGTGGGGCGCCTCCGTCCACCGCTGTCAAAATGAGGTGATGAGAGGGCGTCTGCTCGCGGTCCAGTGGCTTTTTTAAAACCAGTTCAATGTGGTTTCCGTTAGGCGGGGGCTTGTTTGACTCGAGCGCGAGATGCTCGTTTGGGCTGAGGCGATAGAGGCGTACCGAATTGGAGCCGTCGTCTGTGTCCTGCGCGCCCTCAATGGGGAAACGGGACCCAGCGGGCGCGGATTCAGAGATCTCCAGCTGGTACTCGTCTCGGGGGAATAACGGTGAGTTGTCATTAGCGTCCAAAATTTCCACCTCCACGTTGAGCACCTCTAGAGGGTTTTCAACAACCACTTCGAGATTGAGAAGGCAGGAGCCGCTGTAATCGCACAGCGTCTCCCGGTCGATTCTGTCACTAACGAATAGCTTCCCGTTTTTGTGATCAATATTAAAATACCTCCTGTTATCGGAGGAGATACGGATCCTGCGTGTTGAGAGCTTTCTCAGCTCCAGTCCTAAATCCCTAACGATGTCACCGACAAAAGCTCCGGGATCCAGCTCCTCTGGAATGGAATAGCGAATTTGTGCATTTGTAAGGCCACTTAGTAAAACTATAACCAAATAAAAACAAAGAGGCACGTACTCGTTTATGTTGCTACATCGCCCCGCAACAGCCATCGCAAGCTGGCAAGATCCGCAGACGGATTATAAACAGCTTTCCGCCTCTTGAGCTTGCCTTGCGAATACTCCCGCCACAGCATTAAAAACAGGGGAGAGTCGCCCGCTGACACTTGACTATGTGCAGGATGACCAAAGTCTCCTCTCCGCTGCCTTATTAACCGGACATTTTCCCACTACATCCATGTTCTCTCCTTTGTCGGTAGCTTCTGCTGATATTTTTTCTCTCTCCTCCGTGCGGCTGACTCTTGTTTCCCTTACACGGGTGCTGCCTCTCTCTCTCTCCTTCTCTCTCTCTTTCTGTCTCTCGCTCTCCCTCCCTGCTCTCTCCCCTGTCCTCCTCCTCCTCCTCCCCTCCCTCTCTTTCTCCCGTAGACTGTTCGGTGCTGCGGGGGAGGGGAACAGCTCTCCCTCCCATACACTGTTGGCTGCATTTTCAGCACCTCCGAATAAAAAAGCACCGACTATCTGCGAGAAAGCCGATACTCGCAAGAATATTAAATGCTTTCGGAAAATGTTAGGGCTGATTTTTTTTCGATCGATCGTTGTATTTATTCATTTATGCTGACACGCATGACATGCTTAGGAAAATTAGGGTGAAAACAAGGCGGTGGTCTACAAACTGCCACCGCCCTTTTCATTGTGTGTCTGTGTCTGTGTGTATCGGGGGCTTGTGCACTGGATTAAGAGACGCGCTCTTAAAAAACGTTATGCTACTTTAAATTAAATCATTCAGGTGATCTTCTTCGTTAGAAGGATGCTTCCAGGATAGCCATATATACACATCAACATACAATTTCAACAAGTGCAGTTTGGTCTTTAATATCTCTCTGTTTATGAACTGGCATCTCGTTTAAGGAATCACATTCAACACCCTCTCCCCAATTCTGGAGTGGTGGACTCTGATAGGAAACAGCAGTCACAGTGCTATCGCTGGACACTTCTCGTTTGGCTCTCACTTGCTTTCAAGACTGGCTGATTAAATAATCGGAGATAAAGATTACAGCAGCTTCAGCTCCTCTGACTGTTCGCGTTTTGTGTCACCACCCTCTCCTCCTTTCCCATTCTGTTCTCACCCCGCTCAGCGTCCAATGCAAACCAGGTCACCTTTACAAGATGCCCCCTATTTGCCCTCTCGACACAACTGTTAAAACAAGCTCCTGAGGTCCTTCATATAACATGGCACCCAAATTAGACGAAAAGGGCGGCGCCATAAATGCATAAACATAGAGGAATCGAAATCGACGTCATATCAGAAATGTTACTCACCTTATGTTAGTAAACACAATTTATATGTTAGGGACATTGTGGGCACAAACGCACCAAGGGGAAACAATTTCTATGAAAAATATAAGCAATTAACGAATTAACAGATTATTAAGTAGCCTACTCTACACAATCTTGCCACAGACAGGCTCACAACAACGTACTTGATAATGACGCTTGGTTCAAGTCTACAAGTTTAGTGTTCTTGGCACAAAGCCGCTCCTGTGGAATAATGAGACTTCAGACTGGCCAGTAAACGGCTGAGCTCTGCCCCTACCTAATCAATGAGAGTATATCTCGCATCCAGCAGTCACGCCAACGTGCCTATTAACGTCCACCGATGCAATTATATACCCATCGGTGGCTATAAACAACAGAGGATGGCAGCGAGCGGTCCAAGTCTCCTCCCACACCCCATCCTCGGATCATTTCTTATGGGTTGCGTGCCTTGGAGCGGCCGTGGCAGCTGTGCCCGCTTGCGCTCAGGTGGTGAGGCTGGAGACCGTAATTGAGTCGTTCAGTAATGTCTCGTGTAGTTCAGCCTCGCCGGGTAATTAGAACAATCCAAGGCCTTGTATGCTCAATTAAAATTTAATTTGAATTGGTTTCAATTCAATTATGACTCAGTGTTTCGCCTGAAACAGTAACTGGAAACGACTCCCTTTTGTATTTTTTTTAAGTACGAGTAAAGTTTGGTAGTACATGACTTAATCTTACTATACCTTAGGTTGGTATAGTAAGATTAAGTCATGTTGCATAAGACTGATTTTAGCTGACGCTGTTATCCAGAGCGACTCTAGAGCACTTAAGCTATAGTGTTTTTTTAGTGTATTATCACTCCCCAATGTACATTATTTCCCCACTGGAATCGAACCTGCGACCCTCCGATCCCTAGACTAACTCCCTAATCATAAATGTCATGTATATCAGCGAAGCCATTGTCTTCACATTTCCAGTGAAATTCAGTAAGAGAATGGATTCTCACCACATGGGCACAGCATGATTAGACACTAGAAACACCTCAAGTTGTAATGGATGGAATCCGAACCTTTGACCTCCCGAGCTCCAATTCCATTTTCCAGCTGAGCTACAGAAGGCCTAGGCTGGCTGATATGGTATTGTTTTGCTAGGTTGGTATAGTGAGACTAAGACTATACTGTAATTACACAGTCATGCAATCACCCCCCTCTTGTTCAACGGTTGGATTTATTTTATTTTATCTGTCCCGAGAGGACCCCGCGCAGCCGTGAATCATCGGGACACCGGGCGCTCTGCACGCCCTCGCACATCATCCCCTCGCGGCACCCGGGGAAAAGGAGGGCTGGCAGGCAGCGAGATGCCCCCGCACTGATTCAGAGGTTCACTGCAGCGGAAAAGTGGACATTTCACCCTGTTATGTGTAAGGAAAGATTGAAAGAGCACAAAACGCTGACCCGCGTATCTACTTTATCCGCTTCTGTGAAAAAGGCTACATACTGGGAGTTTTAAAACGCCTCGGCACACAATTTCAGCCGACAAACGGCCTACATAAAAGCAATAAAATGCAATTATTTCAGGAAGATAAGTAACGGTATATATTGTCTTACTTTCTTTTTTTCTCCAAAAGTACTTGGGATGAGTCGGTGTGTTTTACATCTCCGTTTAGACATTAATCTCTGGTTCTTAAAATGTAGTCAGGCGAGGGAGACAAAACAGCAGGGTTGCTCTGTCAATCTAGGATCGTTGCTACTGACATTTCTGACAGGAGTAACCCCCCTCACACTCACACACACACACACACACACACACACACACACACACACACATACACATACACACACACACACACACACACACACACACACACACACACACACACACACATACACTTCATCCCCGGGACGCTGGCGCGTGTTTACGCCTATTTGAGTGGAGAAGAAAAAGAGTACCCTGTAATCTCGTCAATTACACACCCCGGCGGACTCAAACACCTGCCTCTTTCCCACTGCGGCCGCCGTCTGCCTTTTCTCGGTCTGACTCTTTCTCTCTCCCTATCCGCGTGTCTCCCCTACTCCCGATACCTTTCTCTTCCTATTCACTCACTCAGTCATGTACACACACACACACACTCTCTCTCTCTCTCTCTCTCAACTCAACGCTGAGATTTGCCTGCACTTCTTCTGAAGAATGACATCTCTCTTCCGTACCTGTCAGAGCGAGGTCCATCTGTTCCCATCGCTAATTATCGGAACTCGAGGGGCTTAGGATGAAGTTCTCACTTTCGTTACACGCATGGCTGTCTCGCCAGTAGAAATACAGATGGTTTCGTCTGTTGCCACCATGCCACTGCGCATGCCCGCCCTTCCCCTTTCAGTTAGGTAGGTTACAGTAGGATGTTTTTTTTTCTTTCAGTGAGGGCTTTGTTGCAGGCTAACACGCCCTGCATTATTCACAGATTTCTACACGTGATTTTAGCCCAATTCCTAATATGATATCTTCTAGTCCTCTCTAAAGTCTTTATTATTCCTCTTCACAACATATTCCGTACTTAATATGTGCGTCACACACACACCTTTAATCTAGATGCTTCCTGCGTGTCTACGTTTTTCATCTGCTGTGCAACCCCCCCTTTCCTTTCCGTTGCTCTTTCTCTCCCTTCTTCTCCAGCTGTGATCAGTGTCTGCAGCATCCGCAGTTCCAGCTGAGAAAATCTAGCCGAAGGGCGTTAGCGGGACTGGAGAAGCAGCACTGGAGCCAATGCCAACCCCCCTCCTACTCCCACACCTCACCTCTCTCCCTCTGGCAGGCACAGAGAGACCAGAGGAGAGGACAGGAGAGGAGAGGAGAAACACAAGGATGCAGACAGAGGGTGACACACCCCTACCCCCAAAAAGAACGTTATGTACGCATTACAGTCAAGATGGCACACAAACAAAAAGAGGAAAAGGTGCCAGCATCCTGGTATAGATGAAGACATGGGTGGGTTTGCAATGTAACCAATGTGGTTCTATAAACTAAAGCTAAACACTCAGTGCAGTCACTGTTGTCTCTTTCATTAATAGCTATTTTTTTCACCCAGACATGGTTTCACTGAGGAGGGATGTGAAAACATTTAGATTAATCCCAGACATCATAAAATGAGTGGCCACGACATAGTTCAAAACACATAGGTTATCATTATTAATATAACAATCAATCAAACAAATGGAGCCTTCTGATTGGGTGGACCTGATTGACAAGTGGGTGAACACACCCGTGGCTATGCCTATGGCTATTACCACCTTGCTGCCAATCCACTGTGAAGAGAGAGATACAGAACAAAATATACAAGAAGAGGACGAGAGAAAGAAGTGGAGAGGACCCACCTCTGTCCTATTCCAGATATTAATCACATCTAATCTATTATACATAGACGACCACTGTAATATTTAACAAAGCCTCATTAATGCATGGTTATCGCCTGCTTTTAAAAAGACATTCATTACATAGCATAACAGCCTGTTATGCCATGTAGACTTTCGGCAGTTACACTGGGGTAAAATATTGGCCTTTTGAGAGAGAAGCTAGTGCACAACCTGGCACAAAAATGTTTCCAAAAATTGCAGCTACGTGGGTGTGTGTGTGACAGAGAGAAGACAAGGAGGGAGAAATATGTGGGGTAAAGACTGTAATTAACTTAAAAACCACACTCTCTTCCTCTTTTTAGGTATACTACCGTTTTATTGGACCATTTCCACAAATTGATGCATTTTCGGCACCAGGCCTTCATCGGTGACAGGCTGATAAAATTCTAGTGCTAAAACACGCTCATTTGTGGAAATGTTCCAGTAAAACAGTAGTATACCTAAAACGAGACAGACAGTGTGAGGTTTTAAGTTAAACACTTGATTTGGTTTTTGACTGAGACACAAACGACTTTATCTTAGGAGTAGAGTGCACTTGTTGTAACAGTAAGAGGCAGTTATAACAGACAGTAGTATCATCTAATGTTGTGCTCTTTCCATACATATTTCTGATGTTTGGTGTCCTAAATCTAACCCAGTTTTCCTCGAGATGGAGGTCGTGGATGTCTGCGGGGTGAGTCAGCGACTCGTCTGCCTGTCAGAGTGAGTTGCCTCGCTGGCTGGCTGGCCGGCTGGCTGGCCGGCTGGCTGACCGGCTGGCTGACTGACCAGCACTTTTCATATCGTCACACCGCCGTCTGCAGCTGGGGGCCAGAAGACCTACGACCTCACAGCCACATTCATAAACAGGGCTCTTCTTTCTCCTATGCTCTTCTTTTCCTTTAATCTATGTACACTTTCATACCATTCAGCCTCTACTGTGAAGCACTGTGAGTCAACCGCTGTTGTTTTGAAATGCGTTCTATAAATAAAGTGACTTGCCTTGACTCAAGTCTTTCATCAGGACAACACCAGCTACCGACGACCACTTCCACACACAGCTCTTGTCTGGGGCTGCTGTATTTATGATACATTTTTAAAAATAATTCAATTAAGGAGAAAAACGTAGCTGAAATAAATGCTGAATAGGAAATGAAATGAAATAGTTATGGGAGAAAAGACGTAGTAAGCACCTTTCTACAGTGCAGCGTAGAGTAAAGGGATTTATCACAGAAAATAATTCATTTCAATCTGTCAGGTCATTTGTAAAAGCTATATAATCTAATACAGGGAGAGTGAGAGAGGTGTGTTAGAGAGAGAGTGAGAGAGAGAGAGAGAGATGGGAGGGGTACTGGGAAGCGATTTTACAGTTTAGGTCAGCCCTCTGTGGGTGCAGAGTGGGTACTGCAGGAGATGGGGCATCAATAAATAATCCATCCTCAGAGACTGACAGTGTTTTTGCACATGCTCTCTCACTCTCTCTTGCTCATGGCCCCTCCTTCCTTCCCTCTCTCCCTCCCTCCCTCTCTCTCTCTCTCTCATCCTCCCTGCCTCCCTCCCCTTCTCTCACCCTCCCTCTCCCTCTTCCTGCCTGCCTTTGTGTATCTATGTGTATGCTTCTGTAAGGTCTGCGAACATCCTGTGATACTGATTCTCTAATACTGATTAAAAAACCTCAAGCCTTACTTTCTTTTTCTTTTTTGTTTTTTTTTAGAACAAGACTTAATAACACAGAGATTTTATTCCTCTCATAACCTTCCCTTTTCCTAGGATTAATGTTTCTCTCATCTCGCTCTCAACCTACATTTTTTTTTCTCCGACGGTGATGGCAGTGATCGTCATGGTGACAGAATGAAAGGGGGAGGGATTAAAATAGGAGAGGGAGGGAAAAAAAAACTATGTCAGTGTTACATCCAGGAAACGCAGGCTAAACCAGATATTTCTAAGCACACATCAATAAAAAGAAAAAAGAAGGGATGGTGTATTTTTTTCCTTTTACTGTTCCCTACAAATTCAAACATGTGCTTATTCTACTAACAGCAGAAAACATAAATAGGCACCTATCATGTATTCAAGAGCATAACAAAATGGAAGCAGTAGATATCTTGCTTGCACACTGCAGCTCAGTCTTTGCAAATTCACACGCCACACCTCACACTGATTTATGCAGCATAAATTTAGGCAGCTACAAACACACTCACATCCCTCCCTCTCATGTACACACACACACACACACACACACACACACACACACACACACAAAGATACGCACACGCACACACAAACAAACAGATCCCTAAGTCTCAGAGTAAGCCTGTTTTTCAGTCATTACATCTCCCCTGTCAGTGTAAAGGGCATGACTCGACTGAACACAAAACCCAGCTGTCCTTGGGGGCCTGATAAACACCGCTGCCTCAGCATGGGTTGTCCTCCAGATGCCTGACCAAAAAAAAAAAAAGAGAAAAAAAAAACAGGAAATAACAGAAAAAAAACAACATCAAAAGCCTGTGGATAAAGGCGAGACAAAGCTATCAGGAGAAACAGGCGTGCTCCCAGTCCCTCCTCTCTCTGTGTCTCTCTCTGCTCTCAATACCCCAGCTCAGCCTCCCCCCTCCTTTGTATCCATCTCCACAGCTGCAGCCTGCCTCCGTATGCTAAACAGGATGAAAGCAGGCTGGTGGTGGAGTGGAGAGGAGTGGAGAGGAGTGGAGGAGTGGAGAGGCGTAAGCATGGCCAGCCGGCTGTGTTCGGTGTGCCGGTGCCACGGTGAAGATGGAGGGAAGGGTTAGCTGATCAGCTCTGTCATGTTCAATCATCGGCCAGCTTGCTGGAGACGCGTGTAGCCACTCAGCATACTGGGGAGGGAATTAATGTCGGCCATTTGGTGTTATTGTCTCTCCGTACTCTACTCCACGCAATACCCACCCACCCTCCCTCCTTTCTATCCTCCCTCCCTCCCTTTCTCAGCTTCTCTCTCTCTTTCATAACAGCCTTCGTTCCAGTTTGAGTTGTGCGCTTGAATCTCGTCTTTAGTCGCCCCTGTTCAAGTCTTATTTGCACATCTGTGGCCCACATATCTCCATCTCTCATCCCTAATGCCTTCTCTTTTACTAATGCGCTCTCTCTTTCTCCCTCTTTCTCCCTCTCTCCATTTAATTCTATCTCTCCATCCACTCCTCTCTGTGCCTCTCTCGCTTTCTCTGTCTCTGTCTCTGTCTGTCTGTCCCTGTCTCTCTTTCTCTCTCTCTATTTCTCTCTCCCTCTCCCTCTTTCTGTCTCTCTCTCTTTCTCTCTCCCTGTGACTGATGCAAAACACGGAGGGGTGTATGCGTCTGGCTGATAGTTCCGCACAGGAGGTGGCTTTTTTAATGACTGCCTCAGTACATCCTTTAGCTCTGCCTGGGCACGGCTGGAAGAATGCAGCTATCTGCAGCAGCGATCTAAACCAACCGGGGAGCAGGGGAGGGGGAGCAAAAAAAAAAAACCCTGGTGGTTACCATGGTTACATTGATGGTGACAGAACGGGAGGTGACACGTTGTCAGAGAAGGCTGCTGGGGAAAAAAAAAAGAAACGAGGTAGAGGAAGAAAGAGGTGTGGGGAATGGGAAAGTAGGGTAAGGGGGGGAGGGGGTGTGTGGGTGGTGGGGTGCAAGATCTAAAACAAAAACTGCAGGATGGTGTGAGGGTGTGGACAATAAGCACTGCACAGACAGAGAGAGAGGACAACAGTGGCACACAAACCCACCCCTGCCTCGCCACCTCTGAGTGGTTTCCGAGTAATCAGCTACCCATGATGCATCTGGGCTACATACGGATCAGGATTATGGGAATGAGGGAAAGAGTCAGGTCACAGTTCGCTGTGTCATGTGTTTTTCTTTTTTTTTTGGGCCACCACACTTACTAAGCTCATAAAAATGATAAATAGTGAATGAACTGTATTTAGGGCTTATATATAGAGCTTTCACATACTCACTTTCCAGACTACCCAAAGTGCTCTACAGAGAGGATGCTCCACATCGACCTTCCCTTTTTAGGGAGTGGCTGAGATACCATCTCTGCAGTGTGTGCACTCTGACTGCAGGGGTGCAATGAGAGAGCAGATTACTTGCTGGTAAAAAAAAAAAAGAAAAGAAAGAAAGTAAAAGCACTCTGGCAGGCTGACCTCGCCCTGTGTAATGTGCTTAGCAAAATCAATAATTTAATGCAGTGCAGTGGGTGGGCCCTCTCTGCTGCTGGGGAGGAAGATTGGCGGCTAAGGCATGACCTGACACACATATTTACACACATGTGGCACATGTGTAGACAACCATGTACACATACTACTAAACACACCCACACATGCATACACACACACATAAACACCTTGAAAGGAGGATCAGTCCTGGCTTGGGGACAAGTGTGCGCACACACACACACACTCCACACTCTCTCCGTCTCTCACACTCACACACATTCTCACTCTCACACACACACACACACGCTGCTCATGTGAGAGTGCTGCCCAAGTGTCCCCCACCCCTTTGGCAGCAGGATGGGGGGTGGGGTGGCCATTGTTGGGCTTGGCTGGGGGGAGGGGCTTAGCGTGACGGACAGAGTTGGCCACCAGTGATGATGTCAGCATGGTGAGCTCAGCCTCTAGACAGCAAGAGAGAGAGAGAGAGAGAGAGAGAGGACAGAGAGAGAGAGACACAGACGGACAGACAGACAGACAGACATACAGAGAGAGAGAGAGAAAGAGAGAGAGAGAGCTCCCTGCTGCAGAGCAGAGCCCGAGAACAGAGCCGAGCGGAAAATTACCAGTCCCCTCCCCCACCTTATCTCCCACACACACACTCACACACACAGTAGCAGCAGCATACGGATCCTCCCTTCTTAGCCTGCAATATGGAGCAGTGGATCAGCCTGCCTGCTCCATACCAGTGAAAGCCACTGTGACCTTACAGAAAATCCCCACCCAGCATCCCCCCCCGTCTTATTCAATGCTGCTGTGTGATTTTTTTTTTCCAAAGCCAACCCCTAACCCATACAAAGGCATAAATAGTAGCTTACATTCTTGTGAATAGGACAAAAAAAATACAAACAAAAAATAGGAAGGGCATATTCAAAACATTGCCCTCAAGGAGAAAAAATAAATCAGTCACACATGATAGATTTGCCCCCTGGCTCTCAGCTAGCCTACATGGTCCATTCGCTGTTCGCACCACACGTGTGCAAATATATTCTACAAGAGGCTCAAGTGGAGTGGAGTGGGGGAGGAGTGATTTAGCTGAGCTGTGTGAATGAGAGGAGAGGAGAGGAGAGGAGAAGAGAGGAGAGGAGAGAAGAAAAAGAAAAGGACAGCCAGCTATTTCCACCCTGCCTCGTTAAGAGTACTGCCTGTTCCACAATGAAAGCGCCAACACTTGGAAGGGTTCCACATACAGAAGCAATGACAAGCTAGGAGAAAATGTTCTATTAAAAAAGTGTGGTGGTGTCTTTTAAAACATCCATTTAAAAAGACCTTAACTTAACTTCTATTTCTGTAGATGCTGCAAATACATGCCATTGTTTCTACTACTAGGCCAGTTTGACACTGCAGCCATGACAGTGCTTGCCATGATTTTGTGAGTGAGTTTGTTGATATCATGTGAATGCAAATAAAACCAGCATCTGGGACTAGTCCCACGAGTACATCCTCACTGAGCAAGTCAATAACACTGTCGCTGATGAAACAGCACTGAATAGAGAAAGAAAAGAGAGAGAAAATGAAAAATCCAGCGAGACTGGTATGGACCCGAAAAAAAAAAAAAAAAACTTAACAACACTAATCCGCACACAGCAAGCCAGGGAGCATTTACTCCCTCTCTCCTCTCTCATCCAAACAATCGCTCTGGGGGGACAGCAAAGCTGCACATGGCCTCCTTAGCTTGTGCCACAGACAGTATGGCAAATCTGCTCCACATGACTGAAATCTGACTCATCCACAGCCCTCGAATGCAGAGCAAAAGGCACGCAGAAAACATTTCAGGTTCAAACACTTCAGTGTGGGATACAGAACACTGGTACTAGGCCTTTGGTTTATGGTGACACACTTAGAAACTGCTGAATATGGAAACAAAACAACTATTTTTGCCTGATGAAATAAGGAGCCAGTTAAGTCATTCAGAGTGAGTAAGGACAGTGAAACAGTGAGCTGGAAAGAGATGAATAACCTTATGCTCTATCATGAACAAGCATCATCAACATAGTCCTACAAGTATTTAGTAAACTACTGTCACACCGTACAGACATAAGCCTTGAACGAGGCTGGAAGGCGTCCAGTCACAGCACAGTAATCAGGACCAAGGACAGCACCACTTCAGCCCAGCTGAATGCAATGCCACTGAAGTATGGAGGGCCCTGTGTCTGTGAAAATGTTCTCTGCAGTTGTAAACACTCCCACTATTACACTGACAACATTTCAGAAATTTCTACATGGTGCTGTAAATAACACGTGTTTACCTTTTCTCTACTGGGGAGTGTTTGTGTCCTGTCATAAGTGTCTCCCCCGTTAATACTGATCAGCTCTGCATCGGCTGGAGGAAATGGCGCGGGAAAAAACACGACGTCACTCTTCAGTGTGTCGGAGCTAAAACACACGTCATACTGCTGTGTAGATTTGGAGTAAGACCAGCTCCCATCAGGGTGTGTGGTGATGACTGGGGCGCTATAACTACTGAAATTGCCATCTGTCCTGTGGCATTTTACAGCTATCAAGGAGATAAAACTCAACAGAAAGATGACCGATACTGAAACAATACCGATGAGTAAATAAAGATTTAAATCCGAAAAAGTGTCGTTTGTTATTGGTACACGTCTGTATGGAGTCTTAACTTCTCCTGTGTTTTCCACGACCACATCAATTGACACAGTGGCTGAGAGTGAAGGCTCTCCGTTATCTGACACCACAATTACAAGCGGGTGCGCTTTCAAGTCATTGTCACTCATTCTCCTTTTAGTCCTGATTTCCCCATTGCTGGTTCCGATTCGGTAGAGATTATTTCCTTTAGGCTCAGAAATATGATAGGAGAGAAGTGCATTATATCCAGAGTCCGCGTCTACAGCCCTGATCTTGCCCACAAAGTATCCAGCTTCGGCCGTATAGGGAATGTTTTCAGTGTTAACGGAGCCTTGCTCAGAATAAGGAGGAAGAATCACAGGACTGTTGTCATTCTCATCAATAACAAATACGTTTAGAGTTACGTTGCTGCTTAGCGGAGGACTGCCCGAGTCTAAAGCCTTAACTTTAAACTGAAATGTTTTCATTTCTTCATAATTAAAAGACTGCATGGTATATATATCCCCACTGTCAGAGTTTACATTCACAAATGTGGACACTGGGATGTTATTAACAGAGGACTCCAGTAGAGAATAAGTTAGCCTCGCATTTTCATCAGAGTCTGGGTCATTTGCTGACACTGTGTAAATTGTCTGATCTTTAGGACTATTTTCTTTCACATATACACTGATTATAGACTCTGGAAAGCGAGGTGCATTGTCATTTACATCTGACACATGAACAGTAAATACACTAGTACTTGAAAGAGGCGGGGTTCCCTCGTCGCTAGCAACAATGGTCACATTATACTTAGCTATTTGTTCCCTATCCAACACGTCGTCAACAACGACTGAGTAATAGTTTTTATAGTTTGACAGTAATTTAAACGGGCCCGTACCAGATATGTCAGCGTGTACATTTCCATATTTTCCTGAGTCCTTATCTGATATGGTTATCAAGGCCACGGTTGTGCCTTTGCTGGAATTTTCATTAAGCGTGTTTACTAATGATGTGAGAGATATGTCGGGAGGATTATCGTTTACATCTATCACTTCCACTAATACTTTGCAATGAGTAGAGCGGGGTGACCCACCCTTATCTTTCGCCTGTACATGAATTTCAAACGCGTTGTTGTCCTCAAAATCCAGTGGTCCTTGTACCTTAATTTCTCCCGTATCCCGGTCAATGTTAAACACGCTACTTGACTTGTCATCGCCATCTTGGTTTATCAGAGAATAAGCTATTTCAGAATTTGTACCCTCGTCAATATCTGTTGCGTTTAATCTGATAATAGTGGTTCCGTGAGGTGCATTTTCAACCACCCGAACCTTATACAAAGACTTACTAAACGTTGGCGCGTTGTCGTTGGCATCTTGAACGTTAACTACAATCTGTAATGTGCCAGATCGCGGAGGCTTTCCACCATCCAAGGCTGTAAGTATGAGCTGAATTTTCGATTGTTTTTCACGGTCTAAAGCTTTTTGTAATACTAACTCAGCAGATACACTTTGTTCTCCCCCGCTATGAACATCCAGTGAGAAATGTTCATTCGGGCTTAGTTTGTAGTTTTTCACCGAATTAGCCCCGACATCAGGGTCTGATGCTCTGGGTAGCTGGAATCTTTCGCCTGCGTATGCCAACTCGGATATATTAAATGTCTTTGATTGTAAACGAAAAGATGGGGAATTATCATTTACATCTAAAATATTTACTGCAACACGGTACAAATGCAACGGGTTATTGACAATGGCTTCTAACGCAATTGAGCATTGTGCCGAGCTAGGGCAAAGCTCCTCTCTGTCGAGTCTCTCGTTTACAAACAATGCACCAGTCTTAAAATTTACATCAAAATATTTTCTTCCGGAGGGAAATACCATGTGAAACATCCGTGATTGCATTTCCTGTACGTTAAGATTAATATCCTTTGCAATGTTCCCGACAAACGTTCCCTTGGTCACCTCCTCTGAGACGGAATAGGCAATCTGGGCAGAGATGTGAGCAAAAAGGCTGAATAAAACCACGCCGCAAACATCCACTGTATATCCAAACCGTCCAGCCATCTTGAAGAATCCAAATTTATAGTATCCAAAGATTATGGTTGTTGTAAAAACACAAGTTTAAAGATGTCTACATAGCTGCTCGCATAGATGCTAGTCCACAATACTTGCGGTTAGGGCCACTCCATGTCTGGTTTAGACAAAGAGCGCACATTACGCACGGTTTTGGTGATAAGGAGGGGCTATGAACGCCTTATATATTTTTTCTCTCGCGTTTCTACAGTGACACCTATTGGTAGATTGTGTTGTTCAAACGGGATTTTTTTAAATCAAAGTTTCTATACATTTATGTCAGAGAGTGTTATACACGACTTGGTAATACGTAACACCTTTTTGTACAAATTGCATGGACACAATACCTCAGATATCATCAATGCACTGTAAATGGTGCATCTGAAATGCTTCAGCTTACCTTTTCAGAATTTGGGAGGGTTTGTGTCCTTGTAAAAGTGTCCCCACCATTTATACTTATTAGTTCCGCATCTGCTGGCGGAAATGGTGCGGGGAAAACTACCACATCACTCTTCAGTGTGTCAGAACTGAAGCACACGTCATACTGCTGTGTAGATTTGGAGTAAGACCAGCTCCCATCAGGGTGTGTGGTGATGACTGGTGCACTGTATCCGTTGAAACTGCTGTCTGATCTGTGGCATTTAACAGCTATCAAAGTGACAAGACTAAGCAAAAAGATCACCGATACAGCGGCAATGGCGATGAGCAAATACAGATTCATGTCAGAAAAACTGTCCTCCTTCATAGGGACGTTTCTAAGTTTGGTTTGGAGTTCTCCTGTGCTCTCCACGACCACCACCTCAATGGACACAGTCGCCGAGAGAGAAGGTTCTCCATTGTCAGAAACCAAAACGACCAGCGGATGTGTTTTCATGTCATTGTCACTCATTCTCCTTTTAGTCCTGATCTCCCCACTGCTGGTTCCGATTCGGAAGAGATTATTTCCTTTGGGTTCAGAGATGTGATAAGAAAGCAGCGCGTTATATCCAGAGTCTGCGTCCACAGCTCTAATTTTGGCCACAAAGTATCCAGCTTCGGCAGTATAGGGGATATTTTCACTGTTGACAGAGCCGAGCTCTGAATAAGGAGGAAGCACCCTGGGACTGTTGTCATTTTCATCGAGGATAAACACGTGCACTGTTGCGTTGCTACTTAGCGACGGCTCTCCGGAGTCTTTCGCCTGAATTTTAAATTGAAACATTTTGGTGTCTTCATAATTAAACGACTGCAGAGCGTAAATGTCCCCGCTGTCTGCGTTTATGTTAACCATAGAGGCCACAGGAAGACCTTTACTCAAATCTTCAAGCAATGAGTAGCTTATTTTAGCATTACTCTCTACATCTGCGTCAAACGCAGACACAGTATAAATAACTTCTCCAACTTGACTGTTTTCTCTTAAATAGACATTAATGACTGAATCAGGGAAGCGCGGTGCATTATCATTAACATCAGAGACACTGACCGTGATCACACTAGTGCTGGAAAGAGGTGGGGTGCCCTCATCCGTTGCTGTTATAGTGACATTGTATTCCATTGCATTCTCTCTGTCTAGGTGTCCGTTTACAAGCAAGGAATAGTAGTTTTTATATGAGTTTTTAATCACAAAAGGCACTTCGTTTTGAATTTTCAAACGCACTTCTCCATTTTTACCGCTATCTTCATCTAGTACTGTTATCATGCCAACAATAGTATCGACCGGGGCGTCCTCTTTTACAGTATTAACTAATGATGTGACAGATATTTTCGGTACATTATCATTGACGTCGGTTATTTCTATTAAGACTTTACAGTGCGCCGCTCTCGGTTTATGCCCTTTGTCTTTGGCCTGGACACGGATTTCGAAAGCGCTGTTTCTTTCATAATCTAAATCACCGCTAACAGTGATGACACCGGTCTCTGAATTGATGCTAAACTCGCCGTTTTTTTTGTCATTTTCGTGACTGACAAACGTATAGACAATTTCACCATTTTGGCCCTCGTCTAAGTCACTTGCTTGCACTGTAATTATCGAAGTGCCCGGTGCTGCATTCTCGGGCACACGGGTTTTATACAGGCTTTTACTAAACACAGGAATGTTATCATTTACATCTTCGACATTTACGTGTATTGCTAATGTTCCTGATCTTGGCGGCTTACCACCATCTACAGCGGTAAGGGTAAGCTGAATTACAGCCTGTGTTTCTCTGTCTAAAGCTTTCCGTAACACTAGCTCCGTAGTCACTTGCTCCCCTCCGCTCTGAACATCCAGAGAGAAATACTCGTTCGGACTCAGCTTATAGCTTTTCACCGAGTTACTGCCCACATCCTTATCATGTGCCATCGGCAAAGGAAACCTTTCGTTCACAAAAGCAGATTCAGAAATGTTTAGTACACTGTCTGCCATACTAAATTTAGGGTCATTGTCATTCACATCTAATACAACCACCTCGAAGCGATATATATTCAAAGGCGAGTTTACAATGGCTTCCAGCGGTAAAGCACACTTACCACTCGATCCGCACAACTGCTCCCTATCTATCCTTTCTTTCACGTTGAGGACGCCCGTTTTGCTGTTTAAGTCGAAATACCTTGCGTTTGGTCCGGATACAATCTGAAATCCACGACGCTCTAAATCAGAAGCATCGAGGTTAAAATCCTTTGCCAAATTACCGACAACAGTCCCAGGCTGTGTTTCCTCTGATATGGAGTATACGATTTGTCCAAATGCCGTACTCCAACAACAGGAAAATGCATAGAGTATCCATAATCGACACTGGTTTCCTGGAGATATTGCCATAATTCCTCGTTAAATCCCAATATTGCAGAAAACCGTTATCATAATGAAAGCCGCATTGTGCATCTAACCGGACCATGAGGTGCTGATGGCTCGACTGTAGTAGAGGCTGTAACAAAGCGACCTGCGCGACACAACACCGACGAAAACAAGGCGGGGTTTAGTCTGTGAGCAAAACAGATTTTGTGGATTGCTAGTGACACCACGAGGTAGTTCTGTAAGAATACAGCATTATTTATTTTGACCATTACAAAAATAATGTGTCCCACACACCACCACAGTTTGTAACGTGCACTTTCTTTTATGAAATGTAAAAAGGGTCATAATATCAAGAAGGTAAAACACTATTTTTGATTTGAGCCACTGTTCATGACCTCAAGGAACAACTGTTTTAACCAAAGCATAGGCCTATGCAAAGTAAATAAGACATCGGGGACCTTTGTTGTGATAGCTGGTTCTTTTTGCGAGTTTCAATAACCGATTAAGTTACTTTTCGCTCAAATTAGTAATGAAAATGCTAAAGCAGATACAATAGACAGATGAAACCTTGAAGAAACTGCAAGCACTTTGGTGCTATTCAAAATGAGACATCAATAGCACAATTACTAGCAACACATAGCAGCCCGTTTCAGCACCATGGAGAGTTGCCGTAAGCAGGATGATATAATTGTCAACCACATGCCAACACATTCGTGCTTATAACCCACCCCATGATGTGTGTGTCTGATCTTTGCTTTGCTTACCTTCTCGCTAGTGGGCAGCGTCTGTGTTCTAGTGAAGGTATCTCCTCCATTAATGCTTATCAGTTCCGCATCTGCTGGCGGAAATGGTGCGGGAAAGACTACTACGTCACTCTTCAGCGTATCTGAGCTGAAACACACGTCATACTGCTGTGTAGATTTGGAGTAAGACCAGCTCCCGTCAGGATGTGTGGTGATGACTGGGGCGCTATAGCTACTAAAATTGCCATCTGTCCTGTGGCATTTTACAGCTATCAAGCTAATGAGACTTAATAAAAAGATGACAGACACTGAGATAATGGCGATGAGTAAATACAAGTTTAAGTCGGAAAACTTGTCATCCTTTATAGGAATATGTCTAAACTGAGTCCTAGTTTCCCCCGTGGTTTCAGCAACCACAACATCAATAGACACAGTGGCTGAGAGAGAAGGCTCTCCGTTATCAGACACTAAAACGACCAGAGGGTGGGCTTTTAAATCATTGTCACTCATTCTCCTTTTAGTCCTGATTTCCCCAGTACTGGTTCCGATTCGGAAAAGATTATTTCCTTTGGGTTCAGAGATGTGATAAGAAAGAAGTGCGTTATATCCAGAATCTGCGTCTATGGCCCTGATTTTGGCCACAAAGTATCCAGCCTCGGCACTGTAGGGGATGTTTTCAGAGTTTACAGAGCCGTGTTCAGAGTAAGGGGGCAGAATCGAAGGGCTGTTGTCATTCTCATCTAGAACAAAGACGTGAACCGTCGCGTTGCTGCTAAGAGGGGGCACTCCCGAGTCGGTTACTTTAATTCTGAATTGAAACGTTTTAATTTCCTCATAATTGAAAGACTGTAGCGCAAATATATCTCCGCTATCAGCGTTTATATTAACCATTGATGACACAGGCGGGCCTTTAGTCGATTCTTCAAGCAACGAGTAGGATAATTTTGCGTTATCATCCACATCTGGATCAAAAGCAGATACTGTGTGTATGACAGCACCTATCTGAGCATTTTCTTTCACATACACTTTGATTACAGGCTCTGGAAAACGTGGTGCGTTGTCATTTACATCAGAAATGTGCACCGTGATAACACTGCTGCTGGAGAGAGGGGGAGTCCCTTCGTCAGTAGCAGTAAGCGTAATGCTGTAATGAGAAACGCTTTCTCTGTCTAAAGGGCCATTTACAAGCAATGCATAATAATTCTTGTAAGAGTTTTGAATCTTAAATGGTACTGAGCCAAGAATTTGTAAATTCACCTGCCCATTTTTACCTGCATCTCCGTCTATCACCGTTATCATCCCGACTACAGTATCAATGGCTGCATCCTCCTTTACTGTGCTCATTAAGGATGTTACGGATATTTCGGGCACATTATCATTAACATCGGTTATTTCCACGAGCACTTTGCAGTGTGCTTGTCTTGGCCTGTGTCCCTTATCTTTAGCTTGGACTCGAATTTCAACAGCATTATTTTTTTCATAGTCTAAATCGCCGTTTACAGTAATGAGGCCGGTTTCTGAGTTAATGGCGAACACACCAATTTTTACATCATTGTCGTGATTGATAAAAGTGTAAACTACCTCTGCGTTCTGACCTTCGTCTGCATCGCTGGCATGAACCGTAATCACGGACGTGCCTCGCGGTGCATTTTCAGGCACACGAGCCTTATAAAGCGCCTTAGTAAAAACCGGAATGTTATCATTTATGTCTTCTATGTTTACAATTACTTGCAATGTCCCTGTCCGCGGAGGTTTGCCACCATCGACGGCGGTAAGAGTAAGCTGTATCACCGACTGTTTCTCTCGGTCTAAACCTTTCTGAAGAACTAATTCAGCCGACACGTCCTGCTCTCCCCCGCTTTGTACATCCAGGGTGAAATATTCATTGGGACTTAGCTTGTAGCTTCTCACTGAGTTACTGCCTACATCCGCATCGTATGCACTGGGGAGAGTGAATCTCTCTCCGGGAAGAGCGAACTCTGAGATATTCAGTTCTCTTACAGCAGAACGGAAAGTGGGTGCATTGTCGTTAATATCTAATACATTCACTTCGAATCTGTACATGTTCATAGGGGAGTTAACAATAGCCTCTACTGGTAAGGCGCATTTAACATTTTGGCCACATATTTCGTCCCTGTCTATTCTTTCTTTGACGTGGAGGATACCAGTCTTTGTGTTTACGTCGAAATACCTCTTATTTGGTCCAGACACGATTTGAAATCCACGTCGCTCAAGGTCCTTTACATCAAGATTAAAATCCTTTGCCAGGTTTCCAACCGTAGTCCCCGGACTTGCTTCTTCCGAGACGGAAAAGACAATCTGCCCAGATGCCGTACTCCACATTAGAAACACGGTGAATAGTATCCACAAACGACATCCTTTTCCCGAAACAGTGGCCATAACGCCTGTCTACGATGAATATATACAGAAGTAAAAGATAGTTCTTCGCATGACGATGTGTCGATATTATCCAAACGAACCAGGACAAACTAGTAGCAATCCTTTGCGCACATCGCGAACAAAGCCGTCTGCGTGGCCAAACACAGATATTCATACAAGGCGGGGCCTTGTACAACGACACAAACACAACTCACAGAGTGGATCTCTAGTGACACCGTGTGGCCTTCTGGAACTCTCTGGAACTCCGATTATTATTACGTCGTTATGACGCAACAAGCACAATACATCAAAAACAGACAGAAAGGACAGTAAGTCATTTTAAATGCGGTTAACCCTCATGACACCTGTCTCACTGCATTCAAACACAGAAAAACAAAGACCACTGACATACATTCAAAGGGTTAATAATTAAACCTAACTATAAAAATGTAAAGTACAGGCTAACCAGACTGCAGGTTGTGTGTCTGCCAAAGAACTACATTAGCAAGATACACTCTCAGGAAAGAAGGTACAGAATTGTACATTTAGCTGTCACACCGGCAGTACCCTCACATGCACATAGGTGTACCTTTTAACCACTGTTTTACAACTAGTTTGTACCTTCTCCAGAGCTGAAGAGGTACACATCAGTACCTTAAGGTGCAAATACTAGCCTTTGGGGGTACATTAATGCTGACTGTGCCTAAAGATACCGATATGTACCCCTACTGTCACATTATTTCTGAAAGTGTATGAAACAAGACATTTGACAGTTGCAGGGGATAGGATAGGTCAGGATAGGATAGGGTAGAACAGGATACTTAGGTCGTGAATGTTTCTGGTTTTTTTTCCAACTGCACGCTGCAATTTCAGCACCATGGACGGCTACAGTAAGCAGAACTGATTGAGGGCTCAGAACGTGTTAGGACAGCGCGTAAATATTATAACGCAAAAAAGAGCTTTGTTAGATCACTGTGTAGTTAACCTTACCTTTTCTCTGGTTGGTAGAGTTTGTGTCCGATTAAAGGTATCCCCCCCATTGATACTAATCAGTTCTGCATCAGCAGGCGGAAATGGAGCAGGGAAAACGACTACGTCACTCTTCAGTGTGTCGGAACTGAAGCAAACATCATACTGCTGTGTAGATTTGGAGTAAGACCAGCTCCCGTCAGGATGTGTGGAGATGACAGGGGCGCTGTAGCCAGTAAAACCACTGTCTGTCTTGTGACATTTTACAGCTATCAAAGTGATGAGACTTAGTAAAAATATGACAGACGCTGAAACAATGGCAATGAGCAAATATAAATTTAAGTCAGAAAAACTGTCGTCCTTCCTTGGCACATGTCTGAATGGTGTCTGGGTGTCGCTGGAGCTCTCAGCAACCACAACGTCAATAGATACAGTGGCTGAAAGCGACGGCTCGCCATGATCCGAAACCAAAATGACCAGCGGGTGTGTTTTCATGTCGTTATCACTCATTCTCCGCTTAGTCCTTAGTTCCCCACTGCTGGTTCCGATTCGGAAGAGATTATGTCCTTTAGGTTCAGAGATGTGGTAAGAAAGCAGAGCATTATATCCAGAATCTGCATCTACAGCCCTGACTTTGGCTACAAAGTATCCAGCTTCGGCAGTATAAGGAATATTTTCCGAATTAACAGACCCGTGCTGAGAATAAGGAGGAAGAATGCTTGGGCTGTTATCGTTCTCATCCAGAATAAATACATTTACTGTTGCATTGCTGCTCAGAGAGGGTACGCCAGCATCTTTCGCCACTATTTGGAATTGAAAAGTTTTAATTTCTTCATAATTGAATGACTGCAGGGCATATATTTCACCACTATCCGCATTTATATTAACGAGAGATGTCACAGCAAAACCTCCCTTTAAGCCCTCAAGCATTGAGTATGATATTTTTGCATTATCGTCCACATCCAAATCAACAGCAGACGCCTTGTAAATGACACCATCGACTTGACTGTTCTCTTTCACATACACATTTATAACTGAATCTGGAAAATGTGGTGCGTTGTCATTAACGTCTGCAACGTGCACGCTAATGACAATACTGCTGGAGAGAGAAGGGGTTCCTTCGTCTGTAGCAGTGATCGTGACATCATACTGCGAGAAAGTCTCCCTATCTAAAGGCCCATTCAGTAATAACGAGTACTTGTTTTTGTATGTATTCTCTATCTTAAATGGCACGGAGCCGAGTATATTAAGATTTACTGCTCCGTTCGAACCAGCATCCTCATCTTTAACTGTTATCAAACCCACCATTGTCCCCACAGTAGCGTCCTCTTTCATTGTGCTAAGCAGCGACGTAACGGACAATTCTGGGACGTTATCATTTATGTCTATAATCTCTACCAACACTTTACAATGTCCTGCGCGTGGTTTTAAGCTTTTGTCTTTGGCCTGAATGCGAATTTCAATGGCGGGATCGGTTTCGTGATCAATCTCGCCTTTAACGGTAATCAAGCCGCTGTCTGGGTCAATAGCAAACACATCTAGATGTTTATTGTCACGGGCGGAAAATGAATAAACTAAATCAGCATTCAGTCCTTCGTCTAAGTCAGTCGCGTGGACTGAGATGACAGATGTACCCTTCGGAGCATTCTCTGATACACGAGCTTTGTAGAGCTGTTTACTGAAAACAGGAATATTGTCATTGATATCTTCTACATTAACAACAATTTTTAACGTACCAGACCTGGCTGGTTTTCCACCATCAAAAGCGGTCAATATGAGGGGTATTGTAGGCTGTTTTTCACGGTCTAAAGCTTTCTGAAGCACTAGTTCAGGGGAAGCATTTTCTTCCCCATTTAACACATCGAGGGAGAAGTGCTCATTGTTCTGCAGCTTATAGCTTTTCACGGAGTTGCTACCCACATCCGCATCTAATGCTCGAGGTAGTATAAACCTCTCTCCCGGAAAAGCGAGCTCAGAAATATTCAAATAATCAATCATCGCAGGAAACATCGGTGAATTGTCATTGATATCTAAGACATTTACTTCTATGCGATACATACTCCCAGGCGAATTAGCAATCGCCTCCAATTCTAATGTGCATTTTATGCTGTCTCCACATATCGCATCTCTGTCTATCCGCTCTCGCGTGTGTAAGATTCCAGTTCTGAGATTAACGTCGAAATACCTCTCGTTAGGTCCAGAAACTATTTGAAATCCACGAGCGGCCAGGTCCTTTATATCAAGATGTAAATCCTTCGCTAGATTCCCAACCGCTGTCCCTGTATTTGTCTCCTCTGACACCGAGTACACCGTTTGTCCAAACGAAAAACTGCAGAGATGACACAACAAAAAGGAATAGATCCATGGATGAATCCCCCGGTCCTGCATATTCCCGTTATCAGTGTGAGCCAATGCTATGACACTAAAACCACTGTAAATAAACGCATGGTTCAAATATATGAGCTACATTGTCCGTCCACGTCGAGAGTTCAGAATTGCACAATTACTCCCCACCCGAACAAAGCCCTCTCCGAAGATTGTACCCTCCTCTTCAAAATATGGGAGGAGTCGAAGCAGCCATGCAACACTGTGGACGGCTAGTGACACCGTGTGGGGGGACTGTAGGATTTGACTACTGATGATGAAATACTAGCCTATATGTTTTACAGAAACACGAATTAAATCGTTCATTTGGTTCAACCGGTACATTATCATTTTTTAAAGTACTGTAAACATGAACAGCCATGCCATATTAAATTCTAAGTCAACACCGGCCAAAAATAAGTAAATAAATTAATTAATTAAAAACAGCACCATGGATAGCGCCTAGCAGTAACTCCATATCATGTCATGTCAAAACATAAACAATCCACTTGTAAAACGTTACTGGTGTTTCAAAAAGGAGGTAGCCCCTTACCTTCTCTTTATTTGGAAGTGTTTGTGTCCTCGTAAATGTGTCCCCTTCATTAATACTTATAAGTTCCGCATCTGCTGGCGGAAACGGTGCTGGGAAAACTACTACGTCACTCTTCAGTGTGTCGGAGCTAAAACACACGTCATACTGCTGTGTAGATTTGGAGTAAGACCAGGTTCCATCAGGGTGTGTGGTGATCATTGGGGGGTTGTAGCCACTGAAATCGCTGTCTGTCCTGTGGCATTTTACAGCTATCAAGCTGATGAGGCTCAGTAGAAAGATGACCGACACAGCCACAATGGCGATGAGTAAATAAAGATTTAAATCCGAGAAAGTATCATCTTTAACAGGGACATGCCTGAACTGGGTCTTAATTTCACCGGTGCTTTCGACAACAGCAACATCAATAGAAACTGTAGCTGACAAAGATGGCTCTCCATTATCTGACACCAAAACGACCAACGGGTGTGTTTTCATGTCATTGTCACTCATTCTCCTCTTTGTCCTGATCTCCCCACTGCTGGTTCCGATTCGGAAGAGATTATTTCCTTTGGGTTCAGAGATGTGATAAGAAAGCAGCGCATTATATCCAGAGTCTGCGTCCACAGCCCTGATTTTGGCCACAAAGTATCCAGCTTCGGCAGTATAGGGGATATTTTCACTGTTAACAGAGCCGAGCTCTGAATAAGGAGGAAGAATGGCTGGAGAGTTGTCATTCTCATCTAAAATAAAAACATTAACAGTGGCGTTGCTCCTCTGAGGAGGCACACCAGAGTCTGTAGCCTGAACTTGAAACTGGAAACTTTTAGTGTCCTCGAAATTAAACGACTGCAGTGCAATTATATCACCAGTATTAGAGTTAATGTTCAGCGCGGAGGCTACACTTTTGGAATTTTCTCTCAGTGAATACGACAGCTTAGCATTATCGTCTACATCCGGATCAAATGCTGAGATACTGTAAATTGTGGAGCCAACTGGACTGTTCTCTTTAACATAAATATTTATGACCGGTTCTGAGAACTGCGGTGCATTGTCATTTACATCAGACACAGTTACAGCAATAACACTAGTACTGGAGAGAGGCGGCGTCCCCTCATCAGTCGCTTTGATTGTAACATTATATGTAGATCTACTCTCTCTGTCCAAAGGACCGTCTACGGTTAGCGAGTACCTATTTTTGTAGGTGCTGGCTATCTTAAATGGCACTGAACCAAGTATTCTCACATCCACAGCTCCATTTTGGCCAGCATCTGCATCTTTTACAGTTATTAATCCTACCATTGTACCAGCAGGCGAGTCTTCCTTGATGGTGTTGGCTAGTGACGTGACGGCTATTTCAGGAACATTGTCATTTACATCCAGAACTTCCACGAGGACTTTACAAAACGCAGCGCGAGGATTGTGCCCTCTGTCAGTGGCTTTAACACGAATTTCTATAGCAGGGTTTGTTTCGTGGTCCAGGTCGCCGGCGACAGCGATTTCACCTGTTAGACTATTTATGGTGAATATATTTACCTGACGACCGTCTCCTGGGTTGACAAATGAATATACTATTTCACCATTAATGCCCTCATCTAAATCGTTTGCTTTAACAGTAACCACGGACGTGCCAGGAGGCGCGTTTTCATAAACCTGGGCTTTATATAAATGCTTATCAAATAAAGGAACGTTATCATTTACATCCTGTACGTTAACAATTATTTTTGCTGTGCCGGATTTAGAAGGCCTCCCTCCATCTAAAGCGGTAAGGATAAGCTGTATAATCGATTGCTTCTCCCTGTCCAGGGCTTTCTGTAACACTAACTCTGCGGAGACACTCTCTCCTCCATGCTGAATGTCTAAAGAAAATTGCTCATTCGAGCTTAACTTGTAATTTTTAACCGAGTTAATACCAACATCTTTGTCGTATGCAACGGGCAAAGAAAACCTTTCGCCTGGAAATGCTGACTCTGACACATTTATTTCATGCACGGACGACAGAAATACAGGTGCGTTGTCATTTATGTCTGAAATGTTAACCTCGAATCGATACATGTTTAAGGGCGAGTTAACAATAGCCTCTAATTCTACGGGGCACTTTAGGCTGCGTACGCACAGCTCGTCTCGGTCTATTCTCTCCCGTACATGGAGAATGCCAGTCTTCACATTCAGATCGAAATACCTCTTATAAGGTCCATCCACTATTTGAAATCCTCGATCCTCCAGATCCTGCACATTTAGGTTAAGATCCTTTGCTAAATTCCCAACAATGGTCCCCGGACTCGCCTCCTCCTGAAGAGCATACACGAGCTGTCCGTACACATTATTCCAGCAACCGAGTAAAAGGGAGATGAATATCCGCAAGTGGAATCGTTGTTGTTGAGATATCTGCGCCATAGCTCGTCAACTGCAGAGATCCGTTTTCAGTAATGTGTTTATGCGCATTGCTCCGAATAATCTTAGCCAAACGCTCACTCACGTATGGTACACATTTGTGTTTTCGCTGTGTGCTTCTCGCGAACAAAGCCCCCTGACGGAATATGCCTCCTCCCACATGAGGAGGGGCTTCGGGAAATAACGGCAAAAATTATAGGGTGGGTAGCGGGTGACGCCATGTGGACACCATTGAAACTTCTTATTCCATTAAAATAATGTGCCAGATGTTAAGTTTACAAAAGAACCAGAAGTTAAAAAGCAATTGTGTTTCTGCCATTGCTTAGTTTTTACAATAACAACAACGACAACACACACACACACTCACACAATTAGGACAACTGAACCATCAAAAAAGACATTTTGTCAATATTGAAACTAGGCTACTGGAAATCTTGATGAGAGTTATTAGCATGTAGATCTCCTATTCAGGCAAATGCACTTCAGGTAATATGATACAAATGTGTGACATTTGCGTTTATATTGCGTTCATGACAGGAAACACAGGCATGTATCAAAGATGCTCAGATATGCGGTAACCACATATACTGTCTTACATGGGTTCAGCACCACGGACAGCAGAATTCTGTTCACATCATGTAATGCACTTACACGTGGGTATTGCAAGCAGACTGACCTCACACACAACTGCTGAAAGCACATGACTACTTTAAATGCATTATGCCATGCCATGCCATGAAATTCACTCTGATCACTCTGTCTGTTTTAAATAAAAAGAAGGTTTGTACATACGGTGTTTAGGTTTTCAGCTTATTTGAAAAGTTATATCCAAATAGCTTCAACTGCAGTATAACCCATCAAGGTGTGCAAACCCCCTTGAGTCTTTGTGATGCCATGAAATTTGAAAATACATAGTCTAGTACATAGCTTACAATTAAGGTTAATTGCATATATTTCTTCTTACCTTTTCTTTATTGGGTAGCGTTTGTGTCCTATTAAACGTGTCTCCTCCATTGATACTAATTAGTTCCGCATCTGCTGGCGGAAACGGTGCTGGAAAAACTACTACGTCACTCTTCAGTGTGTCAGAGCTAAAACACACGTCATACTGCTGTGTAGATTTGGAGTAAGACCAGCTTCCGTCAGGATGTGTGGTAATGACTGGGGCGCTGTAGCCACTAAAATTGCCATCTGTCCTGTGGCATTTTACAGCTATCAAGGAGATGAGACTCAATAGAAATATCACAGATACTGCGACAATAGCGACCAACAAATAAAGATTCAAATCAGAAAACGTCTCGTCCTTAACTGGAACATGTCTGAATTGAGTCTTTAGTTCATCTGCGTTTTCCATAACAACAACATCAATAGATACAGTCACTGACAGAGAGGGCTCTCCATGATCAGACACCAAAATGACCAGTGGATGAGTTTTGAGGTCACTATCACTCATCCGCCTCTTAGTCCTGATCTCCCCACTGCTGGTTCCGATTCGAAAGAGATTATTTCCTTTGGGTTCAGAGATGTGATAAGAAAGCAGCGCGTTATATCCAGAGTCCGCGTCCACAGCCCTGATTTTGGCCACGAAGTAACCTGCGTCAGCAGAATACGGCACGTTTTCTGTATTTACTGGGCCGTGATCCGAATATGGTGGCAGAACCACGGGACTGTTGTCATTCTCATCCAGGACAAATACATTCACGGTAACGTTGCTACTAAGCTGAGGTGAACCAGAGTCTGTGGCCTGAACTTTAAAGGTAAATGATTTTATTTCCTCAAAATTGAATGACTGCAGGGCATATATCTCACCGCTGTCTGAATTCATATTTACAACAGACGTTGTGGGGAAGCTTTTGTCGGAGCCTTCCAAAAATGTATAACTAATTTTGGCATTGTCATTCATGTCCGGATCAAAAGCAGACACTGTAGAAATCACAGCACCGACGTCACTGTTTTCTTTTACATAAACATTAATAACAGGCTCTGGAAAACGAGGGGCATTGTCGTTCACATCTGATATGTGAACGGTAATATGATTGGTACTAGAGAGAGGTGGACTGCCCTCGTCCGTAGCTTGTATGCTTATTTCATACTGAGATACCTGCTCTCTGTCCAGCGGTCCATCTACAACTAGGGCGTATTTGTTTTTGTACGTGTTTTGTATTTTAAAGGGGACGGTTTTTAAGAGAGTAAGTTTAACAGCGCCATTTTGCCCAGCATCGTCATCTACTACTGTTATCAGACCCACCATTGTCTCTGGTTTAGCATCCTCTTTAATTTGATCAGCTAAAGACGTAACCGATATGACGGGGGCATTGTCATTAACGTCTACTATTTCTACCAGGACTTTACAATGCGACACACTAGGAGTAGGGCCTTTGTCCTGTGCCTTTACGTGAATTTCAATCGCATTACTTTTCTCAAAGTCTACCTCGCCATTTACTGTGATTTCACCAGTGGAGTGATTGATTTCAAAAATATTTATATTGTTGTCATCGTCGTGATTGATAAAGGAGTACATAATTTCGCCATTCACACCCTCATCTAAATCTGTAGCATGAACAGTAATCACTGACGTACCAACAGGCGCATTCTCGGTGATTTTGGCTTTATAGAGTTGTTTACTGAATATGGGTCTGTTGTCATTTACGTCAATAACATTCACAACTATATTCATTGACCCTGATCTGGAGGGCTTTCCGCCATCTATTGCAGTTAATGTGAGTTTTACCACAGACTGCTTTTCTCGGTCTACCGCTTTCTGTAGCACCAGCTCTGCAGACACGCTATCCCCTCCGCTCTGCACATCTAACGAGAAGTGTTCATTTGGGCTCAGCTTGTATGTCTTTACCGAGTTACTACTCACGTCAGCATCGTAGGCACGGGGCAGTGTAAATCCCTGCCCTGCAGGAGTAGATTCTGACATGTTTATGGACAAAGATGACGTGCGGAAAGTCGGTGCGTTATCGTTAATGTCTAAAATGTTTACCTCGAACCGATACATATTCAGCGGTGAGTTAAGAATGGCTTCCAGCTCCAGTGAGCATTTTATGCTTCGTCCACATAGCCCTTCCCTGTCGATTCTGTCTTTGACGTAAAGAACTCCAGTTTTCACATTTACGTCAAAATACTTCTTGTTAGGACCAGAGACTATTTCAAATCCACGAGACTCTAGTTCACTCACATCCAGATTTAAATCCTTTGCGAGATTGCCGACCGCGGTGCCTGTGTTCGTCTCCTCCGAAACTGAATACACAGCCTGCCCCCACGAAATATTCCGCAAGGAAAAGATGACAGAAATCCACAGGATACGTTTCCACGCCATAATCCGTAATCACCGAGATCTCGTGAAGGTGTACAAAGTGTTTAGGCATTTCGAAACAAACAATCTCGTGAAAGTAACAATGGTGTCCACCGTCGAAGCATTTCCTCCGTAACTGAACAAAGCCGACTGCGATGCCACACACCCTTTAGAAAATAAGGCGGAGCCACCAAGCAACGAAACATTAATGTTATCCATGGATCGCTAGTGACACCACGCGGTTAAGTCCAGTTAGTGTGAGCTAGGCGTGTAAGCTTCGATAACAGACATGAGGTTTTGTGTACACAAAAAAACTATTGTGTACACAAAAATACTAAAGATACTATGGTGGAAACTCGCAATACTCAAATGACAACAAGTCAAGAAAGACAATTATTATTATTAAAAAAGAAAAAGATTAATGACACTAAATCAAATGTTTAGTAATCATTTTCCATTTTAAACAGCTTGTGTACGACTGCATCAACTGTGGATATAAAAAATCTGAAATGTGAAATATATCAGTTACACAATCTAGTCAATGCAAATGCACATATGAATAACTGCCATTTTCTGTTAGTGTAGTCACTTTGAATGAACATGTAACCCACAAAAAGCTATAATATTCTGTCTCAGAAACCTCGAGGTATCCGGCGGCCTATCAGCACCATGGAGAGTGGCTGTTTAGCGTCGTCAACATAGCACCATGGGACCATACATCAAAACTGTATGTCAAACACTTATGTTAGACGTCATTCCAAAGGAATGAATTTGCAATGTTCTTACCTTTTCTGTGTTTGGAAGTGTTTGTGTCCTCGTAAATGTGTCGCTTCCATTGATACTGATCAGTTCCGCATCCGCAGGCGGAAACGGTGCAGGAAAAACTACTACGTCACTCTTCAGCGTGTCAGAGCTAAAACACACGTCATACTGCTGTGTAGATTTGGAGTAAGACCAACTCCCGTCAGGGTGTGTGGTGATGACTGGGGCGCTGTAGCTGCTGAAATTGTTACTTGTTTTGTGGCATTTTACTGCTATTAAACTGATAAGACTCAGCAGAAATATCACCGATACTGACACGATGGCAATGAGCAAATAAAAGTTCAAATCTGAAAATGTATCATCCTTAACAGGAACATGTCTAAACTTAGTTTGAAGTTCACCAGAGCTTTCCACGACAGCCACGTCAATAGAAACAGTAGCCGACAAAGCAGGCTGTCCATTATCGGAAACCAGAATGACCAGCGGGTGAGTTTTCAAATCATTGTCACTCATCCTCCTCTTAGTCCTGATCTCCCCACTGCTGGTTCCGATTCGGAAGAGATTATTTCCTTTGGGTTCAGAGATGTGATAAGAAAGCAGCGCGTTATATCCTGAGTCTGCGTCCACAGCCCTGATTTTGGCCACAAAGTATCCAGCTTCGGCAGTATAGGGGATATTTTCACTGTTAACAGAGCCGTGCTCAGAGTAAGGAGGAAGAATGGCTGGAGAGTTGTCATTCTCATCTAAAATAAAAACATTAACAGTGGCGTTGCTCTTCCGAGGAGGAACACCAGAGTCTGTTGCCTGAACTTGAAACTGGAAGGTTTTCATTTCCTCAAAATTAAACGACTGTAAGGAGTGTATATCTCCAGTGACCGAGTTAATGTTAACTGCATGAGCTGCGCTTTTTAATGTATTGTCAACCAATGAATATACAATTTGTGCGTTATTGTCTACATCTGGATCAAAGGCCGATACAGTGTGAAGAACAGACCCAACAGGACTGTTTTCCTTTACATAAATATTAATAACTGGTTCAGGAAATTGCGGTGCATTGTCATTCACATCAGAAACACGGACAGTAATAACACTGGTGCTGGAGAGAGGAGGAGTCCCCTCGTCTGTCGCTGTTATGGTGACATTATAAATAGGCGTCGTCTCTCTATCCAGCGGCCCATCAACCATTAATGAATACTTATTTTTGTAAGTATTTTCAATCTTAAATGGGACTGAGCCCTTGATCTTCAGATTTACTGCCCCATTTTTTCCAGCATCACTGTCCTTTACTGTTATCAATCCGACCATTGTGCCTACAGGGGAATCTTCCTGAATAGCATCTCCCAGTGACGTCAGCGAAATTTCAGGGACGTTATCATTTACATCTATTACTTCAACAAGCACTTTACAAAATGCAGCACGTGGATTCTGTCCTTTGTCAGTACCTTTGACACGAATCTCTATAGCGGCGCTAGTTTCATGATCTAATTCTCCTGTTACTGTGATCTCCCCCGTAATGGGGTTAATCGCAAAAACATTCAACTTATCCAAACCGCCTTGGTTTACAATTGAGTACATGATTTCACCATTTAAACCTTCGTCTAAGTCATTAGCCTGTACGGTCACAACTGATGTACCGGGAAGAACATTCTCAGGGATTTGTGCTTTGTAGAGGGGTTTACTAAACACGGGAATATTGTCATTCACATCTATAACATTGACCACAACTTTCGTTGTTCCTGATCTTGGGGGTTTTCCCCCATCTACAGCGGTGAGGGTTAACTGAATCACAGCAAGCTTCTCTCTATCTAATGGCTTTTGTAGCACTAACTCGGCAGACACTGTATCACCTCCGCTATGCACATCGATAGAGAAATATTCGTTCTGGCTCAGCTTATAGCTTTTCACCGAGTTACTGGCAGCATCCGCATCGTATGCCATTGGCAAAGAAAACCTCTCACCTGAAAAAGCTAATTCTGAAACATTTAATTGAGTAATAGGTGATTCAAATATCGGCGAATTGTCGTTTATGTCTAATACATTCACTTCAAAGCGATATATATTCTGTGGCGACTTAACAATGGCCTCCAGTTCTAAAGAGCATTTAGCGCTGCGTCCGCACAGTGCTTCCCTGTCTATTCTTTCCCGGACATGGATATTACCAGTTTTTCCGTTCAGATCAAAATACCTATTATTGGGTCCATCCACAATCTGAAAACCACGTCGTTCAAGATCCTGAACATTAAGGTTCACATCTTTTGCGAGGTTTCCAACTGTAATCCCAGGGCTTGTCTCCTCCGAAACGGTATACACCAGCTGTCCTGACGCGATACTCCAGAGAGCGAAAAGCCAAAAGAAACACACCGTGTTGTAACCGTGTTCCCAAAAAGGCGCCATAATCCATCAACTGTGAATGCGGGTATAGAAGACTGTATTTTTCCACATTTTCATACAAAATATTTTCCAAGATAACACCGCATTCGCGTCTCGATCTTACCCATCAACAGAACAAAGACTTCTGCCAGCCCCAAAGCCCTCCTCTCAAACAAGGCGGAGCCACCAACACCAGGCTAATATTCAACCGTAGGTCGCCAGCGTCACCGTGTGGAGAAATTCAGACAAATGTCAACGAGAGAAGTGCCAAGTGTTAAATATGTTTACAACAGAGTCATGACCAAAGAGTGTAAAAGTTAATACATCAGTCTCAACAAAACGTTCTTAGCCTAAGTGTGCTAAAGAACACATGATGTCCCGTAGCAATATGCTCACTATTTTAAAACTGTACGAACTTTAATAACTATATGGCATATATAAACAATCAAAAGAGAAAACAATGGCAATTACGTATGAAGTGGTAAAAATTCAAATCCAACAGTATAAATGATCTGATAGTTCCCCCATGAGGTAGGCCATATTTGTGTGTGTGTGTGTGTGTGTGTGTGTGTGTGTGTTTTCTCTTTGCCCAGGCCCATTTACTACACTAAGAGTGGAGACACATGTTCAGCACTGCGGACAGTTCCTACGGAAACACCAGCCTGGATGAACCTATGGCTCATTAACACTATAAGTGACAGATAGCCAACACTGAATAGCATATCACAGCAGCAGCCGTAACCTTGACACTGATAAGAAGCTGATAGTTGATAGTTACTAATAGCTAGTTACACTGATAGTTAGGAGCACCGTTGAAACACAAAGTTAAACTTATGTGGCTGTCGGTATGTATAAAAGAGTAAACAGTTGGGCCAATTATTTTTCTGGTGCCACCAAAATTCTACAGCCAAAAACAAAACATTGAGTTGTGTTCACCTCATGGCATAATAGGCCTATCAGCACCATGGAGAGTTGCAGTTCAGCGTCAAACACACATCAGGACACACCCGAAACTGGCCGCCACACCTTAATACACATATTACTTAATTCTCATACTTCAAAGGGGAATTAATCTGCAATGTTCTTACCTTCTCTTTGTTTGGGAGTGTTTGTGTCCTCGTAAATGTGTCCCCTTCATTGATACTAATCAGTTCCGCATCCGCAGGCGGAAACGGTGCAGGAAAAACTACAACGTCACTCTTCAGTGTGTCGGAGCTAAAACACACGTCATACTGCTGTGTAGATTTGGAGTAAGACCAGCTCCCGTCAGGATGTGTGGTGATGACTGGGGCGCTATAACTGCTGAAATTGTTACTTGTTTTGTGGCATTTTACTGCCATTAAACTAATAAGACTCAGCAGAAATATTACCGATACCGAGACAATGGCAATGAGCAAATAAAAGTTCAAATCTGAAAATGTATCATCCTTAACAGGAACATGTCTAAACTTTGTTTGAAGTTCACCTGCGCTTTCCACGACAGCCACGTCAATAGAAACAGTAGCCGACAAAGCAGGCTCTCCATTATCAGAAACCAGAATGACCAGCGGGTGAGTTTTCAAATCATTGTCACTCATCCTCCTCTTAGTCCTGATTTCCCCACTGCTGGTTCCGATTCGGAAGAGATTATTTCCTTTGGGTTCAGAGATGTGATAAGAAAGCAGCGCGTTATATCCAGAGTCTGCGTCCACAGCCCTGATTTTGGCCACAAAGTATCCAGCTTCGGCAGTATAGGGGATATTTTCACTGTTGACAGAGCCGAGCTCTGAATAAGGAGGAAGAATAGCTGGAGAGTTGTCATTCTCATCTAAAATAAAAACATTAACAGTGGCGTTGCTCTTCCGAGGAGGAACACCAGAGTCTGTTGCCTGAACTTGAAACTGAAATGTTTTCATTTCCTCAAAATTAAACGACTGTAAGGAGTGTATATCTCCAGTGACAGAGTTAATGTTAACTGCATGAGCTGCGCTTTTCAATGAATTGTCAACCAATGAATATACAATCTGTGCATTATTGTCTATGTCAGGATCAAAAGCTGATACTGTCTGAAGTACAGACCCAACAGGACTGTTTTCCTTTACATAAATATTAATGACGGGTTCAGGAAATTGCGGTGCATTATCATTCACATCAGAAACACGGACAGTAATAACACTAGTGCTGGAGAGAGGAGGGGTCCCCTCATCCGTTGCTGTTATGGTAACGTTATAAATAGGCGTCGTCTCTCTGTCCAGTGGGCCGTCAACCATTAATGAATATTTATTTTTGTAAGTGTTTTCAATTTTAAACGGGACTGATCCCTTTATTTTTAGATTTACTGCACCATTTTTCCCAGCATCGTTGTCTTTGACGGTTATCAATCCAACCATTGTGCCCACAGGCGAATCCTCTTGAATTACATCTTCTAACGACGTCACCGATATTTCAGGGACATTATCATTTACATCAAGAACTTCAACAAGCACTTTGCAAAACGCAGCTCGTGGATTCTGTCCTCTGTCGGTAGCCTTTACGCGAATCTCTATTGCGGGGGTGGTTTCATAGTCTAGTTGTCCAGTTACTGTTATCTCTCCCGTCAGAGGGTTAATGGTAAAATAATTAATTTCATTCTGACCGCCTTGGTTTACAATTGAATACACGATTTCACCATTAATGCCCTCATCTAAGTCATTAGCCTGTACAGTTACCACAGATGTCCCGGGTGGAACATTCTCGGGAATCTGTGCTTTGTAGAGGGGTCTACTAAACACGGGAATATTGTCATTCACATCAATAACATTGACCACGATTTTCGCTGTTCCGGTTTTTGGAGGCTTCCCACCATCTACAGCGGTAAGAGTTAATTGAATCAAAGGAAGCTTCTCTCTGTCTAATGGCTTTTGTAGCACTAACTCGGCAGATACGATATCACCACCACTGTGCACATCGATGGAGAAGTACTCATTCTGGCTTAGCTTATAGTTTTTCACCGAGTTAGTCGCAACATCCGCATCGTATGCTATTGGCAGCGAAAACCTCTCACCCTGAAAGGCCGATTCTGAAATATTTACCTGACTAATAGATGACCGAAATGTCGGGGCATTATCGTTTATGTCTAATATGTTTACTTCAAAGCGATACATATTCAGTGGAGATTTAACAATGGCCTCCAGTTCTAAAGAGCATTTATCGTTTCGTCCGCATAGTGCTTCCCTGTCTATTCTTTCCCGGACATGGATATTACCATTTTTTAACTCAAAATACCTCTTATTGGGTCCATCCACTATCTGAAATCCCCGTCGTTCAAGATCCTGAACATTAAGGTTCAAATCTTTTGCGAGGTTTCCAACTGTAATCCCAGGGTTTGTCTCTTCCGAAACGGTATACACCAGCTGTCCTGACGCGATACTCCACAGACAGAAAAGCAAAGCGAAACATATCGAGTAGTATCCGTGTTCCCAAAAAGACGCCATAATCCATCAACTGTGAATACTGTTATGGGCGACTGTCTTTATCTGCATTTTCAAACAAAATATTTTCCAAGATAACACCGCATTCGCGTCTCGGTCTTACCCATCCACAGAACAAAGACTTCTGCCAGACCCAAAGCCCTCCTCTCAAACAAGGCGGAGCCACGAACAGGCTAATATTCAACCGTAGGTTGCCAGCGCCACCGTGTGGAGAAAATCAGACAAAAGCCAAAGAGATAACTAGCGAATATTCAATATGTTTTCAGAAGACAAATGTCTTGAGGAACAAAACGTTGTTGGCCTACATGTATGCTGAATAATAGGCTATATTTTACTGAATTGTATAGGCTCCCTAATGTTATCAAAGTGGAAATATTTAAGTAATAGGACAAACACCCACAAGCCACAGAAAAATAATGAGAATGCCACGAAACATTACTGGATAAAATGGTTAAAAGGGAAATCCAAAAGTGAATTCATATGATAGGGTACACATTTGGCTGTGTGTGTGTGTGTGTGTGTGTGTGTGTGTGTGTGTGTGTGTGCTACTCGCTGTACCAGTCCATTCACTGCTCCTGAGTGCGAGTAGTCAATATACATTTTCAGCACCGTGGACAGTTACCAAATGTAAAATGAATGAAAAAGTAGCGTGGATGAACCTCTAATGCCTTCACCGTAACATGGACAGATGGCAAATGACAGTCAGCATTTATATAAAAGCAGTAGTGTTCATCTGATTCATATGACTTAAACGGTTAGATTGCGCCGCTGAAACAAATAGGTTTAAGTAGCTATTGACAAGGTAAAAATTCTTCACGAGAGGAAAATGCATCGTTTATGAACTCGCCAGATACTCTTACTCGAACTGTTACCGCGCTCTGCCCTGCAAAATGTTACCAGAAGAAAAATACCGATTTTTGTCTTATTAACTTCAATACATCTGGCGACCTGCCAGTAACATATAGGCCTAGAGCTGCAGTTCAATCTCATAAACAGAGTACAAATTGCAATGACATACCAAAACGGCGTCTCACCCAGTAAGATACGTCAGACTTAACACTCTGTCTCAGAAGAAGTATTAAGATACAATATTCTTACCTTTTCTGTGTTTGGAAGTGTTTGTGTCCTCGTAAATGTGTCGCTTCCATTGATACTGATCAGTTCCGCATCCGCAGGCGGAAACGGTGCAGGGAAAACTACAACGTCACTTTTCAGTGTGTCGGAGCTAAAACACACGTCATACTGCTGTGTAGATTTGGAGTAAGACCAGCTCCCGTCAGGATGTGTGGTGATGACTGGGGCGCTGTAACTGCTGAAATTGTTACTTGTTTTGTGGCATTTTACTGCTATTAAACTGATCAGACTCAGCAGAAATATCACCGATACTGAGACGATGGCAATGAGCAAATAAAAGTTCAAATCCGAAAATGTATCATCCTTAACAGGAACATGTCTAAACTTAGTTTGCAGTTCACCAGAGCTTTCCACGACAGCCACGTCAATAGAAACAGTAGCCGACAAAGCAGGCTCTCCATTATCGGAAACCAGAATGACCAGCGGGTGAGTTTTCAAATCATTGTCACTCATCCTCCTCGTAGTCCTGATCTCCCCACTGCTGGTTCCGATTCGGAAGAGATTATTTCCTTTGGGTTCAGAGATGTGATAAGAAAGCAGCGCGTTATATCCAGAGTCTGCGTCCACAGCCCTGATTTTAGCTACAAAGTATCCAGCCTCGGCAGTATAGGGGATATTTTCACTGTTAACAGAGCCGAGCTCTGAATAAGGAGGAAGAATGGCTGGAGAGTTGTCATTCTCATCTAAAATAAAAACATTAACAGTGGCGTTGCTCTTCCGAGGAGGAACACCAGAGTCTGTTGCCTGAACTTGAAACTGGAAGGTTTTCATTTCCTCAAAGTTAAACGATTGTAAAGACTGTATATCTCCAGTGACCGAGTTAATGTTAACTGCATGAGCTGCGCTTTTCAATGAATTGTCAACCAATAAATATACAATTTGTGCATTATTGTCTATATCTGGATCAAAAGCTGATACTGTGTGAAGTACAGACCCAACAGGACTGTTCTCTTTTACATAAATATTAATGACGGGTTCAGGAAATTGCGGTGCATTATCATTCACATCAGAAACACGGACAGTAATAACACTAGTGCTGGAGAGAGGAGGGGTCCCCTCGTCCGTTGCTGTTATGGTGACATTATAAATAGGCGTCGTCTCTCTATCCAGTGGGCCGTCAACCATTAATGAATACTTATTTTTGTAAGTATTTTCAATTTTAAAAGGGACTGAACCCTTTATTTTTAGATTTACTGCACCGTTTTTTCCAGCATCGCTGTCTTTGACGGTTATCAATCCAACCATTGTTCCCACAGGCGAATCCTCTTGAATTACATCTTCTAACGACGTCACCGATATTTCAGGGACGTTATCGTTTACATCCATAACCTCAACAAGCACTTTACAAAATGCTGCGCGTGGGTTATGACCTTTGTCAGTAGCCTTCACGCGAATCTCTGCTGCAGAGCTGGCTTCGTGATCTAACTCTCCCGTTACGGTTATCTCCCCCGTTACAGAGTTAATGGTGAAAGCATTTATTTTATTAGAACTGCCTTGATTTACAATAGAGTACGTTATTTCGCCATTTATGCCTTCATCTAAGTCATTAGCCTGTACAGTTACCACAGATGTGCCGGGTGGAACATTCTCGTGAATCTGTGCTTTGTAGAGGGGTTTACTAAACACGGGAATATTGTCATTCACATCTATAACATTGACCACAATTTTCGTTGTTCCGGATCTTGGAGGCTTTCCTCCATCTAAAGCAGTGAGGGTTAACTGAATCACAGCCTGCTTCTCTCTGTCTAATGGCTTTTGTAGCACTAACTCGGCAGACACGGTATCGCCTCCGCTATGTACATCAATTGAGAAATATTCATTCTGGCTCAGCTTATAGCTTTTTACCGAGTTACTAGCCACATCCGCGTCGTCTGCTACTGGCAACGAAAACCTCTCGCCCGAAAAAGCTGATTCTGAGATATTTATCTGACTAACAGAAAATTGAAATGTCGGCGCATTATCATTTATGTCTAAAACATTCACTTCAAAGCGATACATATTCAGCGGCGACTTAACAATGGCCTCCAGTTCTAAAGAGCATTTATCGCTGTGTCCGCATAGTGCTTCCCTGTCTATCCTTTCACGGACATGGATATTACCAGTCTTTCCGTTCAGATCAAAATAGCTCTTATTGGGTCCATCCACTATCTGAAATCCACGTCGTTCAAGATCCTGAACATTAAGGTTCAAATCTTTTGCGAGGTTTCCAACTGTAATCCCAGGGTTTGTCTCCTCCGAAACGGTATACACCAGCTGTCCTGACGCGATACTCCAGAGAGCGAATAGCAAAGATAAACACACTGATACCGAACCGTGTTCCCAAAAAGGAGCCATAATCCATCAACTGTGAATACGGGTATACAAGACTGTATTTATCCACATTTTCATACTAAATATTTTCCAAGAAGATAGCACTGCATTCGCGTCTCGGTCGTACCCATCCCCAGAACAAAGACTTGTGCCAGCCCCAAAGCCCTCCTCTCAAACAAGGCGGAGCCACCACCAACAGGTCAAAATTCAACCGTAGGTCGCCAGCGACACCGTGTGGAGAAATTCAGACAAATGTCAACGAGATAAGTGCCAAGTGTTAAATATGTTTACAACAGAGTCATGACCAAAGAGTGTAAAAGTTATTACATCTGTCTCAACAAAACGTTCTTAGCCTAAGTGTGCTAAAGAACACATGATGTCCCGTAGCAATATGCTCACTATTTTAAAACTGTACGAACTTTAATAACTATATGGCATATATAAACAATCAAAAGAGAAAACAATGGCAATTACGTATGAAGTGGTAAAAATTCAAATCCAACAGTATAAATGATCTGATAGTTCCCCCATGAGGTAGGCCATATTTGTGTGTGTGTGTGTGTGTGTGTGTGTGTTCTATTTGTCCAGGCCCATTTACTACACTAAGAGTGGAGACACATGTTCAGCACTGCGGACAGTTCCTACGGAAACACCAGCCTGGATGAACCTATGGCTCATTAACACTATAAGTGACAGATAGCCAACACTGAATAGCATATCACAGCAGCAGCCGTAACCTTGACACTGATAAGTAGCTGATAGTTGATAGTTACTAATAGCTAGTTACACTGATAGTTAGGAGCACCGTTGAAACACAAAGTTAAACTTATGTGGCTGTCGGTATGTATAAATAAGTGAACAGTTGGGTCAATTATTTTTCTGGTGCCACCAAAATTCTACAGCCAAAAACAAAACATTGAGTTGTGTTCACCTCATGGCATAATAGGCCTATCAGCACCATGGAGAGTTGCAGTTCGGCGTCAAACACACATCAGGACACACCCGAAACTGGCCGCCACACATTAATACACATATTACTTAATTCATATACTTCGAAGGGGAATTAATCTGCAATGTTCTTACCTTCTCTTTGTTTGGGAGTGTTTGTGTCCTCGTAAATGTGTCCCCTTCATTGATACTGATCAGTTCCGCATCCGCAGGCGGAAACGGTGCAGGAAAAACTACAACGTCACTCTTCAGTGTGTCGGAGCTAAAACACACGTCATACTGCTGTGTCGACTTGGAGTAAGACCAGCTCCCGTCAGGATGTGTGGTGATTACTGGGGCGCTATAGCTGCTGAAATTGTTATTTGTTTTGTGGCATTTTACAGCCATTAAACTGATAAGACTCAGCAGAAATATTACCGATACCGAGACAATGGCAATGAGCAAATAAAAGTTCAAATCTGAAAATGTATCATCCTTAACAGGAACATGTCTAAACTTGGTTTGAAGTTCACCTGCGCTTTCCACAACAGCCACGTCAATAGAAACAGTAGCCGACAAAGCAGGCTCTCCATTATCGGAAACCAGAATGACCAGCGGGTGAGTTTTCAAATCATTGTCACTCATCCTCCTCTTAGTCCTGATCTCCCCACTGCTGGTTCCGATTCGGAAGAGATTATTTCCTTTGGGTTCAGAGATGTGATAAGAAAGCAGCGCGTTATATCCAGAGTCTGCGTCCACAGCCCTGATTTTGGCCACAAAGTATCCAGCTTCGGCAGTATAGGGGATATTTTCACTGTTAACAGAGCCGAGCTCTGAATACGGAGGAAGAATGGCTGGAGAGTTGTCATTCTCATCTAAAATAAAAACATTAACAGTGGCGTTGCTCTTCCGAGGAGGAACACCAGAGTCTGTTGCCTGAACTTGAAACTGAAAGGTTTTCATTTCCTCAAAGTTAAACGATTGTAATGCGTGTATATCTCCAGTGACCGAGTTAATGTTAACTGCATGAGCTGCGCTTTTCAATGAATTGTCAACCAATGAATACACAATTTGTGCATTATTATCTACATCTAAATCAAAAGCTGACACTGTATGAAGTACAGACCCAACAGGACTGTTTTCCTTCACATAAATATTAATAATGGGTTCAGGAAATTGCGGTGCATTATCATTCACATCAGAAACACGGACAGTAATAACAGTAGTGCTGGAGAGAGGAGGGGTCCCCTCGTCTGTTGCTGTTATGGTGACATTATAAATAGGCGTCGTCTCTCTGTCCAGTGGCCCATCAACCATTAATGAATACTTATTTTTGTAAGTATTTTCTATCTTAAATGGAACTGATCCCTTTAGTTTCAGATTTACTGCACCGTTTTTTCCAGCGTCGTTGTCTTTTACTGTTATTAATCCAACCATTGTTCCAACAGGCGAATCCTCTTGAATTACATCTTCTAACGACGTCACCGATATTTCAGGGACATTATCATTTACATCAATAACTTCAACAAGCACTTTACAAAATGCAGCTCGTGGGTTATGTCCTTTGTCTGTAGCCTTTACGCGAATCTCTATTGCGGCGCTGATTTCATGGTCTAACTCTCCCGTTACTGTTATCTCTCCCGTCAGAGGGTTAATGGTAAAATAATTCATTTTATTCGGGCCGCCTTGGTTTACAATTGAGTACATGATTTCACCGTTAATGCCCTCATCTAAGTCATTAGCCTGCACAGTTAAAACAGATGTTCCGGGTGGAACATTCTCGTGAATCTGTGCTTTGTAAAGGGGTTTACTAAACACGGGAATATTGTCATTCACATCAATAACATTGACCACAATTTTCGCTGTTCCGGTTTTTGGAGGCTTCCCACCATCTACAGCGCTAAGAGTTAGCTGGATCAAAGGAAGCTTCTCTCTGTCTAAAGGCTTTTGTAGCACTAACTCGGCAGACACGGTATCACCGCCGCTATGAACGTCGATGGAGAAGTATTCATTCTGGCTTAGTTTATAGCTTTTCACCGAGTTACTAGCCACATCCGCATCGTATGCTATTGGCAAGGAAAACCTCTCGCCTGAAAATGCCAATTCAGAAATATTTACATGACTAACAGTTGATTGAAATGTCGGGGCATTATCGTTTATGTCTAAAACATTTACTTCGAAGCGATACATATTTAGTGGCGACTTAACAATAGCCTCCAATTCTAAAGAGCATTTAGAGCTTTGATCGCATAGTTCTTCCCTGTCTATCCTTTCCCGAACATGGATATTACCAGTTTTTCCGTTCAGATCAAAATACCTCTTATTGGGTCCATCCACTATCTGAAATCCCCGTCGTTCAAGATCCTGCACATTAAGATTCAAATCTTTTGCGAGGTTTCCGACGGTAGATCCTGGGCTCGTTTCTTCCGAAACGGTATACACCAGCTGTCCTGACGTGATACTCCACAGACAGAAAAGCAATGAGAAACATATCGAGTAGTATCCGTGTTCCCAAAAAGACGCCATAATCCATCAGCTGTGAATACTGTTATGTGCGACTCTCTTTATCCGCATTTTCCAACAAAATATTTTCCAAGATAACACCGCATTTGCGTCTCGGTCTTACCCATCCCCAGAACAAAGGCTTCTGCCAGACCCAAAGCCCTCCTCTCAAACAAGGCGGAGCCACCAACAGGATACTATTCAACCGTAGGTCGCCAGCGCCACCGTGTGGAGAAAATCAGACAAAAGCCAAAGAGATAACTAGCGAATATCCAATATGTTTCCAAAAGACAGATGTATTGAGGAACAAAAGGTTGTTGTCCTACATGTATGCTGAATAATAGCCCATATTTTACTGAATTGTATAGGCTCCATAATATTATTAAAGTGGAAATATTTAAGTAATAGGACAAACACCCACAAGCCACAGAAAAATAATGAGAATGCCACGAAACATTGCTGGATAAAATGGTTAAAACTGAAATCCAAAAGTTAATTCATATGATAGGTTACACATTTGGCTGTATGTGTGTCTCTGTGTGTGTATGTGTCTGTGTGTGTGTATGTGTGTGTGCTACTCGCTGTACCAGTCCATTCACTGCTCCTGAGTGACAGTCGTCAATATACATTTTCAGCACCATGGACAGTTACCAAATGAATGGCAGAAAAAGTAACGTTGGACAACCTCTAATGCCTTCACCGTAACATAGACAGATAGCAAATGACAGTCAGCATTTATATAACAGCAGTAGTGTTAATTTGATTTATATGACTAAAAACTGTTAGATTACCTGGCGAGCAGCTGAAACAAATAAGTTTTAGTATTGCCAATGTTAAGAATTCTTCAGAAGAAAATGCATCGTTTATGAACTCGCCAGATACTCTTACTGGAACTGTTATCGCGCTCAGCCCCGCAAAATGTTACCAGAAGAAAAAAAAAGATTTTATTTTATTAACTTCAATACACCTGGCGTCCTGCCAGCCCCATATAGAGCTGCAGTTCAATCTCATGAACAGAGTACAAATTGCAATGCCATACCCAAACGGCGTCTCACACAGTAGTTAGACTTAACACTCTGTCTGAGAAATAGAATTAAGATATCATATTCTTACCTTCTCTTTGTTTGGAAGTGTTTGTGTTCTCGTAAATGTGTCCCCTTCATTGATACTGATCAGTTCCGCATCCGCAGGCGGAAACGGTGCAGGAAATACTACAACGTCACTCTTCAGTGTGTCTGAGCTAAAACACACGTCATACTGCTGTGTAGATTTGGAGTAAGACCAGCTCCCGTCAGGATGTGTGGTGATGACTGGGGCACTATAACTGCTGAAATTGTTATCCGTTTTGTGGCATTTTACTGCTATTAAACTGATAAGACTCAGCAGAAATATTACCGATACCGAGACAATGGCAATAAGCAAATAAAAGTTCAAATCTGAAAATGTATCATCCTTAACAGGAACATGTCTAAACTTTGTTTGCAGTTCACCTGCGCTTTCCACGACAGCCACGTCAATAGAAACAGTAGCCGACAAAGCAGGCTCTCCATTATCGGAAACCAGAATGACCAGCGGGTGAGTTTTCAAATCATTGTCACTCATCCTCCTCTTAGTCCTGATCTCCCCACTGCTGGTTCCGATTCGGAAGAGATTATTTCCTTTGGGTTCAGAGATGTGATAAGAAAGCAGAGCGTTATATCCAGAATCTGCGTCCACGGCCCTGATTTTGGCTACAAAGTATCCAGCTTCGGCAGTATAGGGGATATTTTCACTGTTAACAGAGCCGTGCTCAGAGTAAGGAGGAAGGATGGCTGGAGAGTTGTCATTTTCATCTAAAATGAAGACATTAACAGTGGCGTTGCTTTTCCGAGGAGGAACACCAGAGTCTGTTGCCTGAACTTGAAACTGAAAGGTTTTCATTTCCTCAAAGTTAAACGACTGCAATGCGTGTATATCTCCAGTGACCGAGTTAATGTTAACTGCATGAGCGGCGTTCTTTAATGAATTGTCAACCAATGAATATACAATTTGTGCGTTATTGTCTATGTCAGGATCAAAGGCCGATACGGTGTACAATACAGACCCAACAGGACTGTTCTCTTTTATATAAATATTAATAATAGGTTCAGGAAATTGCGGGGCATTATCATTCACATCAGAAACACGGACAGTAATAACACTAGTGCTGGAGAGAGGAGGGGTCCCCTCATCCGTTGCTGTTATGGTGACATTATAAATAGGCGTCGTCTCTCTATCCAGCGGCCCATCAACCATTAATGAATACTTATTTTTGTAAGTGTTTTCAATTTTAAATGGGACAGAGCCCTTGATTTTTAAATTTACTGCACCGTTTTTTCCAGCATCGTTGTCTTTGACTGTTATCAAGCCAACCATGGTTCCCACAGGCGAATCCTCTTGAATTACATCTTCTAATGACGTCACCGATATTTCAGGGACATTATCATTTACATCAATAACTTCAACAAGCACTTTACAAAATGCAGCGCGTGGATTATGTCCCTTGTCAGTAGCCTTTACGCGAATCTCTATTGCAGCGTTGGCTTCGTGATCTAACTCTCCCGTTACTGTTATCTCTCCCGTCAGGGGATTCATGGTGAAAGCATTTATTTCCTCTGAACTGTCTTGGGTTACAACTGAGTACATGATTTCACCATTTATGCCTTGATCTAAGTCAGTAGCCTGCACAGTTACAACAGATGTTCCGGGTGAAACATTTTCGTGAATCTGTGCTTTGTAAAGTGGTTTACTGAAAACTGGAATATTGTCATTCACATCGATAACATTGACAAAGATTTTCGTTGTTCCAGATCTTGGCGGCTTTCCTCCATCTAAAGCAGTGAGGGTTAACTGAATCACAGCAAGCTTCTCTCTGTCTAATGGCTTTTGTAGCACTAACTCGGCAGATACGACATCACCTCCGCTATGGACATCAATGGAGAAGTATTCATTTTGGCTCAGCTTATAGCTTTTCACCGAGTTACTAGCAACATCGGCATCATATGCCTTTGGTAGGGAAAACCTCTCGCCTGGAAAAGCCAATTCTGAAATATTTATCTGACTACTAGATGACCGAAATGTCGGGGCATTGTCGTTTATGTCTACAACATTTACTTCAAAGCGATACATATTCAGTGGAGATTTAACAATGGCCTCCAGTTCTAAAGAGCACTTATCACTGCGTCCGCATAGTGCTTCCCTGTCTATTCTTTCCCGGACATGGATATTACCATTTTTCAACTCAAAATACCTCTTATTGGGTCCATCCACTATCTGAAATCCCCGTCGTTCAAGATCCTGAACATTAAGGTTCAAATCTTTTGCGAGGTTTCCAACTGTACTCCCAGGATTTGTCTCTTCCGAAACGGTATACACCAGCTGTCCTGACGCGATACTCCACAGGCAGAAAAGCAAAGCGAAACATATCGAGTAATATCCGTGTTCCCAAAAAGACGCCATAATCCATCAACTGTGAATACTGTTATGGGCGACTGTCTTTATCCGCATTTTCAAACAAAATATTTTCCAAGATAACACCGCATTCGCGTCTCGGTCTTACCCATCCCCAGGACAAAGACTTCTGCCAGACCCAAAGCCCTCCTCTCAAACAAGGCGGAGCCACCAACAGGCTAATATTCAACCGTAGGTCGCCAGCGCCACCGTGTGGAGAAAATCAGACAAAAGCCAAAGAGATAACTAGCGAATATCTAATATGTTTTCAGAAGACAAATGTCTTGAGGAACAAAACGTTGTTGGCCTACATGTATGCTGAATAATAGGCTATATTTTACTGAATTGTATAGGCTCCCTAATGTTATCAAAGTGGAAATATTTAAGTAATAGGACAAACACCCACAAGCCACAAAAAATAATGAGAATGCCACGGAACATTACTGGATAAAATGGTTAAAGCGGAAATCCAAAAGTTAATTCATATGATAGGGTACACATTTGGCTGTGTGTGTGTGTGTGTGTGCGCGCTACTCGCTGTACCAGTCCGTTCACTGCTCCTGAGTGGCAGTAGTCGATATACATTTTCAGCACCGTGGACAGTTACCAAATGCATGGCAGAAAAAGTAGCGTGGGACAACCTCTAATGCCTTCACCGTAACATGGACAGATGGCAAATGGCGGTCAGCATTTATATAGCAGCAGTAGTGTTAACCCTATGACTTAAAACAGTTAGATTAGCTGGCGCGCCGCTGAAACAAATAAGTTTAGGTATTGCCAATGTTAAGAATTATTCAAGAGAAGAAAATGCATCGTTTATGAACTCGCCAGATACTCTTACTGAAACTGTTATTGCGCTCAGCCTCGCAAAATATTACCAGCAGAAAAAGACAGATTTCGTCTTATTACCTTCAATACATCTGGCGACCTGTCAGTACCATAGAGCTGCAGTTCAATCTCATAAACAGAGTACAAATTCCAATGACATACCAAAACGGCGTCTCACACAGTAAGATATGTTAGACCTAACACTCTGTCTCAGAAATAGAATGAATTTGCAATGTTCTTACCTTCTCTTTGTTTGGAAGGGTTTGTGTTCTCGTAAATGTGTCCCCTTCATTGATACTGATCAGTTCCGCATCCGCAGGCGGAAACGGTGCAGGGAAAACTACTACGTCACTCTTCAGTGTGTCAGAGCTAAAACACACGTCATACTGCTGTGTAGATTTGGAGTAAGACCAGCTCCCGTCAGGATGTGTGGTGATGACTGGGGCGCTATAACTGCTGAAATTGTTACTTGTTTTATGGCATTTTACTGCTATTAAACTGATTAGACTCATCAGAAATATCACCGATACTGAGACGATGGCAATGAGCAAATAAAAGTTCAAATCTGAAAATGTATCATCCTTAACAGGAACATGTCTAAACTTAGTTTGCAGTTCACCAGAGCTTTCCACGACAGCCACGTCAATAGAAACAGTAGCCGACAAAGCAGGCTCGCCATTATCAGAAACCAGAATGACCAGCGGGTGACTTTTCAGGTCATTGTCACTCATCCTCCTCTTAGTCCTGATTTCCCCACTGCTGGTTCCGATTCGGAAGAGATTATTTCCTTTGGGTTCAGAGATGTGATAAGAAAGCAGAGCGTTATATCCAGAGTCTGCGTCCACAGCCCTGATTTTGGCCACAAAGTATCCAGCTTCGGCAGTATAGGGGATATTTTCACTGTTAACAGAGCTGTGCTCAGAGTAGGGAGGAAGAATGGCTGGAGAGTTGTCATTGTCATCTAAAATAAAAACATTAACAGTGGCGTTGCTCTTCCGAGGAGGAACACCAGAGTCTGTTGCCTGAACTTGAAACTGAAAGGTTTTCATTTCCTCAAAGTTAAACGACTTCAATGCGTGTATATCTCCAGTGACCGAGTTAATGTTAACTGCATGAGCTGCGTTTTTAAATGAACTGTCAACCAGTGAATACACAATTTGTGCGTTATTGTCTATATCAGGATCAAAAGCCGATACAGTGTACAATACAGACCCAACAGGACTGTTTTCCTTTACATAAATATTAATAACTGGTTCGGGGAATAGCGGTGCATTATCATTCACATCAGAAACACGGACAGTAATAACACTAGTGCTGGAGAGAGGAGGAGTACCCTCATCCGTTGCTGTTATGGTGACATTATAAATAGGCGTCGTCTCTCTATCCAGCGGCCCATCAACCATTAATGAATACTTATTTTTGTAAGTGTTTTCAATTTTAAATGGGACAGAGCCCTTGATTTTTAAATTTACTGCACCGTTTTTTCCTGCATCGTTGTCTTCGACGGTTATCAAGCCAACCATTGTTCCCACAGGCGAATCCTCTTGAATTACATCTTCTAACGACGTCACCGATATTTCAGGGACATTATCATTTACATCAAGAACTTCAACAAGCACTTTACAAAATGCTGCGCGTGGGTTATGACCTTTGTCAGTAGCCTTCACGCGAATCTCTGCTGCAGAACTGGCTTCGTGATCTAACTCTCCCGTTATGGTTATCTCCCCCGTTACAGAGTTAATGGTGAAAACATTTATTTTATTCGAACTGCCTTGATTTACAATAGAGTACGTGATTTCGCCATTTATGCCTTCATCTAAGTCATTAGCCTGTACAGTTACCACAGATGTGCCGGGTGGAACATTCTCGTGAATCTGTGATTTGTAGAGGGGTTTACTAAAGACGGGAATATTGTCATTTACATCAATAACATTGACCACAATTTTCGTTGTTCCTGATCTTGGTGACTTTCCTCCATCTAAAGCAGTGAGTGTTAAATGAATCACGCCCAGCTTCTCTCTGTCTAATGGCTTTTGTAGCACTAACTCGGCAGACACGGTATCGCCTCCGCTATGTACATCAATTGAGAAGTAGTCATTTGGACTCAGCTTATAGCTTTTCACCGAGTTACTAGCCACATCCGCGTCGTCTGCTACTGGCAACGAAAACCTCTCGCCGGAAAAAGCTGATTCTGAGATATTTATCTGACTAACAGAAAATTGAAATGTCGGCGCATTATCATTTATGTCTAAAACATTCACTTCAAAGCGATACATATTCAGCGGCGACTTAACAATGGCCCCCAGTTCTAAAGAGCATTTATCGCTGTGTCCGCATACTGCTTCCCTGTCTATCCTTTCCCGGATATGAATACTACCAGTCTTTCCGTTCAGATCAAAATACCTCTTATTGGGTCCATCCACTATCTGAAATCCCCGTCGTTCAAGATCCTGCACGTTAAGGTTCAAATCTTTTGCGAGGTTTCCAACTGTAATCCCAGGGCTTGTCTCCTCCGAAACGGTATACACCAGCTGTCCTAACGCGATACTCCACAGAGCGAAAAGCAAAAAGAAACACAGCGGGTTGTATCCGTGTTCCCAAAAAGGCGCCATAATCCATCAACAGTGAATGCGGGTATACAAGACTGTATTTTTCCACATTTTCATACAAAATATTTTCCAAGATAACACCGCATTCGCGTCTCGGCCATACCCATCCCCAGAACAAAGACTTCTGCCAGACCCAAAGCCCTCCTCTTAAACAAGGCGGAGCCACCAACACCAGGCCAATATTCAACCGTAGGTCGCCAGCGACACCGTGTGGAGAAATTCAGACAAATGTCTACGAGATAAGTGCCAAATGTTATGTTTACAACAGACTCACGACCAAAGAGTATAAAACGTTATTACATCTGTTCAGAGAAACAAAACGCTGTTAGCCTATGTGTGCTAAAGAACACATGATGTTCTGTAGCAATAAGTTCACTATTTTGAAACTATATGTGTCGTATAGTTATTAAAGTACGTACAAACAATCCAGAGAGAAACAATGGCAATTATTTAAAAAGCCTACTTATGAAGTGGTTAAAATTCAAATCCAACAGTATAAATTATCTGATAGTTCCCCTATGAGGTAGGCCGTGTGTGTGTGTGTGTGTGTGTCTGTGTGTGTGTGTTTGTTCTCTCTGCCCAGGCCCATTTACTAGACTAAGAGTGGAGATACATTTTCAGCACCGCGGACAGTTACCAACTGCGTTTATTAAGGATACACCAGTCTGGATGAACCTATGGCTCATTAACACTATAAGTGACAGATAGCTCACACTGAATAGCATCACAGCAGAACTGGTAACCTATATTACATTTTAAGACTTGACACTCATAAGGTATCTAGGAGCACCGTTGAAAAACAAAAGTTAAACGTATGTGGCTGTCGGTATGTATAATAGAGTAAACAAACAATTGGACAATTTATTATTCTGATGCCAGCAAAATTCTAAAGCCAAAAACATAAGATTCCGATGTGTTCACCTCAGGGCATAGGTGGGCCAATCAGCACCATGGAGAGTTGCAGTTGAACGTCAAACACATATCAGGCCACACCCTAAACTGGCCGCCACACATTAAACCACATACAGTATTACTTCATTCTCATACTTCGAAGAGGAAGTAATCTGCAATGTTCTTACCTTCTCTTTGTTTGGGAGTGTTTGAGTCCTCGTAAATGTGTCCCCTTCATTGATACTGATCAGTTCCGCATCCGCAGGCGGAAACGGTGCAGGAAAAACTACAACGTCACTCTTCAGTGTGTCAGAGCTAAAACACACGTCATACTGCTGTGTAGATTTGGAGTAAGACCAGCTCCCGTCAGGATGTGTGGTGATGACTGGGGCGCTATAACTGCTGAAATTGTTACTTGTTTTGTGGCATTTTACTGCTATTAAACTGATGAGACTCAGCAGAAATATCACCGATACTGAGACGATGGCAATGAGCAAATAAAAGTTCAAATCTGAAAATGTATCATCCTTAACAGGAACATGTCTAAACTTGGTTTGAAGTTCACCTGCGCTTTCCACGACAGCCACGTCAATAGAAACAGTAGCCGACAGGGCAGGCTCGCCATTATCGGAAACCAGAATGACCAGCGGGTGAGTTTTCAAATCATTGTCACTCATCCTCCTCTTAGTCCTGATCTCCCCACTGCTGGTTCCGATTCGGAAGAGATTATTTCCTTTGGGTTCAGAGATGTGATATGAAAGCAGCGCGTTATATCCAGAGTCTGCGTCCACAGCCCTGATTTTGGCCACAAAGTATCCAGCTTCGGCAGTATAGGGGATATTTTCACTGTTAACAGAGCCGTGCTCAGAGTAAGGAGGAAGAATAGCTGGAGAGTTGTCATTCTCATCTAAAATAAAAACATTAACAGTGGCGTTGCTCTTCCGAGGAGGAACACCAGAGTCTGTTGCCTGAACTTGAAACTGAAAGGTTTTCATTTCCTCAAAGTTAAACGACTGTAAGGAGTGTATATCTCCAGTAACAGAATTAATGTTAACTGCATGAGCTGCGCTTTTTAATGTATTGTCAACCAATGAATAAACAATTTGTGCGTTATTGTCTACATCTGGATCAAAGGCCGATACAGTGCACAATACAGACCCCACAGGACTGTTCTCTTTTACATAAATATTAATAACTGGTTCGGGAAATTGTGGTGCATTATCATTCACATCAGAAACACGGACAGTAATAACACTAGTGCTGGAGAGAGGAGGGGTTCCCTCGTCTGTTGCTTTTATAGTAACATTGTATTCACTCGTCGTCTCCCTGTCCAGAGGCCCGTCAACCAGTAACGAGTATCTATTTTTATACGTGTTGTCAATTTTAAATGGCACTGACCCTAGTATTTCAACATTAACTATACCGTTTTTTCCTGCGTCAGCATCTTTCACAGTTATTGATCCAACCATTGTGCCTACCGGTGAATCCTCTTGAATTATATTTTCTAACGAGGTAACAGATACTTCGGGAACATTGTCATTTACATCCAGTATTTCAACAAGCACTTTACAAAATGCAGAACGTGGATTCTGTCCTCTGTCAGTAGCCTGCACACGAATCTCTATTGCTGGGCTTGCTTCATGATCTAACTCTCCGGCTACTGTAATTTCGCCCGTATGAGAGTTAATGGTGAAAGCCTGTATTTTATCGGGACCGTCTTCGTTCACAAATGAGTACGTAATCTCCCCATTTATACCTTCATCTAGGTCAGTAGCTTGGACGGTGATAACAGATGTACCAGACAATACATTTTCGTAAATCTGTGCTTTGTACAAAGGCTTGGTAAAAACAGGAATGTTGTCATTTACATCTATAACACTGACCACAATTTTTATTGTTCCGGATTTTGGAGGCTTCCCACCATCTACAGCTGTGAGAATTAAGGGAATTACAGCCAGCTTCTCTCTGTCTAATGCCTTTTGTAGCACTAACTCGGCAGACACTGTATCACCTCCGCTATGCACATCGATGGAGAAGTATTCATTCTGGCTCAGCTTATAGCTTTTTACCGAGTTACTGGCAGCATCCGCATCGTGTGCTTTTGGTAAAGAAAACCGCTCACCTGGAAAAGCCGATTCTGAAATATTTATATTACTGATGGAAGAACGAAATATAGGTGCATTGTCGTTAATGTCTACAACATTGATTTCAAATCGATAGATATTCATTGGGGATTTAACGATAGCCTCTAGTTCCAAAGAGCATTTAGTGCTGCGCCCGCATAGTGCTTCCCTGTCTATTCTCTCCCGGACATGAATATTACCAGTTTTTCCGTTCAGATCAAAATACCTCTTATTGGGTCCATCCACTATCTGAAAACCTCGTCGTTCAAGGTCCTGCACATTAAGATTCAAATCTTTTGCGAGGTTTCCAACTGTAATCCCAGGGCTTGTCTCCTCCGAAACGGTATACACCAGCTGTCCTGACGCAATATTCCAAAGACCGAAAAGCAAACAGAAACACACCGTGTTGTATCCGTGTTCCGAGATAGTCGCCATAATCCATCAACTGTAAATTCTGGTATATATTACGGTCTGTATCAGCATTTTCATACACAATATTCACCAGGCAGAAAACACCACATTCTTGTCTCGGTCATACCCATCCCTAGAACAAAGACTTCTGCCAGACCCAGAGCCCTCCTCCTAAACAAGGCGGAGCCACCAACAACAGCCTAATATTTAACCGTAGGTCGCCAGCGACAGCGTGTGGAGAAAATCAGACCAATGTGAAGAAGATCCGTCTCTAACTTAAAATATTTTTCCAAAAGACTCATGATTAAAGGGGAAAAAAATTACAAAAGTTATTACATTTGAGGAAATCAACACAACGTTTATTCTATTGTAGTATTCTAAGCTCCTCGAATTCTTATTATTGCATACGTGCTTTGATGGTATTCTAGGCTAACCATTACCAAGCCATATATATGCAAGGCTATCGCTCAAATATGTTGAGGTACAAAGCTGGTTAAATTAAAATGAAGATACAGTAATATAAATAATCTGTTTGTTTACGTATATGGTAGGTTTCTGCATTACAAGAGGGCTTCTCACCCCACAGGGAGCAAGAGGCTCACTTACTACACCGTGGACATGATTGCCTATAGTTTCAGAACCATGGACAATGACCAGCCGCATTCTGTAGGTCGGAGCCATCATCGCCAACATGTTTCCTTCTCGGTGTTGATTTTCTAGCATGCAGTAACAAACAAACGGTTCACATTTCTGTCGAAAATATCTACTCATCACGCAATCCCCGTGATTGTTCTGACAAACGGCAGGTCCTGGAACAAACGTTTTTTGCTTTTTTCGTGACGGTGTTCTTATAGGAGAAGCCGACTAACACGGTGTGTAATCTTAGAGGCAGTGTATTTGTTAACAAATTATGTTCCAAAATGCACAGAAAGCGGCATCAGATGTGAAAAAGATATAAAAATAAGGCACTTTAAGACATCACCAAAATTCCACACACTTAGGCTAATACATTAGCCTAAGACCCTGTGTGAGAGTTCTGATTTCAATACACATTTAGTTACCCAATTTCTAACAGAATATAATTAATGCCTTATCATGCAATTTCTTTTAGCACAGTCAAAAGGTTATAAACAGTTTCCAAGATAGACAATTTCCAAAACATGGTAGTTTGAAATCTTTTGTGACCAGCTCCAGAATAAGATCATAACACAACATTTCAAATGAATTGCATACAGGCCATGAGCCCTCAATACTAAAACAGGAGATAATCTACATTACAAATACATCCTTTTATCTGCAAATTCATTGAGTCAATGCACTCTATACGCTTTGCTTTACCACAATGCCTTACATAGGAGACAACATTTAAATCACTGTGTTAAAAAGCTACATATCCATAACATATCCATAATGATTTTCATCACCACAAAAATAACCATACAGTATCCTTGTAAACTCAGCTGTCCGAGTAAGATGCCAGCATTACACCAAAGTGAAGACACCCAATATGTCAAAATGTGTAAATGTGTAATTTCTTTTTTTTTTCTACAACAGCCCACTTGGCTTTCTTAATGGCAAAAGTACAAAGCTTCTCATGTCGGGGATAAAAAATCCAGTGAACTTTAAATAGCCTACCTATTTTGCAAGGTATGAGTAATCAGCCTTACCTTCTCTGATGTTGGAAGTGTTTGTGTCCTAGTGAAGGTATCCCCTCCATTAATACTAATGAGCTCCGCATCCGCAGGCGGAAACGGTGCTGGAAAAACTACTACATCACTCTTCAGTGTGTCGGAGCTAAAACACACGTCATACTGCTGTGTAGATTTGGAGTAAGACCAGCTCCCGTCAGGATGTGTGGTGATGACTGGCGCGCTATAACTGCTGAAATTACTGTCTGTCCTGTGGCATTTTACAGCTATCAAGGAGATGAGACTCAATAGAAAGATGACCGACACAGAGACAATGGCGATGAGTAAATACAGGTTTAAATCTGTAAACGTGTCACTCCTCACGGGGACGTTTCTGTATGGTGTCTTAAGTTCTGTACTTTCCAGAACTACAACATCGACAGACACTGTCGCTGAAAGTGACGGTTCGCCATGATCTGAGACCAAAATCACCAGAGGGTGAGATTTTAAGTCATTGTCACTCATTCTTCTTTTAGTCCTGATTTCTCCGTTACTGGTTCCGATCCGGAAGAGATTATTTCCTTTGGGTTCAGAGATGTGGTAAGAAAGAAGTGCATTATATCCAGAGTCTGCGTCCACAGCCCTTATCTTAGCTACAAAATATCCTGCTTCAGCAGAGTAAGGAATATTCTCGCTATTTACTGATCCGTGTTCAGAATATGGCGGAAGAATCCTAGGGCTGTTGTCATTCACGTCGAGAATGAATACGTTCACGGTAACATTGTTGCTTAGTGGAGGGTCGCCGCTGTCTGTGGCCTGAACTGTAAATGTAAAAGTTTTTGTATCCTCATAGTTAAATGACTGAATTGCATATATGCCTCCACTGTCTGAATTTATGTTTACGGCAGATGTGACAGGAAAGCCTTTTGACGGCCCGTCAACAATTGAATAGGCAATTTTAGCATTTGAATCCATATCCGGATCAATAGCTGACACGGTGTAAATAAGTTCACCAACAGGGCTATTTTCTTTGACATAAACATTAAGAATAGGCTCTGAAAAACTTGGTGAATTATCATTAACATCTGCAATGTGCACAGACACCAGGCTCGTACTAGAGAGAGGGGGAGAGCCCTCATCTACTGCCTGTATGTTAATATTGTACAGTGGAACACTCTCTCTGTCCAAAGGACCATCGACGACTAACGAGTATTTGTTTTTATAAGTATTTTGTATCTTAAACGGCACAGCATCCATGATATTTAACTTCACTGCACCATTTTGTCCGGCATCGCCATCTATAACGGTTAGCAGGCCCACCATGGTACCCACCTTGGCATTTTCTTTAATAGAATCAGCCAATGAAGTCACTGATATAGCCGGCGGATTATCATTCACGTCTACTATTTCTATGAGAACTTTACAATAAGATGCACTCGGAGTCGAACCTTTGTCTTGCGCTTTCACACGGATTTCTACAGCACTGTTTTTTTCGAAGTCCACCTCCCCAGAAACCGTGATTTCTCCAGACACTGGATTAATCGCAAACGTGTCTGTGTTTTTGTCACCTTGATGAACAACAAAAGAATAAACTATTTCCCCATTTAGTCCTTCGTCTGAATCACTTGCATGCACAATTACTACTGATGTGCCGGGTGGAGCATTCTCGTTCACTTTAGCTTTGTAAAGCTGTTTACTACATAGGGGAATATTGTCATTCACATCCAATATATTTACCAACACTTCCATTGTTCCGGATCTGGGGGGTTTTCCGCCATCTATAGCGGTCAACGTAAGCTTTAACAGCGGTTGCTTCTCTCTGTCTAAAGCTTTCTGAAGCACTAATTCGGCAGACAGACTCTCCCCGACGCCCTGAACATCCAAGGAAAAGTGCTCATTTGGGCTTAGCTTGTAGCTTTTTAGCGAGTTACTGCTCACATCCGCATCGTATGCACGAGGTAATACAAATATTTGCCCCGGCATTGCAGACTCAGAAATATTAATATACAAAGACTTTGAGTGAAATTCCGGTGCATTGTCATTAATGTCCAATATATTTACCTCGAAACGATACATATTTAGTGGCGAATTTACAATAGCTTCTAGTTCAAGCGAACATTTTAAGCTTCGGCCACATAATGCTTCTCTATCAATTCTGTCTTTAACGTGAAGAGTTCCAGTTTTCACATTCAAATCAAAATACCTCTTATTAGGACCGGACACGATCTGAAATCCTCGGCTTTCGAGTTCATTCTTGTCTAGATTTAAATCCTTAGCGAGATTTCCGACGCTGGTTCCAGTGTGCGTTTCCTCCGAGATAGAGTACACTATCTGCCCCGATGCAATATTCCATAGGCAAAAAATGACTGTAATCCACAGACCAATCCACTGCATTGAAACTGAAGCCATATTTCGAGATCACCATACGATTGCTAGAGATAAAGTATTTGTTCATAGCTCCGTACGAATTCTTCTTTTGTTACAGAATCGGAGGCCACTCGATAGCTGAACCACGTCGACCGTCAAATGAACAAAGCCTTCTGCGTAGCCACCCACCCTTCCGACAATAAGGAGGAGTCTGCAAAGCTAAGCACAAACGCTATCCATGGACCGCCAGTGACACCGTGTGGACTAATATGTTTTATCAATTTGAATCTTTTTTTTGTAAAGAATAGGTGCTTTTGAAGAGGACACCAGTCATTGGGAAACAAAGGGGAGGTTGAAGTACACTGCTGGTTATTTGAAGTAATCTTTATTTGATGTTGTATGTTTTCACGAAATAACGTTTTCTGCCATTTGTAACTAGTGTGCTCCAGTCTCCAATTTGTTACCTATGGCTGATGTCCTCCTGAAAAGCATCTCGCTGTGTGGGTTTCCATGACTACTGCGAGGATGATCCTCTTTTAAGAATAAGTAAAGTAAATAGATAAAATACATTGTACAGGCAGGAATATCACTGTAAAGATAATTCAAGTACAGAGGTAGCCGTTCTGACCGGTCTTCTGATGTTAGCCTGTGTTGTTTTTGTAGCCTCATGCAAATAAATCAATATAGCAGAAAGAAAAAAAAATAGTTCTGTAAACGATTGCTATGTTACGTCTACTGGCACAAGATGTTGAGAAAGGTATCTCCATTACCCATGTAAAGAACAAGCAAGCAATGCATGTTCCAGTACACGGTTTCAGCACCATGGACAGTAGCCGCCTAAAGCCGCTGAACCGGCAATAAATGGCAAAAACAGATGTAACAACTATGTAATTACACTGCAAAAGTGCTGCTTAGAACTAACTTTAATAAAAGCAACATGCTGTATTAATCTTTTTCTTGTCCCTTGCCAGGCAATGCCAGGCATGTTCATATGTGGCAATGACAAGCTTAACCAACGTATTCATGCAACACGTTTACTTTTATTAAGTTGGTTCTATGCTTTACTCTTCACAGTAGGCTACACATGAAAACTATTAATAGCAGGTAGCGTCAGCAGGCCCTATTCAACCACATACACTGCTGAAAAAATATATTCCATGTTCTTACCTTTATGGAATTCGGGAGGGTTTGTGTCCTATTAAAGGTGTCACCTCCATTGATGCTAATCAGTTCCGCATCCGCAGGTGGAAACGGTGTTGGGAAAACTACTACGTCACTCTTCAGTGTGTCGGAGCTAAAACACACGTCATACTGCTGTGTAGATTTGGAGTAAGACCAGCTCCCGTCAGGATGTGTGGTGATGACTGGGGCGCTGTAGCTACTAAAATTGCCATCTGTCCTGTGGCATTTCACAGCAACCAGACTAATAAGGCTCAGCAAAAAAATAACCGAGACCGAAACGATGGCAATCAGCAGATATAAATTTAAGTCGGTGAACGTGTCATTGTTCACAGACACGGTTTTAAATGGTCTCTGCACGTCCCCCATGTTTTCAACAACCCCAACATCAATAGACACAATTGCTGACAGAGAAGGCTCTCCGTTATCAGACACCAAAATGACCAGCGGGTGAGTTTTCAAGTCATTGTCACTCATCCTCCTCTTAGTCCTGATCTCCCCACTGCTGGTTCCGATTCGGAAGAGATTATTTCCTTTGGGTTCAGAGATGTGATAAGAAAGCAGCGCGTTATATCCAGAGTCCGCGTCCACAGCCCTGATTTTAGCCACAAAGTATCCAGCTTCCGCAGTATAGGGGATATTTTCACTGTTAACAGAGCCGTGCTCAGAGTAGGGAAGGAGAATGACCGGACTATTGTCATTCTCATCCAGAACAAAGACATTTACAGTCGCGTTGCTACTTAGAGGAGGTACACCTGAGTCTGTAGCCTGAACTTTAAACTGAAACGTCTTAATTTCTTCATAGTTGAAAGACTTTACATTATGCATATCTCCTGTGGCAGAGTTGACATTTATCATAGAGGACACCGGCACTGCATTGTTGCCATTACTCTCCATAATAGCATAAGTTATCTGACTATTTTCATTTATGTCCATGTCAAAGGCAGTCACGGTGCTTATTGGAGTACCGACCGGACTGTTTTCTTTCACATAAATGCTATAAATTGACTCTGAAAAGCGCGGTGCGTTGTCATTGACATCAGACACGAGTACATTAACAATTTTTTTGCTGAAGAGAGCAGGACTTCCCTCATCTGTAGCTGTGATGGTAACATTGTACTGAGAGGTTTTCTCTCTGTCCAGTGGACCGTCTACAATTAGTGAGTAGTAATTTTTATAGTTCGTATCTAATTTAAACGGAACTTCATCGGATAGTGCAAGTTTAACTTGACCATTTTTACCGCCATCTCTGTCAAGTACTGACACTAATGCAATAGCAGTACCCTTTTGGACGTCTTCTTTAACTGTATTCAGAAGTGACGTCACCGTGATCTCTGGGGCATTGTCGTTGAGATCCATTATTTCAACCAGGACTTTACAATGAGCAAGCACGGGAGGTTGGCCTTTATCGCTTGCCTCTACCCGAATTTCAAAAGCATTATTTTGCTCATAATCTATTTCTCCCTTTACTGTGATAGTTCCTGTGTTGGGATCGATTGCAAAAACGTCTAAAATATGATCTTGGTCAGTTTTTCTGAGAGAGTAGATAATCTCTCCATTTGTTCCGTCGTCTGCATCAGTTGCATTGAGAGTAATTACCTTAGTTCCCAGGGAAACATTTTCAAAAAGGGAGGTTTTATATAAGGGGGCACTAAATACCGGACCATTGTCATTGACATCTAGCACATTAATGATTATCTCCGAAGTGCCTGATTTTGAGGGACTTCCCCCATCTACTGCGGTGAGAACAAGGCGAATCTCCGACTGTTTCTCTCTATCTAGTGCTTTCTGAAGCACTAGCTCCACAGAGCCACTATGTTCTCCCCCTTTAGGCACAATAAGCGAGAAATGATCATTTGGACTGAGTCTGTACGTATTCACTGTATTTTTACCCACGTCTGGATCAGACGCATAAGACAAAGGAAATTTGACGCCGGGTATAGTGCTCTCTGGGATATTCAAATGCTGCGATTTCACGGTAAAAGATGGCGAATTATCATTTACGTCAATAATATTCACTTCAATGCGATACAGCTTTAAAGGACTATTGATCACCGCTTCTAAGCTGAGAGTACATTTTGTGGCTTTAGCACAGAGCTCCTCCCTGTCTATTCTTTCATTCACGTATAAAACCCCAGTTCTTAGATTTACCTCGAAATATTTCCTCTTTGCTCCGGTGACGAGTTGAAACATACGCGACTCCAAGTCCTGGACATTCAAGTTTAAATCCTTAGCGATATTTCCCACCGTTGTTCCTACGCTCGACTCCTCGGACACCGAATAGGACAGCTGCCCGTGCACCGACACGAAACAGAATTCTATAACTGCAGTCACCAAATACGCAACAATACATCCCCGTCTCCTTGGCGAAAACATTGTTCCCGAAAGGTGTCCCTGTCATACATCCAACAAACGTACCGTCAAATGGCCGTGCTGAATCAATCCGTAATTAAGAGCCATATAAATCCATGGTGTGAAAAATCAACATTCGACGACGGACAATACTCTAGTCTGCCTGCACATATTCTACTAACTGTGAACCACGACAACAAAGCCCAGAAACGTCTCCCCACCCACAAGAAAATCGGGTGGAGCTTCGAAATCTGGTTCGGTACGTCTCGTCCCGTCGGTCTCCAGCGACACCGTGTGGAGAAAACAGGACAAGACTCATCAAAGGGAATATCAGCGTACGTCTGGGTATTACTGATAAACCGTTTTGAAAAGTGTCAAGGACGCCGAAGACATGAGTGCATGATCAGTCGTGCAAGTCAAGAAAGCTAGGAAAGCTAAGGAAATAAAGAGAGAGCTAAGGAAATAAAATGTAAACATGGAGCTATATCTGTGCATATAAAACGCCCTATTTCTAAGTATTTAAGTCAGTAAGTGGGGGGTTAAACTATTGTGAGTGTTACGATACTGTACTGTGCTGGAAAACAAGCCATACACCAAAGACCATTTCAGGACCACGGAGAGCTCCAGCAACGGCGCAGTACAATGACATCAGAGAAAACACGCACTTCTTTACAGTAAACAGCGTCCAATGAAATACACAGTCACACACACACACGGAATAAATCTCTCTCTTACACACACACACACACACACAACCTCACGTTACACACACGCATAATGTACACAAACACACATAGATGTACACTGCATTATCAATGATAAATATCAACAGCTTTTCACCATTTCATCTTACATCATGTCACATTAGTCTTGTCTAAGATGACTGCAAGCGTGTAAATGCATGTACTAAAAACGTCTCCCCAAATCCTTCTACTTGATAGCTGCTCTTACCTTTTCCTTGTTTGGGAGGGTTTGTGTTCGCTGATACGTATCCCCTCCATTAATACTGATCAGTTCAGCATCAGCTGGTGGAAAAGGTGTGGGAAAGACTACCACATCACTCTTAAGAGTGTCGGAGCTAAAGCACACGTCATACTGTTGTGTAGATTTGGAGTAAGACCAGGTTCCATCAGGATGTGTGGTGATCATTGGGGGGTTGTAGCCACTGAAATCGCTGTCCGTCCTGTGGCATTTTACAGCTATCAAGCTGATGAGGCTCAGTAAAAAGATGACCGACACGGCCACAATGGCGATGAGCAAATACAGGTTTAAGTCAGAAAATGTGTCATCCTTAACCGGTTTATGTCTAAACTGAGTTTGAATGTCGTCGGTCCTCTCAACTACAACAACGTCAATAGACACGGTCGCAGAAAGAGACGGCTCTCCGTTATCTGAAACTGTAATAATTAGCGGGTGAGTTTTCAAATCATTGTCACTCATCCGCCTCTTAGTCCTAATTTCCCCACTGCTGGTTCCGATTCGGAAGAGATTATTTCCTTTGGGTTCAGAGATGTGATAAGAAAGCAGAGCGTTATATCCAGAGTCTGCGTCCACAGCCCTGATTTTGGCTATAAAGTATCCAGCTTCCGCCGTATATGGGACATTCTCAGTGTTAACAGATCCATGTTCTGCATATGGAGGGAGGACTACTGGACTGTTATCATTCTCATCCAGAACAAAAACATTCACTGTGGCATTACTGCTTAGAGAAGGAACACCAGCGTCTGTGGCCTGAACTCTAAACTGGAATGTTTTCATTTCCTCGTAATTAAAAGACTGTAAGTTACTTAAATCTCCTGTAACTAAATTTATATTTACGAGTGTAGATAAAGATGCACCACCGTTATTGTTCACATCCAAAATGGAGTATGTAACGTGGCCATTCTCATTAATATCAGCATCAGAAGCAGACACAGTGGTCATGACGGTGCCAACTGGACTGTTCTCTTTGATATATACATTTAAAACTGGTTCTGCAAAACGAGGTGCGTTGTCATTTACATCAGCGATGTCTACAGTTATAATAGTTGAACTGGAGAGAGGCGGTGTACCCTCATCGGTGGCTGTGATAGTGACGTTGTATACGGAAATATTTTCTCTGTCTAAAGGACCGTCTACTACTAATGAGTAATAGTTTTTGTAGTTCAGCTCGAGTTTGAATGGAACTTTGTTTCTCACTGAACAGGTCACGATGCCATTTTTTCCACCGTCTGCATCAGACACTGAAACGAGCGCGATTGCAGTGCCTATTTGCACGTTCTCTTTAACAGTTTTCAGCAGAGAAGTCACGGTTATTTCAGGAGCATTGTCGTTAAGATCCAACACCTCCACCAGCACTTTACAGTGCGCAGTCATAGGAGGCTGGGCTTTGTCACTCGCTTGTGCCCGAATCTCAAAAGCATTCTGCTCCTCAAAATTTATGTCACCCTTGACTGTGATAGCACCAGTAGATGGGTCGATATGAAACATATCTAAAATAGTATCTTGGTCTTTGTTGCTTAAAGAATAAACAATCTCGCTATTTTTCCCTTCGTCTAGATCAGTAGCGTTGATTGTGACAACTGTGGTCCCAACAGGCACATTTTCAAAAATGCTTACTTTGTATAATGGCCTGCTAAATACAGGCACGTTGTCGTTAATATCCAACACGTTAATTTTAATTTGGGATGTACCTGATTTTGGTGGATTTCCTCCATCGATAGCAGTTAGAGTTAACTGAATATGGGGCTGCTTTTCGCGATCTAAAGCTTTTTGTAGAACCAGCTCCGCCGACGCACTGTGCTCTCCTTTGTGTGTGGCGAGCGAGAAGTGTTCATTCGGGCTGAGCTTATAGCTACTGACGCCATTCTTACCCACATCTGAATCTGATGCTGACAACAATGGGAATCTAACTCCCGGTATTGTGTTTTCTGCGATATCTATTACTTGTGAGGTTGCACTAAACGTAGGGGAATTATCATTAACATCCACAATGCTTATTTCTATTCGATATAGTTTTAAAGGATTGTTGATGACCGCTTCGACAATTACGGTGCATTTCAACGATTTCGCACACAGTTCTTCTCTGTCTATTCTATCAGTAACATAAAGAAAGCCAGTCTTAAGGTTTACCTCGAAATAGGACTTCTTGGACCCGGTTACAATTTGAAACATTCGTGACTCCAGATCTTGGACACTGAGATTTAAATCCTTGGCTATATTCCCGACTGTGGTTCCTTCTTTTGATTCCTCGGCTACGGAGTAAGACAGTTGCCCCGCCACGGCCTGTGTACAGAGCACCACGATCCCAAACAGTATATCCATCAACGATACGCTCCTTCTCCTTAAGAAATGCATTGTTTCCAGCTATTATCCGTTTATCGTGAAGACCAGCACCGTTATCCTGATGGAGCGAAAGGACTAAACACAATATCAAGGCATTTCGATGATTCAGATCACAAAACCATCCAGCCGCTTTTATCGCCCCTCACTCCTCTCGCATCTCTGCATACGACTGTAACAAAGCATCGCGAATAATCCCCACCCTCTAAGACCAGGAGGAGACATCATATGCAAACTAGGCCCACTCTCTTTGACGGTCTGCAGAGACACCTTGTGGTAGGCAACAAGAAATACTTGCCGTTATCTTGCCAGTACAGTTATGATAAAATACTAAAAAATATTTTTTTACGATGACCAACAACACTTTTCACCCCACAATAGTGGTGCATGAATTGTCATTGATTGTATCAAGTGATGTATAAATTATGGTTCGTAATGAATAACTATTAGGCAGTGATTGGACACATCAGTTATTAATAAGGAGTCAGTACTGAGTCTTTGGGAATGTGGTTTTAGTTAATTGCGCTAGGCTATAGCAGACATCTTATGATATAGGCTCCAAATGATTCAGTACTGACTTTTATAATTTTTATTAATTTTGTTTTACTTTTTATGAACTGATGCATTAAACATTACTGAATACCTTAGTTCTTTGTTGCTTTTATATTAGTTAACTTTAATTTATGCATTACTCAAACAATTCATAAATGATTATTCATTCACCATTATTTTACAGTAGGACCCCAACAACATAATAAAAAAATGAAAATAAAAATCTATATGACGACGAATACAACGAGGTGCCTACACTAATAGCTACTTTTTACTCATCTTACACTGTATGCTCTCAAGCAACGCAAAAGTTGGAATATGTTGTTCATGTGCATATAAAAGGCTTAGATCATGTTATGCAACACTGTGTCAGATAGTGTCAACAAAGTACGTTACGTTAAGGGTGAAACGACGGGTAATTGCGGTCAGCACCATGGGCAGCAACAGCAGCAACAAAGCAATATAAAGATAGATAGATAGATAGATAGATAGACAGACAGACAGACAGACAGACAGACAGACAGACAGTCAGACGGGAACGCTGTAAAATCACTAGTTCTTACCTTTTCTTTATTGGGAAGAGTCTGTGTTCGCTGATAAGTGTCTCCGCCGTTAATGCTAATGAGTTCCGCATCTGCAGGCGGAAACGGTGCGGGGAAAACTACGACGTCACTTTTCAGTGTGTCTGAGCTAAAACACACGTCATACTGCTGTGTAGATTTGGAGTAAGACCAGCTCCCATCTGGATGCGTAGTGATCATTGGGGCACCGTATCCACTGAAATTGCCATCGGTTTTATGGCATTTTACAGCTACCAGACTGATTAGGCTTATTAAAAATATCACTGACACTGACACTATAGCTATAAGCAAATACAGATTTAGGTCAGAAAAACTGTCCTCTTTTACTGTAACATGTCGGAACTGAGTCTTTAATTCTGCAGCATTTTCAGAAACCACCACATCAATAGACACTGTAGCTGAAAGTGAAGGCTCTCCGTTGTCAGAAACTGAAACGACCAGAGGGTGGGTTTTCAAATCATTGTCGCTCATCCTCCTCTTAGTCCTGATTTCCCCACTGCTGGTTCCAATTCGGAAGAGATTATTCCCTTTGGGTTCAGAGATGTGATAAGAAAGCAATGCATTATATCCAGAGTCTGCGTCCACAGCCCTGATTTTGGCCACAAAGTATCCAGCTTCGGCAGTATAGGGGATGTTTTCTGTATTCACGGATCCGAGCTCCGAGTAGGGAGGCAGGATACTAGGACTGTTGTCATTCTCATCCAGAATGAAAACATTTACAGTCGCATTACTGCTCAGTGGTGGAACACCTGAGTCTGTAGCCAGAACATTAAATTGAAATGTCTTCATTTCTTCGTAATTAAAAGACTGTACTGCGTGTATATCCCCTGTAATTGAATTTATATTAACCATCGCCGCTAAAGGAAGCGCGTTGTTATTGTTTAGGACAGAATATGTAATGTGACTATTTTCATTTACATCTGCGTCCGAAGCGGACAAAGTAGATAAAAGCGCGCCAGCTGGACTATTCTCCTTAACATAAACATTAATAGCCGGCTCGGGAAAGCGAGGCGTGTTGTCATTAACATCGGATACATGCACAGTAATTACACTGACGCTAGAGAGAGGCGGAGTCCCTTCATCCGTAGCCATGATGGTGATATTGTACTGGGCCACACTCTCTCTGTCTAACGGGCCGTCTACAACCAAAGAATAGTAGTTTTTATAGTTACTCTCTAGTTTGAAGGGGCCTTTATTCGACATAGAGCAATGGACCATACCATTCTTACCATGGTCTCTGTCGAGGACTGAAACAAGCGCTATAGCGGTGCCAGCTTTCGCATCCTCGCTTACTGTACCAAGAAGTGTAGTGACGGTAATTTCGGGGGCATTGTCATTCACGTCGATTACTTCCACGAGCACCTTACACTGCGACGCCATCGGTGGCTGCCCTCGGTCGCTCGCCTCAGCCCGAATTTCAAATGCACTGTTTTGTTCAAAGTCTATATTGCCCTTTACTGTAATAGCACCGGTCTTTGAATCGAGGTCAAAGATTTCTAGGATTATGTCTTGATCTCTTTTGCTTATTGCATAAAATATTTCACTATTAGGACCCTCATCTGCGTCAGTAGCATTTAAAATCACAACTAATGTTCCTACTGGTGCATTTTCGACAACACTTGCTTTGTACAATGTACGGCTAAATACTGGGTGGTTATCATTATTATCAAGAACAATTATCCTTATTTCCATTGTTCCTGACTTGGCTGGGTTTCCTCCATCTATGGCGGTCAGAGTAAGAGGAACAACCGACTGTTTTTCACGGTCAAGAGCCTTCTGAAGAACCAACTCGGCAGATAAACTATGTTCTCCCCCCTTACTTGTTTCTATGGAAAAATATTCATTATTACTTATTTTATAAGTATTAACACTGTTTTTACCAACGTCAGCATCCGTTGCAAGGGGGAGATGGAATCTGACACCGGGTAAAGTGGATTCGGCAACATTTATGGTATTTGATTTCGAGCTAAAAGACGGTGAATTGTCATTAATATCTGCGATGTGTATCTCTAAGCGGTACAGTTTTAATGGATTATTGATTACCGCCTCTACGCTAAGGGTACATTTAGACTGTTTCGCACAGAGCTCCTCTCTGTCTATTCTCTCATTCACAAACAGCACACCAGTTTTTAAATTTACATCAAAGTACTTCTTACTTGATCCGCTGACAATCTGAAACATACGTGACTCAAGTTCCTGCACATTTATGTTTAAATCCTTAGCAATATTACCGACTGATGTTCCCGTTTTCGCCTCCTCCGATACTGTGTAAGAGAGCTGCCCTGTCGACGATTTCAAACAACATCCCAGCATTACCATGACAAAAATCCGCACAAAGGACTGTCTGTCTTTCGGAATAACCATCGCTCCGTTGCCTCCGGACATATACATCCAAGGAAATGTACAAGTTACCTCCAAGAAACATTTAAATATGCATTAATCCAACCGAAATTCTCCCGAAGAACTGTTTGCTGTCCGCGTTCACATTCTACTGCCTCCGTGCTAACAAAGCCTCACGAAATCCCCCCACCCTCCAGAACCGGGAGGAGTCCCATAATGTAGAAGAGGATAAACTCATGTGTCGGTCTACAGCGCCCCCTAGTGTCTGAGTAAGATGCACTCACGCTGTAATTTCATTCTGTTTCACAGTGATGCCTCATTAGGCTACATGTGCAGTACGTCAGTGTGTCAGTCATTCCGAGAATCTCTCCTACACCACCATGAAAACTATAATAAACTCAACTTAAAGAAATAAAGCAAGTCGATGTAACAGCTATGGACAACAGAGAAAGTAAGTTACAAAGGGTGAAATAAGGGGCCGTTGCGGACAGCACCATGGACAGCAACGCCAGCAACAGACAGACAGACAGACAGACAGACAGACAGACAGACAGACAGACAGACAGACAGACAGACAGACAGACAGACAGACAGATAGATAGATAGATAGATAGATAGATAGATAGATAGATAGATAGATAGATAGATAGATAGATAGATGCTAACCAGGCCTTAGAAAACATAACCAGTGTGCAGCGTCCACATGTATCCACCTAATAGCAGCTTTCAAAACCTCTGTGTGATTTCTCACAGAATCTTCAAAAATAGAGCCTTGCATAGTAAAATACCAATGTAACTATCTTACCTTCTCTTTGTTTGGAAGCGTTTGAGTACGTTGAAAAGAGTCTCCTCCATTGATGCTAATAAGTTCCGCATCTGCCGGCGGAAACGGGGCTGGAAAAACTACCATGTCACTTTTTAGTGTGTCGGAGCTAAAGCACACGTCATACTGCTGTGTAGATTTGGAGTAAGACCAGGTTCCGTCAGGATGTGTGGTGATCATTGGGGGGTTGTAGCCACTGAAATCGCTGTCTGTCCTGTGGCATTTTACAGCTATCAAGCTGATGAGGCTCAGTAGAAAGATGACCGACACTGAAACTATGGCGATGAGTAAATAAAAGTTCAAATCCGAAAATGTATCTTCCTTCATGGGAACATGTCTGAAGCGTGTTTGAATTTCGGCGTCTTCAACAACCGTAACATCAATAGACACTGTGGCAGACATTGAAGGCTCGCCATTATCGGAGATGAGAATAACTAACGGGTGTGTTTTAAGGTCATTATCACTCATTTTTCTTTTAGTTCTAATTTCCCCACTGCTGGTTCCGATTCGGAAGAGATTATTTCCTTTGGGTTCAGAAATGTGATAAGAAAGCAGCGCGTTATATCCAGAGTCTGCGTCCACAGCCCTGATTTTGGCCACAAAATATCCAGCTTCGGCACTGTAGGGGATATTTTCTGTATTGACTGACCCGAGCTCCGAGTAGGGAGGCAGGATACTGGGACTGTTGTCATTCTCATCCAAAATCACAACATTTACAGTGGCATTACTGCTCAATGGTGGAACACCCGAGTCTGTTGCGACAACATTAAACTGGAAGTTCTTAATTTCTTCATAATTAAACGACTGCATTGCGACTATATCTCCTGAAACCGAATCTATGTTAATCATTGTTGCTAATGGAAGCTCGTTATTGCTGTTCACAAAAGAATATGTGATGTGACTGTTTTCATTTACATCCGCGTCAGATGCAGACACGGTGAACAGACGCTGACCTACGGGACTGTTCTCTTTAATATAGGCATTAATAACAGACTCTGGAAAACGAGGCGAATTATCATTTACATCTGACACTTGGACAGTAATAACACTGGAGCTGGACAGTGAGGGAATACCTTCATCCGTAGCAGTGATGCTAACATTGTACTGAGCTGTATTCTCTCTGTCCAGCGGGCCATCTACAACAAGAGAATAATAGTTTTTGTAGTTTGACTCTAGCTTAAAGGGGGCTTTAGTTGACATAAAGCAGTTTACGACGCCATTTTTACCACTATCTCTATCTTGGACTGACACGAGTGCGATAGCGGTACCCACTTTGGCATCCTCTTTCACTGTGTTTAGTAATGACGTCACCGTGATTTCCGGGGCATTGTCATTTACGTCTATAACTTCCACGAGCACCTTACAATGGGCCGCCATAGGAGGCTGCCCTCTGTCGCTCGCCTCAGCTCGGATTTGAAAGGCGTTATTCTTTTCATAGTCGATATTACCTTTCACTGTTATTACACCTGTCTTTGAGTCAACTTCAAAAACCTCTAAGATTTTGTCTTGGTCTCCTTTACTTATACTATAAAATACATCACTATTAGCGCCCTCATCCGCGTCTGTTGCATTTAATGCCACTATGGCTGTCCCGACTGCTACGTTTTCCGACACACTTACTTTGTACAAAGGGCGACTAAAAACGGGACTGTTGTCGTTATTGTCCAAAACATTTATATTTATCGTCATGGTCCCCGATTTGGTTGGATTTCCACCGTCTACAGCTGTCAGTATGAGTGTGATAACAGACTGCTTTTCCCGATCTAAAGCTTTTTGCAGGACTAACTCGGCAGATAAACCATCATCACTTCCTTTGTGTGTCGATACTGAGAAATACTCATTTGGACTGAGCTTGTACGCGTTAACACTATTTTTGCCTACATCGGGATCATTTGCAAGAGGGAGAGGGAATCTCACCCCGGTCAAAGTATTTTCTGGGATATTCACAGTCTTGGATTTCGAGCTAAACGAAGGAGCATTATCATTAATGTCCAAAATATTTACTTCTAGACGATACAGCTTCAATGGATTGTTAATAACTGCCTCGACACTTAGGCTGCATTTTAACTGTGTAGAGCATAGCTCCTCCCTGTCTATTCTCTCATTTACAAAGAGTACACCGGTTTTTAAATTTACCTCGAAATATTTTTTGCTGGATCCGCTGACAATCTGAAACATCCGCGACTCCAGTTCATGGACATTTATGTTTAAATCCTTCGCGATATTTCCAACAGTAGTCCCCCTGTTTGATTCCTCTGCCACCGAGTATGAGAGCTGCCCCGAGACCGCTCGCGCAGAATACTCCAGCGTCATAAGAAACAAGAGCGTCACAAAAGGCTTCGCTGTTTTTAGTTCCAACATTATTCCACATGTACAGATCACCCACTAATCCAGTAAGATATACTCCAACGAGGTTGCGCAATTTTTATAACGAACAAAAGAGAATTCCAGTCGACATCTTGCCACACACACAACTGTCTACCGACCGTGTTCACCCTCCGCATTTCTCTCTCAAACAAAAGCTGACTGAAACCCCCACCCTCCCGAGTCCTATCAAGGAGGGGCCTTGATATGCGGAGGAGTCAGGTCAAACTGATCCTCGGTCTGCAGCGACACCAGGCGCATAATTGTATGTGTTGCATGTGCCATTTTATTTTCTACAGAATTTATTCTGAGCAAACACAGACGCTTAACTAACAACTAAGGAACGAGACGGCCTAACGATGCCAAGGTTTAAATAAATAAATAGCCTAAATAAAAAAAATTAAAGAAAGAAAATATTTATTTATTTATTGTTTGATTTCTTTCTATTACGGTAATTATACTATTAGGCGCTCTGTCTGAGTTTTTCACGTAATGTTTGACAATCAGGGTAAGCACACGAGCAAAGCACAACACTTGTAGGCTACAGAATTACTGTCTGAGTTCATTAGCAGCTATTTGAACAGAACATGTATCTTTTCAAGGTTCAGCAGTCAAAACCAAGTAGTCTGTAGCATCTGACCTAATTTGCCCTGATGGTGTTGATCCATTCAAAATTTACGTTCTTGACATTAAAGTTAAAATATTTTAAAGAGGCCTTAAAAACAAAAGACATTTGTGCTTTACCATTTGTGGCCATTGTGATGTGTGACTAAATTATTACATTAGTATAACAAAAACTTTATAACTTTTACTATTGTTGATTTCTACTTTGAAATGACGTAGCTGACGGATATTACAAGTCCTGCCTTTAGAATGGCAGTAAAGACTTTCCATAAATACTTCAGTTGCAATTTCTTTTAGCACCATACAACACGAGAACTGTCACACACCCAACCCTGTACATCAGCACCACGGACAGTTCCCCCAACGTGCGTAAACCGTCAAGCAACTGGCTCCGGCACATGTGTTTTCTTTTTCTATGCAAGCTAAAATTTGCAGAACAGTTTAAAATACTTTACAGAGACATTACAAGGATTCCAATCTTACCTTCTCTTTGTTGGGAAGTGTTTGAGTGCGTTGAAACGTGTCTCCTCCATTTATACTTATAAGTTCTGCATCTGCCGGCGGAAACGGGGCTGGGAAAACTACCACGTCACTTTTGAGTGTGTCGGAGCTAAAACACACGTCATACTGCTGTGTAGATTTGGAGTAAGACCAGGTTCCATCAGGATGTGTGGTGATCATCGGGGGGTTGTAGCCACTGAAATCGCTGTCTGTTCTGTGGCATTTTACAGCTATCAAGCTGATGAGGCTCAGTAGAAAGATGACCGACACGGCCACAATTGCGATAAGCAGATAAAAATTTAGGTCCGAAAAACTATCCTCTTTTACTGGAACGTGTCTGAATTGAGTTTGAACATCTCCCATGTTCTCTACAATCACAACATCTATTGATACGGTGGCTGACAAAGATGGCTCCCCGCTATCAGAAACCAAAACAACCAACGGGTGAGTTTTCAAATCACTGTCACTCATTCTCCGTTTAGTCCTTATTTCGCCATTACTGGTTCCTATTCTGAAAAGGTTGTTTCCTTTGGGCTCAGAAATGTGGTAAGAAAGAAGCGCGTTATATCCAGAGTCTGCATCCACACCCCTAATTTTAGCTACAAAGTATCCCGCTTCGGCGGTATAAGGAACATTTTCGGTGTTAACTGTACCGTGCTCAGAATAGGGAGGAAGGAGAACAGGGGAGTTATCGTTCTCGTCTAGGATAAAAACATTCACTGTTATGTTGCTACTTAGCGGGGGAACACCTGCATCGGTAGCTTGAACTTTGAATTGAAAAGTCTTATTCTCTTCAAAGTTGAAGGACCGCATGCTATGTATTTCACCTGTGTGTGGATTAATTTTAAATAGGGACGAGATTGGCACATCATTCACGACACTTTGTGCTATAGAATAAGACACGTGTGCATTTTCTCCTGTGTCTCGGTCTGAGGCTGTGAGCGTACATACAAGGGAGCCAATTTCGCTATTTTCTTTCAGGTAGGCTTGTTTTTCGGGGCTTTCGAATCGGGGTGAGTTATCATTCACATCAGCAACTGATATGCTTATTAACTTTTTACTAGACATGGGAGGAGATCCCTCATCTTCCGCAAGCACTGTTACGTTGTACTTAGAAATGTTTTCTCGGTCTAAAACACCGTCTAGAAGCAAGGAGTAGTAATTCTGGAAGGATGACTGTAGTTTAAATGGACTGGAGCCGATAAGGCGGCAATGAACCGCTCCGTTTTTACCTGAGTCAGGATCTGAAATAGTCATGAGCGCGACCACTGTCCCTTTCCCTGCGCTTTCCTCCACAGGGCTGAGCAATGACGTCACCACAACTTCAGGCGGGTTGTCATTTATGTCTTCAACTGCCACCAACAGTTTACAGTGACCCGACATGGGTATCTGACCTTTGTCTGTGGCCTGTATGCGAATCTCGAAAGCCTGGCTGTCTTCAAAGTCAACGCTGCCCTTTACTTTGACTTCACCAGTTTGTTCGTCTATTTCAAATGTTTCCAATACATGTTTAGGGGTGCGGCTACTAAATGAGTAAACCACCTCTTTATTTAAACCCTCGTCTGCGTCTGTGGCTTGCAACTGTGTTATAACTGTCCCTATCGGTGTGTGTTCTGCTACTGAGATTTTATACAGTGATTTGTTGAAGACTGGCGCGTTGTCATTCGCATCTAAAATATTTACAGTGATGATCAAAGTGCCGGTCCTAGCAGGTGACCCGCCATCAACAGCTGTCACTATTAAATCGATACGAGGAGTTTTCTCTCTGTCTAGTCCTTTTTGGAGAACAAGTTCAGCAGAGACAGTTTTGTCACTGTGAGTTTGCACATCTAAAGTAAAGTACTCATTCGGATTAAGTTTGTACGTTTTCAGTGAATTACTACCAATATCTGCGTCCTGCGCATTTTCCAAAGGAAACCGAGCACCCGGTGCTGTTATTTCAGTAATGTTCAAATATGTTGAAGAAACTGGAAAGACGGGAGAGTTATCATTAATATCTAAGATGTTTATCCTTACCCTGTACAGCTGAAGGGGACTGTTCACCACTGCCTCGAGATTAACAGTGCACGAGGCCGCGCCCGCACACAGCTCTTCTCTGTCGATGCGTTCATTCACCTGCAGTGCTCCGGTCTCGGTATTAACACTAAAATACTGTTTCTTAGAGCCAGACACGATCCGAAAGCCCCGGGAGACAAGCTCCTTCACCGACAAATTAATATCCTTGGCGATATTGCCAACAGTAGTCCCCACATTCACTTCCTCAGACACACTATATGCAATCTGTCCTGAAACCGGATGATTCAGACTGATTACCAAAAAGAATGAAAGACTCACCACTACATGGATGCTGACTAAAACTGACATGATGGTTGTTAGACACACAATTTAGAAACCCGGAAATACTGTATTTACAATCCACAGAGAAGCACCATGACGACGTGGACCGGAGATCTCTGTCAGAGGACGACCGGAGACAAAAGAAAGCGGTGCCACATATATCCTCCACGCTTAAATCTCCACGACGCACCACCATACATCCACGCTTGCCATATACATCCACTGAGTCACCTTAGTCGCTGGTTTATTCCTTTTACGTCCAAAACATCGAATAAAGGTACATCCTTTACATACAGAGAGGCATTTCACGACAAGATCTTCATCGACTAGACTAGTGAATGAAGGAAGGAGAGAGAGAGAAAGAGCCAGCCTATGAGAGAGCGAAGAGGAGGGGCATGTTAGTGTGTTTATGGAGCCCGGACTTATAGAGCAAGGGCGACACTTTGTGGTATAATTCTGTATTACACTGGTGCCTCCTCTTCCAGAGGCACGTGGTATTGGAATGGTCAAACAAAGCTTTATGGCAACACATAACCGTTATCTGTTATAAATATGGGTTTACGCATAGAACCTATCTACCATAGAACCTTATCTGAATAGAAAAGATGAAAAACAAGTGTACACAAGTTATAAAATAGTAAACCCATGATTTGTCAGATTTGGTTAATTGCTTGGCTATGGTAAATAACTGAAAGCATCCATTTACTGCTGTAACCGCATCACTAAAACAGTAGAAAATCAAAGCACCATCAAGGGTGAAATAATTCAGAAAAGAATTCAGTGAGTCTACTCTGCTAAACAACCAAGCACCATACCACCAGCAACAACCTCCCAAAGCCTGTTAAATATTTACTAACACTGTTTGGCTACACAATCAACCAAATTCAGAAATTGATCTCTCCAGCATGTTATGCCAATAAATATGACAAACATGGCAAATACAAACTGATGGATTTATTAAGAAGAAAACTACAGCTCCAGCACTGCCATAATGAAAGAATTTTCCAGATAGTTTAGAGGCTGAGAGTTAATTAGACGCATACAAAATGCATGTTATTGGCCCATAATATATTTTCACAGAACCAGTTCTAAAAATAGCTTGCGTGCCACCCCCAACCCCTTCCTTTGACACATCTTCTCTCTCTCTCTCTGATACTCACATTCTCTCTCACACACACCACTCTTTCTCCCCCTCACTCACACACACACACATTCTCTCTCTCCCTCCCTCAGTCACACACACACACACACACACACTCGCCATCTCATTCTCACACACACGCACACATTCTCTCTCACATACTGCTCTTGCTCTCACTTATACACAGACACAAACTCAGACACCCATCTACATGTGTGCTCTCCTCTCACTCTCTCTCTGACTGAACATGGATGAAAGGTTAGAGGCACAAATGGTATCTCTGATGGGGAAAGTAGGCCATGTTGGTTTGCCTGTGTCCCCTCTCCTCATCGATGCGCCACTGCTGTTCCCCCTCCACTCTCCCCCCTCCACACTCCAGCACCCTCATTCACAGTTCCTGGACGTCCGCTCCCAGCGGCCGTGGGCTTACCAGCGCTGCATGGGGTGTAATCCCTGGATTAGGCACAGGAGGCTGGGCTGGGGCCGCCATCCCATTTGCATTCATCAGAGAGCACCATTTCCAATATTCATAATCAGAACTATCAGCATGTGCAGTAATCTTCTTGACCTCCCCTCAACTCCCATCACTCTCATTTGGTCTGTGTGTGTGTGTGTGTGTGTGTGTGTGTGTGTGTGTGTGTGTGTGTGTGTGTGTGCGCGCGCCAAGGGCAGCCTTGCCAGGTCAGAGCAGACCAAAAGCCAGCCGAGAGGGGAAAAGGGGGTGGCAAACAATGTCATCTGTTGGAGCGCATTTGGGTCCGGATTATCACACCCATCTGTGCTTTCCCCACTTCAAGAGGGGAGACGAGGGCATTTAGAAGGCAGCCTGTACAGAGCTGGTGCCAGCACGCAGACAGACAGGAGAACAGGAGGACTAGTCTCAGTTCCACCACTGTGGGGGTTACAGCACTATAAGTAAGGGTCACTGTTAGTGTCACACACCGCAAGCAGTGTTGCTGAAGTGGTGCCATACTTTTGTAGGGCAATTTCACAGACTCCAAAAGACTTTTTTTGTCACATCCACCACATAACACCAATAAAATACCATGGCATTTCTATCAGGTGAATGACAAAGTAAAATTGGAGCATTTGCCATTTTTGGCAGTAAAACTATCATGACAAATTGTACAAAATATTTAAATAATATATTTTTGCTCATGTGTGGTCACATCCATAACATGGAATCGCCCTCTACCTAATTACCTCAATAGAGTGGGGAAAGGTCATTGGGTGGTCATTACTTGACCTCACTAGTCATTAAATTATGACAGGATACACAG
>CM059288.1:20240216-20245216 GCA_030347295.1 Setipinna tenuifilis | reverse complement strand
TAATTATAATGAGCATACCAGTGCTTATAAATTCAATTAATATGCATGATCCGCCTTTAATGTATTTTTGATTGAAAGGAAGCGTACAACTCCATCTGCAGACGAATAGGAAAAAGGGAGGGCAAAGCTGTTCACACATGCACATATTCAAACACACACACACACACACACACAGGAGAGACTTGATGTCTTCACAAAAGATGAAATCACACCATGAATTGTAATCCAACTAACCATTAATCACATATCTCCAAATCTGCACACAGATTCCTGAAGTAAGTAGGACAGGGGTGTGGCTACGGCAGAGCCATGAAAATCAGGACACAGAGATACACCCTAAAACTGTATACACAATCACACACACAGACCCATACACCCACGCACACATTTCATTCTTTATTTGCATTAGCAATTAGACATGAACACTGCCAAATTTGACTGAAAAGAATATGACAAGCATGTTTATGTCCACCAAGGATAAAGGTGACATCTACGCTTCCAGGTCAAAAGACTACCAATTATGGCAGACACTGAACAGTTTTTTGTTGGCCATTTTCTTACAGAGTCTTCAGATCTGTGGGCCACAAAACTACCAAAGATTGAGGTAATAACTGTACATGAATAGCCTTTTTTTTTAAAGCATTACACAAAGGTTAACATTTAAGTCATTTTAACACATAGCAGGTGCCCATATGCATGAAAAGTAACAGATTTATCAAATGTGTCAGTTAATGTAAGATCAGGCGTGTTTGGATAATGATTGATAGCGCACGCACAGACACACACACACACACACACAGACACACACTAAAAGGGAAAGTAGTCTTGGCCAAGCAGTAGTAAGCTTAAGGGATAATGGATGGATCAGGGAAGGCAGGGAAGAAAGGTGGAGATGGAGAGAGAGACAAAGAGAGAGAGAGAAAGAGAAAATGAAAGAGAAAATGTGCACATGTAATGGCATCTACATCTAAAAGATAAATCAATTCAAGCTGCACTCTATGGGATGTCTTGTGGATCAGAACTCACAGAAAAAGAAAACACTTGCAAAATATTTACAGGGGAAACAGACATGCCTCCTCCCTCTACAATAAATACATCACCACATGCTGCCTGTTGTGCCCAAAGACTCACAGTGTAAACTGACCCCTCTAATTACTAGGCCCCATGTGGCTTGGTAGCTACCATGAGACCAAACACTTCCTCCTCCAAAAAAAGAAGAAAAAAAAAACCCCAATGGCATCCTGTTTTGTGGCACACACACAAAAAATCGAAACAGCCTTTCACAGATCATGGAAAATTGGTTAAAAACAACCAGGCTGATGTGATGTGGCCTTCTGCAGGACACAAAAGGTCTTTTGTTTTGCTTTTGAGCATATATTCACATCCTTAACAAAAGAGCACTTATGAGGGAGTCACATTTACACACAAAAAAAGACTCTGGCTAGTACTCATGTATTTAACAATTTCTCTCACTACGTCATTTAATGTTAAGCCTCATTATTAGCACATTTATCAAATTTACAAATAGAAAATATTCCCAAATTATTCTAAACTGTAACAAATGTACCCACACAGCATGACCATTACTAGTCTAAAATCCATGTGAATGGGCTTTTTCTTCTCACAAATCAATATCCCAAGTGTTGTTTTTTTAGAAAAAAAAAAAAAACAGCATCCCATGTAGTCAGGAATGAGGGTAAATGTCCTCAATGGGAACCAAACTGAAATCATTAATCATTACCACAGGGCCCTTTCAGTGTTTTGATTGGTGTGTTGGTGGGCAGCATGGTGCCCTCGGATGTCTTGTGATGGTGGTTTGGCAGCGGGCACACAGTATACTTGACAAATAAGCAGGAGGTTTAAAAAAAAAAAAAAAAAAATCTGGCACAGACATATCAGAGCTTAAAGCTGTGCCCAAGCACAATCTATTTAGATACACTAGCGAGTGAATGTGTGTGTGGAATAGACAGTGTGTGGGAGTGATGGAGAGAGAGACAGCAAGAGAGAGAGAGAGAGGGAAAAGAGAAAAAAAGAGAGGAGAAAAAGATGTGTAAAAAATACAGTATCCATTTCTTTCTTTCTCTCTCTTTCTTCCTATGTATATATTCTTTCCTTGTAAAATCAAGGTAAAGAGAAAAAGAGATTTTGCCAATTATGTAAGAATGTGTGTGTGTGTGTGTGTGTGTACGTGTTTGGTGTCTGAGAGAGACTGTTTGTAAAGGAAGAAATGAGTGATAGTGTATATCCATTTTTATATAAAGCGGGAGACTGTGGCTGGGGGATGTAGAGAGCGAATTGATTGTAGTAATGATAACCCTGGGCTTTATGTACTCCATATAATCTCATCTCATAAGCATGTTCTCTAAGTAATGAGAAACAGGGGGCTGGGGCAGCTTGGGCTACTACAAAGGACTGCAACACCTTCTCTGATTGGCTCCTAAAAAACAGCAATACGGCATTGATAATTGGTTATCCATGAAGCCCTGCGCTGCCTGAGGCATTCGGATTGGCTCCAGTGTTGCCTGGGGCGGCATTAAGGTCTGTGATTGGCTGTTTCAGCAGGTCTGGTAACAAAGAGAGTGACCACTGTATATATATCAGGCAATCTCATTGGTGGTATATCCTCCAGTGGTGAGGGGGCTTGTAACACACGTCTCCCCCTGTTTAGTGTGAGTGACGTGTTGGTATGATCCCCAATTCATAAATCCCATGGGAATAAGGGACAGGGCATTTACAAGGACACAATGGAGATACATTTTCCGTACAAGAGCGCAGAGAACACACACACAGACACAGGCAGACACACCCACGCACACACACACAAACACACACACACCAGTGTGTAAAACAGTATAGCTATATGTATTTTTTATAAGCATATGGGACATAACCGACTAACCCTAATCGATACTGACACACTAGCTGAGAAAAAAAAACAGCAAGTCATTAGGCCACACACACCACATACAAATCCCTCCTCTACACACACACACACAAACCCCCCTTCACATACACACAATTTGTGCGTACAGCTGCTCAGCCTTCTACTCCACCCACCAATCCAATTTGCACATTGACAGCTCCCTCCCCCACTTCCATCATACACTCACACATGGGGCACACCCACCCACCCACTGTCCCTCACTCACACACAGCATGGGTAGGTACAGAAAATGGCCACCAGGGGGAGATTACCATTTTTGAGTCGATCTCATCGCCATCAAAATCAGACAGTGCTTTGTGGTGCAGACAATAGTGCTTGCTGTCACATTTTCTCTGTCACTCTTTCTCCCTCTCCCTCTCTATTCTCTCCCTCCTTCTCTCTCCCTGTCTCTACCTCTCTCTCTGTATCTACTTCTGTCTCTCTCTACCTCTCTCTCTGTCTCTACTTCTCTCTCTCTGTCTCTCTCTCTGTGTCTCTCTCTCAGTGTCTCTCCCCCAGTGTCTCTCTCGCAGTCTCTCTCTCGCAGTCCTTCTCTCTCAATTCAATTCAATTCATCAGAGCTTTATTGGCATGACAAAATACATTTCGTATTGCCAAAGCATTGGCTGAGGAAGTATATTTGTAATAGACAAGTAATAAGATAATGATTAAGGAAAATAAATAAATAAAATAAAATGAATTAAATAAAAAGGAAAAGAAAAACAAACATAGGTGTGTGTGTGTGTGTGTGTGTGTGTGTGTGTGTGTGCATGCGTGTGTGTGAGTGTGTGTGCGCGCGCTTGCGTGCGTGCATGTGCGTATGTGTGCGTGCGCGTGTGTGTGTGTGTGTGTGTGTGTGTGTCTGTGTGTGCATGTCTAATGTAGTATTTATATTCACTGGTGCATCACTGAAGGGTCTTTCCTCTTTCTATCACAATTGTAGATGTAATTTGCAGCCATCCATTCACAATCTTTTACCTCCCCTAGTAAATATGGAATTTTATCTATGTCTTTGATTTGAGTGAATTTGGAATGTATTTTATCAAATTGTGGGAAGAAGTTCGATCGAATATCTTCGTAATGGGAGCAGCTTGTGAGAAAATGCAGTTCGGACTCTATTTCTCGGTTCTGACAGTATACACATAGCCGGTTTTCCTCAGGCATCCGGGTCTGCCTGTGTCTGCCCGTCTCAATAGCTAGGTGGTGGTTACTGAGTCTATAGCATGTCATTATGCGTCTTAATTTTGTGTCTTTTATTACACTGAGGTAGTTTGCTAGTTCATACTCTCTGTCAAGGGTTCGATATGTTTTTAACTTATTTTGTTTACTTGTTGAATCTTTCCAGTATGTAATATATTTTTGTGTTTGGGAATTTCTTATCTTTTTTGTGTCAATTCTTTGATTTGACATTAAATTAACTTTGGCTTCTTGTTCTATTCTTGTTATGAGTTGGATAAGGTGGCTATTCTCAACATTTTCCTCATGCATCATAAGAGCTTTGAATTGGTATGTAGTTGGGTCACTAGTTCTTAAATGATGCCAGAATTTGATGGCTCTTTTTTCAATTTTAATTAAGAGGGGATACTGACCAAGTTCGGCCCTACAAGCATTGTGTGGCGTCTGTCTTTGGACGTGAAGAATGTTTTTACAGAATTCTGTGTGAAAAGATTCGATAGGGTTTTTGTCCCATTTTCCAAAACTTTGCCCAAACATAGGCCCCCACACTTCACTGCCGTATAAGGCGATGGGTTCAATCACTGATTGAAAGATTTTTAACCAAATTTTAATCGGAATTTCAAATCGAATAGACTTTTTAATGGCATAGAAGGCCCTTCTGGCCTTTTCTTTTAATTCATTAATAGCCAAATTAAAGTTTCCATTTGCGTTTATTTTCAGTCCAAGATATGTATAATTTGTTACATGGTCAAGTTCTATTTTCCCACAGTTAAATGTGTGTTTCTTATTCGAGTTTCTGCTTCTTTTTTGGAATGTCAACACTTTAGTTTTATTAGTGTTGATAGTTAGGGCCCAGGTCTGGCAGAAGTTGTGGAGAATATCCAGGTTATGTTGTAGCCCT
>CM059288.1:20097716-20235216 GCA_030347295.1 Setipinna tenuifilis | reverse complement strand
AGAGAAAGCGAGGGAGAGAGAGAGATAGACAGGAAAGAACACCAGAGAGACAAGTGGAGCCGACATGGGAAACAGGAAATGAACACAAATGAACGACAGAACGAGAGAGGGAAGGGCAGACAAGGTGGCGAACACTCCTCAGCATGCCAGCGAGCAGCGGTGAGGCGCTTTTGTTGAAGCGAGAGGAGTTTTATACTCTCCGCTTCATGCTGCCATTAAGATGATTTGCCCCCTAATCGCATTACGGCGGCTCTGAACTTCGAATTACGCCCGACACCATTACACTGACGGCCTAATCCAGATCCGCAGAGGCGGCTAGGCTAGGCTACATCCATCCAAGAACAAAACAAGCACATATTCAGCAGTGATTATCAGCCCAACACCTGGAGGAAAAACAACAGCAGCAGCAGCAAGCCAGCCAAAAAAAGAATATATTATGCTTTAGTCTCCTGCACTGCAGGCCAAGTGGGACAATAGGAGACTAAGTAAAAGTTTTGCACACTTCCTTTGGACGGGTGGCGTAGAAGGTCCACAGGGTCACCAACTTCCAAAACATGTAGAGTCCCAAACACGGTCCTCATTTGCAGACAAATTTATTTTGCAACATTTTGGTCAGATGACCATCAGCCGCAAATTTTTTTGCCTGATGATGGTCATCTGACTGAAACAACGCAAAATAAATTTGTCTGACTACAACTACAGGACAGTATGTTTTGTAGTCTGCTTTGTTTTATACTAGGACAGTAAACATGTGCTATGGAGGCTTGTATGTGTGTGTGTGTGTGTGTGTGTGTGCAAGATGGCCGCACGCAACATGGCCACGGTGGAGCATGTCAGGTTTACCTGCACGCACCTGTGATTATCCAGCCACCACACCCGTTGTAACTGCCAGCGTTAATGTAGGGAAAAGGATAAACTTTTGACATGAATAAAAGTAATCAAATGTGTGTGTCCTTGACTGCCAGAGCACTGCAGTAACTAACCCAATGGACTGTCACAAGTACACAACTTGCTTTTTGTTTTTGGGCTGGGCTGCCACTCAGGTTCTCTCACCTGGGGACAATGACAAGAAATTGTCACAAATACGGCTCTTGTGTCCTTAGATGCCATACATATCCTTGGCAATGTGAGAGTAGGAACATATCGCAGAGATGAGCCAAGGATAAAGACACAAGAGGTCCTGAAGGATGATTATAAGTGACAAAAAACTTAAAAAATAAAAAATAAAAAAAAAACATTTTAGCTGCTGCATCAAGCGGCAGCTTTTTCAATGTCATGTTTAAAAATAATCCATGATTGTTACCATTTCCAGAAAGCCCCCGCCCCCCACCCTCCATCACACCATTGTCATTCTCATTTTGTACGTGGCTGGGAAAATCTCATTTCCAGGGGATTACTCTTCAACTGACACAAATTGTCATCTCAGCACTGTTACGGCTGGATGAGATTAACACCTCATGTCACTCAGTCACAGTGACCGCCGATGGCCTTCTGGGAGGAAGAAAAAAAAAATGCTGATGACAACAGCTTCAGTCTGACACTTAAAACAAGAGAGGGAACGATACTTCTGTTCCACAGGATGGGAACACCCAGTTTCACATCTCCTGTTCATCAATTTATCTTGCCCTTGACAGTCAAGCCCTCCCCTCCCCTCCACTCAGCACTTTTAATTACACTGAAATCACAAGCGCGTGGTGGAGATACTGGGTGTATTCCAGAAAGCAGGTTTCATAAGTTACCTTGTTATGTCCATTCCTAGCAAGGGGTAAATCTACCAATATAAGAGCTAAATGGCTTTGTTTTGGTAGGAAAATATAGCCTTAAGTCTCATATATTAGCAGGTTTACTACTTAGTCAGACCTATTTTACCTGGGTTCGTCTCTAAACCACCTTCATGGAATTATCTTAATTCAATATGCTGTTGACAAGCTACACTTGACACTCATATGTAAGAGCTGTGCAGACAGAATAAGAGAGCATTACACTGAACCCACGAGCTCAAGATGGAGATATTGTCTTGATTTGCTATGCTGTTGATACGCTAAACTGGACACTTGTATGTGTGTCTGTGCGGACACAATGAGCATTGCTAGAGTCCTTATGAGCAGCTACTGCTACCATGGCAACGGGCAGCGAGCTAGAAAGTGGAACAGAGCCAAGAGGTCTGTGGGACTCCGGGGTGCATCTGCAGGCCTTCTGTGTGTGTGTGTGTGTGTGTGTGTGTGTGTGTGTGTGTGCATACATGTGTGTGCGTGTCTGTGTGTGTGTATGTGTGTCTATGCCTTAGCACATCCCTTCCACATTCCCACATTCTTAAAGGTCAGCTGATTTGATGTGCATCTTGCTAAGCTGTGACAGCATGTCATTGACATCCTCGAGTGCATTTGCCGACAGATTTTTTTTTTTCTTCAAAGGCAGATGGACAGTGAGTATTCAAGAGGCTGCGACCCGTGTCCTATCTGTTGTACACTAGGAAAAAAAGTCTGCGTTTGTTTATTTATTTATTTATCCATGCCTCCAAAGCCTCTGTAAGCCCAGTGGGATCTTTTAAGAGGTCACATTAGTGTTTTCCCTGATACTTTCCCCGATAGTTAAGCCGGCCGCCTTACCAACACACCCCTTCCACCGTTATCCTAGTAAAACACAAAAAATTAGACTTGGGCTTGAAATTAGGGGATGAAATCAAAGTAATTTGTATAACAATAGGCATTTAATCAACTGCCTTCCATTCATTCTAGCAGGAAACAAAGACAATGCAAGGGAGTCAACTAGTATTAATAATTTGCAGTAATACATAAAGTTATCAACAGTAACCACAGCACCTCCATGGACACCCACCACCTTAACTATCTAATTATCTGTGGGAAACAGTGATCTACACAAACAAAGGCATTTACAGTGTTTACAATTGGTCTTAATTTACTCTGCATATCATCATCGTAACTGTGGCCCATTGTAACCTCAAAACGGTCGTGCAGACAGTAGCGACATCCTTAAAGGAAACACAGTGTCACCGCGATCACTGAGCTCTCCTCAAAGCTCTCACACTGCAACCAGGTGAATTATTCATTCAGCTGTCACACTGGATACAACGACAAGCACAGCAGTACACACAAATGCACATGAAGGGAGAGGGAGTCTATGGAGAGACAGAGTAGAAACAACAGAGGCAGGCAAAAGGGGGAGGTGGGAGAGAGCTGAGAGAGACGAGAGTAAAAGAGGCAGAGAAAAAGGAAGAGATGGGGGGATAAGATGGAGAGATGGAGAGGGAGAAATAACACTAGCAGCCATCACTTGTTTACTTTTTATTCAGCACAGCAAAAGACACAAATGAGGATAAAAGAAAAAGACATAGTGTAGTAAAAACAGAGAAAGGGAGGAGGTTGGAGAAAAGATGAATAGGCAGAGAGAAGAGGCAGAGAGAAGACAAAGGACTGGAGATAGAGGGCAAGAAGGAGGGATGGAGAGGGAGAAAATAAGACCAGGAACCACCACACGTTTATTCTTGAGCACCTCGGTGACTCACTACGAGCAAGGCTATACGTCAGCCATTTTATAATCACACCTACATGTGCAGGACAGAGAAAGACAGAGAGCAATGAAGATGGAAAGAGAGAGAGAGAGAGAGAGAGGAGAGAGAAGGGAGAGAATGAGAGAGACAGAGAGGGAGAGAGAAGAAAGAGAGAGAGAGAAAGAGGGAGAGAGATAGAGACAGACACAGAGAGGGACAGAGAGAGGGAGAGAGAAAGAGAGCGAGAGAGAGGATAGAGGAGAGAGAGAAAGAAGGGAGGGAAGAAAGAAAGCAGGAGGCTTAGCAACAAAGAGAGAAGTGAACGTTAGTCCTAAATAAGGATGAAGGTAGACAATGAACAAAGAAACAGTGGTAGGAGGGAGGGAAAAAAAGGATGACAAACGAGTGTGAGAGCAAGTGAACAAAGAGAGGCGCAGAGTGCAGCGAGAATGATAAAATCCAAATATAATATGTGTGTGTGTATGTGTGAAAGTGTGTGTATGTTACTCTTTGAGGCTCTAATCTAATCTGACTGTCAAACGCAGCTGCCATTGCTTGCCGCACTAAGCTTCCCATTCCAGTTCTGTCTGATTCCTAAATTCAGAGACATTATCTCGTTCAGAGCAGCGCACCAAAAATATCACCGCAATCTCCCCTCCTGCCCTACAAACACAACACACCGACACTCACTCACGAGATGGAGGCAGAGGAGGTGCATTGTTTCCCTGCCGTTAGATGGCTTTCTGTGCTGCTCACAGGCAGATCCATACACACAGTAGGCTATCTCTCTCTTCACCCATTCACGCTTTTTGGCTTCCTCCTCGTGCACACAAAGACAAGAATGAAAATACACGCACACACACACGAGCGCGCACACACACACACACACATAAATGCAGATTCTCTCTCTTTCTCTCTCTCTCGCCCACACACAGACAGACAGACATACACACACACAAACACACTCTCTCTGTCTTACACACACAGACAGACTGACACACTGACAGAAGTGCAGACATAGACAGAGTAGACAGAGTACAGAGGTGCACACATACAGTTTGTCTCAGTTTTTCTCTCTCTGACACAGTCACACACACAAACACACACACACACACGCAAACACAAACACATGCTAAAAGCTCAGAAGGGAGTGCTGAGGTAGACCAATTACACACAGGCCTAATGAGCTAAAATAACAAATGGCTTAGACTGCGGAGAGAGAGAGAGAGATAGAGAGAGAGAGATAGAAAGAGAGAGAGAGAGAGAAAGAGAGAGGGAGAGATGCTGACAGGCCACAGACACTGCTCAGGAAGCCGCCTAACCACAAGCAGAGCTGAGGCCTCGTTCCCTTACATGCATTCCGCCTTTCAAAACCCTCCCTACGGACCAACCTAGCATGAACAATTCATGATATTTGGAAAATGCTTTCACATCAGTGTAATACAGGAATGATGGGTCCACACACTTGAAATCCTGACGTGGCCCATTTTGTCCTGCACCTGGGATGTGCACAAAAAAATGATGGAGGGACCATCACTAGGGTTGTGGGTGTGCTCTGACTGCCATAACAACAAGCCTGGCTCTTTGGCGCTACGGTCAAAGCGCATGTTTAGTACCCCGGGAACCCGGATTTGAAGGCGGGTGGGGTGACTTCTCCTCTCCTTCGCTACAGTAATTATCAGTGCACTTCAGTAGCCTGGTGGACCAGCGTCTTTTACATCGTTTCACTTTGTGCAAATGCCTGTATGCATGCCACATACATAGCGAGAAGTTAACGTTTTAGTTTAACCAGTGATGGGCAACCTGGCTTTTGAAGCTACAATCCAGTACCATGTATGTATTTCAGCCATTCACCAAATCATCTCTAGAGCCAGCCAGGTACAGTAGAGGGGTTAAATAGTGAAATCATCTGTATTAAGGACACAGGTAGAACAAGGTAATTTAGAATATGTGGTACTAGATTGTAGCTTCTGAATCCAGGTTGCCCATCACTGAGTTTAACATCATGGCTTTCAGCTCTACAACTGATTGCCTAACCCCTCCCTCTTTTGGGACTAGCAGAATGGTAATGCAAAAACTGGGTTATTGCCTGACGGAGTAGCCTACTGTAGAAAAACATAACACAACACAACAAGATACCAGTACTACAGCTGTGCTACCCTGGGTAGCAGTTCAGCTCACTAGCCATGAGTCAATTAGCACTAGTCTAGTCCATCAAAGGAAACAGTGACACATTTTTCTCAGCCAGGGGACTTTTTGATTGGGAAAAAAACCCCAAAAACAAACAAACCGAAAAAAAAAAAAAAAAAACCTGAAGTAAACTTGGCCATTTTTGCTCCACTCTGAGCCAAAGTAGTCTGTGGGCCAGCTGAATTATTTAGTGTCCTTTGCCCTAAATCTCCGGCCCAGCTTCGGTGGGCGGCGCGCGAGTGCTTGTACAGCGAGAGGAAGTGAGAGGATGGAGCTCAATGTGTCTGTGATGGAGAGACAGACAGGCATTAGCACACCACACTCCAAATATAACCTCTCCTTCTCTCTCCCTCTCTTTCTCTCTCTGCTCTTCTTTCTCTCTCTCTCTCTCTCATGCACACACACACACAGAAAGCAAGACAGACAGAGAGAGAGAAAAAGAGACAGGGGAAGAGCAGAGAGGGACAAAGAGGGAGAGAAAGGTGAGGATTACATAAAAGAATCAGCAAAAGAAACAGCCCACATCCTCTATAGGCATACACAGACAAAAAGGCACTAGCCCACCATGCACTCCAAAAATATTCCTCTCTCTTTCGTCCACGGTCATTCTCTCTTTCCGTCTCCCTCTCTATCCCCCTCTCTCTCACACGCGCACACACACACACACACACACACACACAGAAAGAAAAAAGAGAGAGAGAGAAAGGGAAAAAAAGTGAGGTGTGAAGATTACATAAAAAAACACCAAACAGCCCTATAACCTCTATATTCACATTGTTTTATAATCTCAAAATACACACCACCTGTACCAACACCATGCACAGCCACAGCAGGATAAATACTGCGGGCAACAAATGTATTTTTTTTTCCTTCAAACAACGAGGTGATCTCTTAGCCAATGTGGCAGAAGCTTCATCTCAACTCATGTCAGTATGCATATGTAACTGTACCGCTAATGCCATTCTTCTAGGTCAGTGATCACAACGAATAACACGCACATAGACACATGGCTACTTGTGGATATTTGGACAAGACTATAAACAGACCTGTGGTCAGTGACATGGAAATGCTCTTTCACTGAGAGCTATACGTTCACCTACATTTGTGTACATTACAACATGCATCATGTGAACACGGTGACAGTGGTGCCAGGTTTTTTATCGCCTTTGAGATGTGTTATCAAACAGCATATAGCTAAACAGAAACAACTAAAGGTCTCGCCTTTGTGGTAATCATCACATAATAAAAAAAGCCACCATCTTGTGCAAGAACTGAGTTATAAACAATGACCTCTGCCAAGGTATGCCATAATTTCCAATCACCTACTAGGCCTAAATTATTACTTTTTGCATGAAGTTGCTAATTAACAAAAAGACAAACAAAGAAATGCTGGCAAAAGAATAACCTTCTTGGTGAAGGTAATTATATATATACACAAGAAGCAAGAAAATCATTAGAACCATGAAAGTCTATGTGCAAGAGTTGAGAACATCTCAATTATTGCCACACACACACACACACACACACGGGTCTGAAAGCTCTCTCAGGTCAAATGGGGTATGAATGACATGCAGGCCTGTGGTTGTGTTAAAACCAGGGATGGAAATTAACTTTTTTGTTCACCTGCCACTGTGGCAGGTAGATTCTAAAATCTACCAGCCACTCAACATTTTTACCAGCCACTTTATATATTCAACCCTTCCGCACATTTTAATGCCAGTATAACACCCATGCCAGTTCTAGGCAGACATGTATAAGGGGGCAGTCATAAATCTTAAGAGGGTATCATGTACACATCATGCTCCAGCATGATAGTGTACATATTAGTAGTGCTGATAGTAACAGTGTTTTGGTGGGCAGTCAAAGTCTAAATTAAAGGTAATTTCCTGCATTCTGGTGCATTTTAACAGGTTGTTAGATAGCTTCATGTTATCTTTCTAAGTGAAAGGACAGCAGAAAGAAAATCCATGCTTTACATAGTTTATTTTTAAAATTGTTAACATATGTGTCTGTTATTTAGGATATCACTTAAAAATAATGCAATTATGTTGTATTTGATGTTTGTAGGCTAAGGTCTAATTAGGCGCCTGCCACTTTAAATTTCTCCTTATAATCCTAACGTGAAAGAAAGTCATGTTCTAACTTCGTTTCTATGCAAGATGCTAGGAAATCAAAGGGCTAGTGCAGATGTGGATACATTTGAATATATTTTCTATGGAATTAATAAATATTCCAAAACACCTTGAGAAGACTCTTTATTAGACTATGCAAGAGATGTGTCTTGCAAGGTGCATTTTGTTGTTTGGGTTCAGTGACGTACGTAAGTTGTTTGCTTTGCTTTGGGAATGGACCCGTCCTCTTCTGAAATCGGTTTTGTTGGCGCTATTAATAGGTTACGTTAACATCACATGTTAGTTTTTGGAATGAACTTGTGCGCATATGGCATATCATCAACGTGAGAAGGCAATATACTGATGTATTCCTGTTTGGACAGTTAGGCTATAATCATCATGACTGAGCTTTCATTAGCCTACCTCAAAATGGTGAACAGAAAGTTGCCTAGATCATATTTGAAATAACCACGCGCGCCTGTGCTGGATGCCAAGAAACGCTCCGTGAGTCTTGCTTATCAATAAATAGTAAACTTATATGCACCTGCGGTATCTACTAACTGATAGCTTACGCTACAACATGCGTGAGGGAGTGCATTCATAGACTATATCGAACGTGGCTGAATGCATTTGCACACCCGCCACAGTGGCAGGTAAAATGGCAAAATTCACCCGCCAACACTCATATTTACCCGCATTTGGCGGGTGGCGGGTGGTTAATTTCCATCCCTGGTTAAAACGTGTAGACAGACATTTGTGTCCCAGATGCCAACCTGTGCTCATGTGGAACAGTGAACAAGCACAACATAGACTCATATACAACTAGGACCAACCAATGACTTCTGCCCTATACAGCACAGATTTGTCTGCTGGTGCTTTGACCCCAAGTCTGAGGACTCAGCAGCTATTGCGTAACAGTTTTTGGGGCTGTTGAGCAACCACCAGGACAGGGGAATAGGATGAAAACCAGCTGTGGCTTTTTGAGCTGTGTACACTTTAAATGAGTGTAAACACATGGGAGAATGGCATTTCCCTGACGCTCTTAGTTCTGATTTCGAAACAAATAGTCAACGAGCAAAAGCGGCCTTTCAAACAGCCTTTATTAGGAAGAGCAAATGCTGTTCTTATGAAAGGCATGCTAACTCTCTAACATCTCTTTCTAAGAGGTCACCACTGTTAGAAGTGGGTCACACACACACACAAACAGACAACCCTTAGTTACTCTCTTACACAAAAACAAACAATTAAACAGAGTTACACTGAGATACTGAAGAAAATAGAGATAGACCACAGTATAGGCTTGTCTACTGATGTCATCTGACATAAATACCCTCCCTTTCCTTCTTTTTCTCGCCGTCTCTCGTAAACAGGCAGTTATGACAGGTATCTCTGTAACTGCTTCTGGATATTGCTACACACTTTCTCTCTCCATTTATTTATTTATCTCTCTCTCTCTCTCTCTCACTCTCACACACACACACACACACACACACACACACACACACACAAAGATACTGAGATAAATATAGATATGCACAGACTATGGTTTAGTAATCTGATGGTCATATGTGACAACCCAAACTCGGTCTCCTCCATCCTACATGGGCAGTCATGACAGGTATCTTAGTTATTGCTTCTGGCTATTGCTACACCCTCTTTCTGTCTCTACTACTACTACACACACACACACACACACACACACACACACACACACACACAGGCTAATGAGAGAAATACAGAGAAAGACAATGGTTTAGTCATCTGATGGTCACACATAATGCATATATATGGATATATATTTCCCTTCACCCCCCACCTCTTCTCATTGTGTCTCTCCTGCATGGGCAGCCATGACAGGTTAAGTTTAAGCGTGGCACCAAACAAAGGCCTCCTGACAGCTGTGCTGCACTGTGAGGGGTCTGCCCCACCCACAAACCAGTGCCCTCTCCCATACGACTGTGAGTCAGCTCACAGTTGGGGCCTGTGCTGTCCACGCTATTTGTCCTATTTTATTTTTTTTTTGCTACGCTTCTGCTAGGCTGCTAACAAATGTCAGAGAACCATCACATCAGATGAGTCAAATAGACAGAACCTGCTGTGAAGCAGCCAAAAGTAAATAACCTAAACATTGGTTCCTAGTTGTATTATGTTTAAAATACAGCTTGGGCGGGATATTCTTGTCACGTTAATACATTTTACTTTTAGATGGAGGAATCTGTATACATTAAAATTGTTCAAATTGCAATACTGATTTAACATAGGTCAGCTTGTTTACAGTAGAGTGCACAGGTGCAAGGTGTTTCACTTTACAGTAAGACACTGCTCTTTCCCCCTCCCTATGCTCTGCTCAGTCAACTTCTCTACCTTCTGTGCTTTATCTAATCAGATACTTCAGGTATACAAAAGATATTGTGGGAAAAAAATACTTAGAAGTAACATTTTCATTATGCTGCCTTTGCAAATGCAGCGAACCAAGTCTATGACTTCATCAATGCTTTATGAAATTTAATAGCTCAGGACAGGAGGGATCAACATTTAATGAACTAATTTATTTTGTTTCAGTGCTGCTTTTACACCAGTCACTTTGAGTAACATGGTAGAGTTACATATACAGTGAGGCCACAGAACAGTGTCCCACTTGCAGATAAGTAGTGAAGCAGAAACGATGCATATTTTAGACTGCACTCTCCAAGTTTTACTTCTTTTATTAATGATATGAAGCAACAGTAAGTGTTGGAGAGCCAATTTACAGGCCTACACAGCAGAAAGCACTGAGCTCATCTCTCACGAATGTGCTCCATTTTGAAAAGACACTACAGCTTACTACATTTTTTGTTATGCGTTAAATAATAGCCTACTTTTTATGGTGCCTTTTCAAGAGATCAAACTATAGCTCATTCTGATTTGTTCCTTCACATCCCACCATTGCTTTCACTTAACATAAGCAATGAGGCATACATAAAAGGTGTTAATAATATAAATCTAATAATAAAGTTATGTTTAATTGTAAAGGTAATATAACAAATATCAGTGGCAGTAAGTATCGCCGTTAAGTAAATGGTCCTGATTTGAAACGGCTTCAATGTGCAAAGTGTTCAGTGTGCATATTTCCTAAACAATGAACAGTATCAAATACATCTGTTTGTAGTCCAAATAACTATGAATTACTCCATACATGAAGGGCTTTGATTTTTTTGTTTCCTTTTTCAGAAGTGGCCTTAGCATGGGGTAGGATATTTGCCACCAGATACTGTATGATGCAACAAAAACATTGATTTTATAGGGTCCCACAACAATAACATGTCAAAGAAAATACATAATCGCGAAAGATGATCCAATACTGATATTTTTTGGGGGGTGGGGGTTCAGAAGAGGTCTTAAGACAGGGTAGGCTATTTGCCATTGGCTATGATGCAACAGTACATCAGACAACATTGATTCTATGGTGCCCCATAACAATAACATGTCAAAGATGATACACAATTGTGAAACTGGACCCAATACTGACCCCTAGAGGTGGCAGCATTGAAGGGGGGGGGGGGGTGTTCACCGGGGGCCGTAAATCACTTGTTGTCAGCGTAGCAAGAGAGACTACCTGAAGGACAATCCAGCACAGGACAAGCAGGACGGCAGACCTATTAGTCTGAGTGTGGTGGGGGCTGCTCCTGCCAGCACAAGGTTTATGTGGGGATGGGCAGACTGAGGTCACAAATGAATGAGAGCACAGAGAGAAACACAAGGAGTCCGCAGGGAGGAGGACTATATCTGTGATTCTGGACACGGAAGGTCTTTGGCAAGAACCACTGAAGGTTGGAAACAGCCTGCATATTCCTGCCGTGCAACACAAGCGCCACAAACATAACACTAGGGCAGACACTATTAATCGAGAAAGATGCTTAAGAGATGGATCAATCTTAATGGTGTTTAGTCTAACAGCACCTTTGAGACTGAAAAGGGGTAATAAAAGGTCGCCATTCAACACTAAGGTGAGGGCAAATGTGGGTCGAAGAGCATCATTTTAAACTGAAGGTCTCTACCTGACACATGGGCCTTCTGTAGCCTTGGTTCGTGTACAAGCAGCAACAAGCCAGCTTTTGTCTGACAAGCTGAAGGGCCCTCTTGTTTAACTTTAACTGACTACTCAACCATTTGGTAGAGCAAATTTCAAAACATCACATCTCACTAGAAATCAAACTGTTATGAAAGCATAAAGCCTAGAGCATTTTTTATCACTTCGGCACTTAACGTTAAGCACATACTAATTTGTTGAACACCCCTGCCAAAGGCCTTTTCAGCAGACACAATTTAAACAGCAGATCATATACAATTTCTGCCATATTTTATGAAATCACACAACTATCAAGTGAACAACTGAGCTGATTTTGTGGTTTGCGCTGTTTTATGAGCCTTTATCTTATGACATCAAAATCGATCCAAGGAGGACAATTCACTGAATATTGCTAATGGTATGGAGGTGTATGATAAGTTTGTTTTAATTGTACAAAAAAACAAAAAAAAAACAAATAAGGTGTCACTTGTCACAGTCGAAAAAACATATGGCTGCTGAGTCCAGCAAACAGTCATCTCATATTTAATTCCTTACAGAACAGGAGATAAAGTCTCTTGACCTGAAGTGGGTGTGTCATATACACCTTCATACTGCACAGACAACATAAATACATAACATCTTACTACACTAATATAACTGACATCCTTTCATACTGAGATAAAACATAATAATAATAATAATAATAATAATACATTTTGTTGTCAATAGCACTGTGTGAGCATTAGGCTAAATCTCTGCGATTCTCCTCCCCACCTGCTCACATATCAGCCACTGGGCGGTGCAGTTTGGGATGGTACACAGTCAATCCAATCGCTCATATTAATCCTCCTCGTACAGGCAAACCAACAGGCAATCAGGCCTCTGGTACAAAAAGGCCTGCATGCTAATGCAATGCAAAGAGAAAAATATGCGCCTTCTGTTCCATAAACAAGCTCCAAATGTGAGTCACGGATGTGAGTAAGCAAATGGCATGTGTGTGCACATGTGTGTCTACAACAGAGGGCGCAACAGGGGGGGAGGCCTCCGGGGGCCACAGACACGAAACGGATTGATTTGGAAGCGCCTGGCTGATATAACTACCCCGAGTAAAGTGCAAATGTGAGTGAGTCAAGCAGGAGGAGAACGAGAGAACGAGAGAGCAAAAAAGGCCACAGGGGACTAGCGACCTGGCAGCTGAGGACTGGACTGCAGCTGAACAGAACGGAACGCAAGTGCCCAGACACTGCAGCAACTGCCCGCATTGCTGCCCCGTAAAACGCAGCCTCCCCCCCTCCCATCTGCAGACCAATAAAAAAAATAAAATAATAACAACCACGGCAAGGGAAATGAAATTGCTGCTGCTCACGACGGTGTATGATCTGATGCGCCAAAGGGATTATGCTTGTTTGTGCCTGTGAGGCCTTCTTACTGCTTTGCTATTTTTGGGACATCTTTTGGGAAAAAAAAGAAACCCCAACACTGTAGCCTACTCAGTTCACTGTAACAGACCGTGTGTCCTCGTGGATGGTTGGTTACACAAAAGCTCCTCTCGTTAATAACATAGTAATCTTTCACTGCCATTACATTTGCTGCCTAGTTAATTAGGCAGTTGGTGCTGAGTGCTCTGCTCTATTGTGTTAATAGAAAATGTCAGTGAACTAAAAATTACTGATGAGTTATCTAATACCAGAGCACCAGTGCCATTGCAGAACTTTACTGAAGGGGCACTGCCGGATCACAGGCCTAGCAGAAAGAGGAGAGCCAGGGAGGAGAAAGAGAAGAGCCAGGGAGCAGAGAGGGGAGAGCCAGGGAGGCCTTTGATGAGAGATGACTCGATGCAGAGTGACTGAATAGAGTCAGAGGTTATATAAGGCTCTGTGGATGTGTTTAGTGTGCTTGTGACTGTCTGTGCCAGTGTGTCAAGAGGGGAGAGAGGGGGAAAGAGGGCAAGAGAGAGAGAAAGAGAGAGAGAGAGAAAGAAGTATGAAGACAGGGAGTGAAAGAAAGAAAGAAAGAGAAAGAAAGAAAAAAGGACAGAAAATAAGACCTACACAGACAGAGAGCAAGGCGGAAAAAAAAAGACATGCACTTGGGGCAAGCTGTAAAAAGCTGTAAGAGAACAAGGCCAGACCGATTTGAATCAGACCAGGCCAGAACCAGAACAGTCTTGACCTACTACAGCCTTGACTTTAAACTGTCCTGTGCTGACCTTTTGTACTTTGCCAAAATCAGAGCTCAAGCTAATGAAGTATATCCGTCGAGTACAGTATGTCATATGCATTCAGTGGCATTTATCATCGAGGTTATACTGTGGACTGTAACCAACTGAATGCCTGCTTTGTTCACATGTTGGTGCAACAAAATGGATTCTAGGGAAGAGCACTTGCTCCCTCTGTAGCTGCAAGGGGCTCATTTAACAACAATTCACAGGTACAGTTGCTTATACAAGAAAACAGCACTAGGCCTACACTCCATCTCTGCTAATGCATCACCCAACATCCTACCCACTGCACCTTAAAAAAGCTGTGACCACGAGGGAGGTCCTAAATAAAGGCAACATAAAAAAAAGTGAGAGATCGCAGAAACAGGACACACAAATCCTAGTTAGCTTTGTGGGGATTGTTTTAGTATGGTTTCACACACGATAAAATCAGTAAGTAGGCTAAGCTAATCACCAGAGTATGAATGCTAGGCAAGTTGCTACCTTAGGCACTGTCTTGAATTCATATGATGCAAGAGCCTAAAGAGTAATGGAACTTGTATGCCATAAACAAAACATCAATATTAAAACATTCATTGACATTACATCTTTGCATGGGTATGCCAAAAGAACCATAAAACCACCATAAGCAAGGCGTGTGTGTCATCATACAATTTTACAATTATTTAATCAGGCTGCTACTAAGTCTGTCTGTACTACTAGGTCTGTCTGGTTTCATACATACAAGTGCATGAAATCCACCACTCCGTTCACTTGCCTCTATTTTTAATATTTAGCAATATCCTTATACACATTGTCATGTCAAGTCACTCCAATAAAGTCGTCATCTAGCTTAACCCGAAATGACAAGCCAAAAAGATACACACAAACAAACACGCAAATACACATTCCCCTCCTACAGAGAGAGAGAGAGAGAGAGAGAGAGAGAGAGAGAGAAATTAAGAGAGACTGCAAATGCTCCCATTGTATACAGACAGCAATAAAATGTTAATTGTGGTAAAAAGAAGGGTTTACCACACAGATCTTAGCAATTACAGCATTTATGACCTGCCCCTCTAATTTAGCATAGCCTATGGATTTCTTCCCCTGCGCTAGTAACCTGCCCTTTAACAAACTTTACAGCTTTTATATTTAAAACTGAACTAAAGGAGAGATGTGGTGTCGATACTGTACGATACTGTAAATGCAGTGATACTGCATCAGCCTTATCTCACCTTAGGAAGGGCAACCTGCGGAAGCAAATACCAGTGCATTCGTGTAAGTAGAGGAAGTTCTGTAGCAAGACGTCTAAAGTTGTTTGCACCGCACAAGCACACTGCTGGAGGATTTGCATGTGGTCTTAACCGTGTTTGTTGGCCAGGCAAAATACAAAACAGCCAAAAGTTAGCGTTGCTAACTGAATAACTAGCTGCATCTACGAACAGGAGATGACACTTTGTAAACGCTATAGCCTACCAGTGGTCTTCGGGAAAACGAGATGCTGTGAAAAAGTTGACCTGTCGTCTACCACCACTGCAGACATCTACTTGTCTGTATCCAACAGCCATATTTCGAGGTAAGCACCACTATCGTTTTTTTTTTTTTTTTACTTCCGACAAAGCAGCTTCGCGGATAGAGGGAGTGCGGATTCATCTTTGACTGCCGTTTTGGAGTTTCCACAGTCGAAACTGCTAGTGAGTAATGCAGTAGGCCTAGACATGTGTGACCTGTGGGCTCAATTATACATACCAGTATGAAAAGTTTAAAACAGAATGCGGTCGTTTTTCTCTCACATGCGCACTGATCTTGCAATGAACAAAAACCTAATACGAAAAGGACTCAAATAAAAAAAATGCAACTGCCGCTAATTAGCCTATTGTCAAACTAGCCACACGTTGCAACATAAAGAAATAGGCTAAACGTGATTTCACATGTCACAGTTATGTGTAAGCAAACAAGTAGGCCTAAACAAATATATAAATAAATTAGCAGGTCCTCATTAAAGACTAAATGCCTTAGGTACAGAGTCCTCCTCAGGGAAAGCGCTGTAGTGCTGTTTCTGTTTAAAATGTGACGCTAGCTCCCTGCAGACTAGCTGACCTTCACACTGGCTGGCGCGTGGATGTGCTGATCTGTGCACTAGATGGATGTGCGACCACTGCAGTCTCATTAAAAACGTGAACTTCAGCAAACGCAGAGACTTAACAGAGGTGGTATGCAAATGATTGTCAGTAAATCACAGGTTAAGCCGTTCTTTCCAAGTCCCACAGACCCTACAATGTTTTTGTGTATCAGCTAGTAAAATATAACATGAAAATCATTTACAACTTTTTCCAAAAAAAAAAAGTACTTTGGGGTGGCTGAATGTTTGAAAAAGAGACATATCTTTTGTGTCTCTGCCTGTTTTAGCCCTGAACAGAAGGATGCAGGAGGAGGGGAAAGTGTGTGGGTGTGTGTGCATGTGTGGGAGGTTGGGGGGCTGGGGACACAGAAAGTATGTCAGTTTAGCACAGATTATTACATAATGTTCCCTCTGTCCCTCCTCATCAGAGGAAGTGTGTGTCACCCCCAAAGCATACTCCCTGTCATCAGAAAGACGAGCTTTCCAGGGCCCACGCACACCAAGTGAGCAGACGCAAGGACGAGTGGTTGCTCCCAAATGTAATTGATTGCATTGCTATAATCACAAAGCTGGCTCTTGCAAGCAGATTTTGCTACTTTGAACCAGACAAAAAAGCATAAATGCCCCATTGACAGTTTGGCAACAACACACTAGTACATGGTGACAGGCCGTTACATACAGATGATGAAAGAGACAGCACATTGAGGGTCTTTTTAAAGCACACACTAGACATTATCACTCTGCCAGGTCAGTGTAGGCAGAAGAGCATGAATACATAATTTTCATGCGTCACTTTGAGTTTGCTGTCCCATCAGATACATCATTATCTGAATGCCTCATGATTAATATTTAGGCTTCAGCAACACTCTAAATCAGTGAAATCAAATGCTCTCAGAAAGTACGGCCAATGAAGCAAAGCTTTAACAAGATAACTTAAAGGTGCTCAATAGAGAGAGGGAAGACATTATGTCTGTCCATCATACAATTTTTTAACAGTGAATTCTGCACTGCCATCATGTTTACCACCAGTTTAAGGGCATTTTCATACCTCTTTTGTTCTGATTGAAGGCCTGAAAGATGTAAACAAACTATGGACTGATAATTTCACATGCATGTCTCAATAAAGCCCAGTTTATTTTAAAATCAAGTAAAAACATATGTTTCAAAAAAATGTTAATTTTAACATTAGCTCAGGCTGGCATGTAATGTTGCAATGTGTAGGCTACCATATGCACAAGGGAGTTGTCCCACTACACTGGCCCGATAGCTGTCACACTGTAAATGAGACGATCTAGAGATTGATTGGCACAAGAGCCAAGACCACCTTCTCCACAAGTTCATCTTGTCATGAAACAGGATGTGATTACTACTGTAACATATACTTAATCGAACAACCGATTCCTATAGAGAAACAATCCACATTCTGATTCTACAATCCAGCTGGGAAAACATCCTAATTTAGAATAGTCTGAGTGTAGTCAGAGGGCCTAAATTAGTTTTCATTTGTCATGACTTAGAAGATTCATTTCAGCCTTGCGATTAAACTTTGGATGGGTTGAGGTCCTAAGAGGTAGGAGATGTCGTGTGTGTGTGTGTGTGTGTGTGTGTGTGTGTGTGTGTGTGTGGACGCGTAAGATGGGGGGATATTTATAAGAGACTGCAAAGGAATTGTCTTTCCTTGATGGCTTTATAAGAATCTTAAGTGTATCTCAGTAGTGGACAAGTGGTAATGCCTGTGTCCCTAACCTAGTATCTGTGCTTGTGAGAGCACAGAGCACTTTCAATGCTTTAATTTTAATGAGCATCATTATGCACACACAACCTGAGATCCATGTTGTTTATGTCAGCATATTTACTCAGAACCAAACCCTGTGGTCCACAAGAGGCTTAAAAACATTAGGTTAGGCTATGATGAAAAGAATCCATTACCATTTCATCTGTTGGTAAAATAGAAATATGTACCTAAGTCAAAGCATGTGAAAATGGACAGCATTTTATTTTACTTCATCCCTCCCCAACTTTGTTTACAGTGCAGACATTTTATGGCCTAAATGGCTGGGTGCTGTGAAACGGTTAGGCACGCCACGGCTTTGCATTCCCATTTACATAATGCAGTCCAGCATGAATGTTCCAGCTGTGACATGCCCCAGGCTAAAAACAACTGTGGAGATCGGAGACCCGATGTTAATGTTCGCGTATATTCGAAATCATACAACTGTTGGGCAACTGCAAATACGACTTCTAAAGTGTTTTAAAATTAGCAGATTACAGTAGGGCATATTCAGATATATTCAGATAATGGTGGGCTGACAGTGATTCAGATCTTAGATCATATCTTGGCGCCTATTAGATAACACAATTTAATAGGTCAGTGAATTTCTATACAGGGAGTCAATAGCATCCTGTTTCATGATCAACAAAAGGAAGCAAACCAAAGCACCAGTTAGTATTGATGAATACACAGATAGTTGAGGGCAAACACACACCAGTGCCATGGCCCAGTGACACAAAAAGGCCAGCACATACACACACACACACACACACACACATGGACACACATGCACCATAACACAGCAAGCAACATGGCAGCCTGGCCTACTGACACACAGCAGCTTCCCCCAGACACACACACAGCAACATACCCTTGGGCAGGGGCAAGCAGACAATGAGACAGGCAGCAGAGAGAGACAGAGAGCGCACGAACGCGCATACAATACAAAGCAGCACCGAGGAAAGCACCGACTGAATTCAGATGGACACGCTTGAGTAAAAGAGAGAGTAAATATTCAACAGCAAGCAAGTGTAGTGTCGAGTAAGGAAGACTGCATTGAAAAATGTAGGTGAACAATTAAGCAGTGCACACTGCTTGCTAAAAATAAGACAACAAAGAAAAGCAGCAGCAGGAGGAGGAGGAGGAAGGATGAGCGCCAGTAAAGGGAGAGGGAAAGCAAGGACGTGGGGGGGGGGGGCTTGTTTGTGAAATGAGGGTCAGACACAAGCGTGAAAGGAAGAGAGAGAGAGTGTGTGTAGGAGGAGTGTACTGCAGAAAGAGGGCAGGAGAGGGAGAGAGGGAATTGAAAAGGACAGGGGCTCTGGGAGTCAACGCTGTGCTGTGCTGTGCAGTGCTATACTGTGCTGTGCAGCAGCGTAGAATAAGGTCGTTCACATCTGCCTGATGGCACAGAATATGCCAGTTGAAAAGCCTGAGGTGTTTTTTTTCCCCCGTTTTTTTTTCTCCTTTCCTCGCCTCCAATGCATTATGTCCAGCTCAGATCACAGCAAGCAGGATCAACATATTTCTCCAACAAAACACAGCGGCGATGCAGTATGCTTCAATGTACCAGGCTGTCTGTCGTAAGAAGGTGCTTTACGCTCTAAACACTCACGCAATCGCTAAATGGCTGAGAGAGAGTGCGTCAGAGTGCGACGCTTGGCACACTAACACAATTACACAAACAAAACCGAGAGGCACCAGAGCATGATGAACCACACCCAAATAGGGGGGGCACTAAGACAACAGTAGACCCCCCCCACCCCCCAATCCTCTTTCCTTTGCCCCTTCCTCTTAACCCACACTCACATGATGGCACCCCTTAACAGTGTGTGTTTACATAAATGGAAAGAGGTGCACATTTTATTAGCCAAGCTGCTACATGTATTACAGTCAGGCTTTTTTTCCCCCTGCCTCTCTCTCTCTCTCTCTGTAGTGGCTTGGTCATTGCCATCTGTTGTCCAAATTAAAATGCAGCTTTCCCCTCCTAACGTAATCCATCTGGTTTGATCAAAATAAACCCATTTCCTATAATTCGTTCTGAGCGTGAGAAGGGGGTGGGGGGCTCAGACAAAAGACAACCACTACACACACACACACACACACACACACACACACATACACCTCCTCCTCCTCCGCCTCCTCTCTGCTACCAAGGCTCTCCATCATGCGGACAGAGCCTTACAGCCAATGGCGTTGCAGGAAAAGAAACAAGTGTGTTGCCAAGGGAAACGGGAGCATCATCCACAGTACCATAGCGAGCTGAGCTGCAAAAACTAGCACACAGCACAGAGATCATAACCCCACCATGATAAAATGCTTATAAAACAGCACAGGCCTACAAGGAACCAAGAGAAGAGGCTTTTTTTCTCCTCCTCTTCCCCTAAAGACTCTCTTCCAGCCTTCTTGCAGTCACACGTTAATATGTCAGTCATGCATAGGGGAAGGTCCACCCCAGGCTGGTAGCATAGCACGCTCATGGATGTAAATAATGAATGGAAGACACACAGGGAGAGAACAGCAGCAGGGGAGGGAAAGAGAGAGAAAGAGACAGAGAGAGGAAGGAAGGAAAGAAGGGATAGGGAGAGGGATGAAAGGAGAGAGAGGAAGCAGGAGAGAAAGTGTGCAGAGAGTGCGCAGAAGAGACAGAGAGCGAGTAAGAGAGACAGATGAAGAAAGAGAGTGCAAAAGAGCAGCAGAGAGAGACAAAAAAAGAAATGGACAGAGAGAATGTGAGGGGGAGAAAAAGAGAAGAAGTCATGGAGGAAGGACAGAGAATGAGGGAGAAAAGGAGGAGAACAGGGGGGAGGAAGAGAGTGAGAGAATGAGAGACAGAAAAAGAAATGGAGGGGGAGAGAGAGAGTGCAGTAGCAAGAGGGAGGGAGAGAGTGTGCAGGAGAGAGAAAGAGAAATAGAGGGAGAAGGAGAGAGGGAATAGGAGCACCCTCCCCCACCCCCTGGTCCCCTGTGCTGGCTGGCTGACTCATCCAGAGCCTGTAGCGAGTGGCATCACAGCCCCAGCAGCACTGCATCGGCCCCTGCCAGAGCTAACAGCAGAGCCCCGGCCAGCCTGCCAGACACACATTAGAGAAGGAGAGCAAATACAACAAGGGAGGGGGCTACTGTGCTCCTGAATGCAGGCTAGCATGTCACCAAATATGAGCATGAACATTGAAATGCAAACATTTCATGTAGAGAAATGTTCATTCATTCGCTACGTAGTAGTACGCTCTATGTAGGGGACAAAATGTAATGCAATACAATGGAACTCACACCCACGACATAGTGTACGACTGAACATTTTGTAAACGGCCTTAGAAAAATGAAGCAAGCACTTGGCACTTTTAGTTATTCTTGTAATCGCCTAATAAATGTTTTAGGCTGGGGGCCTTTTGTGTGAGAGATGGTGATTTCACCTGGTTAAATGGTGTAATCGCCATTTTTCACACTGAAGATTTTAATGTGAAAACAGAGGACTTCGTAGTTCAAATGTGCAATAAATGGTATGTCTAATAAAGAAACTGAAGCACTCTGAACCTCACTTTGAAAAAAATCTATAGACCCTACAGGGAGGTAGCAATATCTCATGTTTGTGTTAAAGGAGGTACACATACAAACTCACTCTCACACATGCAAGCAATCTGTGTCCTATCTCCTAAAAATCTGTAGGCCCTATAGGGTGTAATACCTTAAATTCACACTACAGTGTGTACACATACACACACACGCACACACTGGCTGATGTATGCAAGTAATGTATGCAAAAAATCTGTAGGCCTTATACAGTAGGATGTAATATCTGAAATTGATACTAAAGTACAGACACACACACACACTTGCTGATTTATGCAAGCAATCTGTGTCCTACTTTCAAAAAATCTGTAGGCCCTATACAGTAGAATGTTATATCTGAAATTCATACTACAGTACAGACACAGATACAGTGTACACACACACACACACACACACACACACACACACACACACACTTGCTGATGTGTGGAAGCAATCTGTGTCTTACGTCCAAAACATGTGTAGGCCCCTATACAGGGCGTAATAGCTCAAGTTCATTTTACAGGATTCACACACACACACTCACTCACACATGAAAACGATCTGTGCCAAACCTCCAAAAAAGGCCCTGCAGGATGTAGCCTAGGCCTAATATATAAAGTTCATATTGAGGACTCGCTCACACAAGAAATTTGAATCATACTTACAAAAGGTCTGTAGGCCCTACAGCTCTCACATACACTTTTACACTCACTCGCACACACTCGCAAAACACACACACAGGTATGTCGTAACCTTGGTGTGCATTCTGTGTTCTTAACAACATAGGCGTAGCCACAGGTGGGCTGGGGTGGGCCTGTACCCACCCACTTGTCAGTCAGGTCCACCCAGTCAGAAGGCTCCATACATTTGATTGACTGTTTAAGTAAGAAAAATAACCGATGTGTTTTGGGCTAGGCCCACCTGATTTTTCCTTTCTGAGCCCACCCACTATATGATTTCTGGCTACGGCCCTGCACAATAAGACGGTGATTGTAGCCTATTCAAAGCCCTGGCTGTAGTTTTTTGATACTTACATCTGTTGAAGCTCTACTCCTGCGGTCTGGCACCACTAGTGTATTGCCATTGCTGCCTGGGACTATGGTAGATCCAATACTCATTCTGGGCCCCACCAACATGTACCGCTTATCTCCAGATCTGTACTGAATGCTGTGACACAGAGTTCCATCGTAGTTTGTATCCTGTAAATACTTGGACGAGTAGTCTGTAGATTTCGAACACTGCATGACGATCAGTACAATGATGCTGATTAGAAAGAGGGTTGAGACAGACCCCAGTGTAATGATCAAATAAAACGTGACATTATTCTCATCCTCGTCTTTCAAGGAGCCTTTCACGTCTGAAGCTGCGAATGCCTCTTTTGGCTCCACAACATTGACGAGTACGGTCGCTGTAGCTGAGAGGGACACGTTTCCATTATCTTTTACCAAGATGACCAGTCTGTGCTGAGCTTCATCGGTTTCTGTGAACGGCCGAAGAGTTCTTATCTGACCAGTGTAGCGGTCTAAACTGAAGAGAGTATGGTCGGAAACTTCTTGCAGTGCGAAAAGTAGCCACCCGTTGTATCCTACGTCGAGGTCATATGCTCTTACTTTAGCCACTAAATGGCCTGCGTTTATATTTCGAGGGATCTCTTCCAAGCCTTCTGCTGATCCGTTGCTACTGAGAGGTGACAAAATACGGGGAGCATTGTCGTTCTGATCCAGAATAAAGACCGTTATTGTGACGTTGCTACTGCGCACAGGTGTTCCGGAGTCTGTAGCTATGACGTGGAATTGAAAAGATTTAACAGTTTCAAAGTCAAAACTTTTTAAAGCGTAAACCACGCCATTTTCCGAGTTGATATTCAGTGCGGATGTGAATTTACTGTCGTCGTCACAGTCTCTACAAATTTGATAACTTATCAATGCATTTTCATTCACATCGCGGTCAGCAGCTGAAACTGAAAACATTGACTCCCCTGGCACGTTATTTTCAGTCACATAAAATGTGTATGGAGTTAGTAAAAATTCTGGACTGTTATCATTTACGTCTGATACAATAACCTTGATAGTTTTAACAGAAGACAGTGAAGGTTCACCAGCGTCCCTAGCAACTAAAACAATATCGTGTTCATATACTGCTTCTCTGTCAAGTGGTGACTTGGTCACCAACGAATATGCATTATCTTGCGTTGATGGCATTAATTTGAAATCTGCATCGTCAGGAAGAGAGAGAGATACTTTAGCATTCAGGCCAGCATCTCGGTCATGCACATTGATAAGTGCAACTGTAGTTCCTGGCCTGGAGTCCTCAGGTATGGCACTTGAGAATAAGGTTACATCAATCTCAGGAATATTATCATTAACGTCAATAATATTAATAATGACACTTTTGTCTGCTGTTAATGGAGCATGACCCTTGTCTGAAGCCTGTATGTCAATTTCGTAGCTTTTTTGTTCCTCAAAATCTACATTACCTTTTACGAGTATTTTTCCTGTGATTGGGTCTAAATCAAAAAGTTTGTGCACTTTGCTGTCTACGTCATTTCCGAACGAGTAAAAGACCTCACCATTTGGACCGTCATCCGAATCAGTGGCGTTCACTTGTATAACTGTTGTCCCTACAGGTGAATTTTCATGTAAAGTGACAGTATATGAATCCTTTGTGAAAACGGGATTGTTGTCATTTACATCTAACACATCTACAGTTATTTCCATTGTGCCAGACTTCGGCGGACGACCACCATCAACAGCAGTGAGCAGTAGTTTATGAATTTTCTTTGTCTCTCGGTCCAACGCTTTCTGTAGAATAAGAAAGGGCATCTTTCTATCCTGACCCCGCTCTTTGACATCAATACGAAAATTGTCGTTAGTGCTTAGTTTGTACATCTGTATGCCGTTGGTACCTCCATCAGGGTCGCGGGCAGCCTGAAGCTGATAGCGCGTGCCAAGCATGGCAGACTCCGATATCTCCAGCCGTTTCTCTCGCTCAGGGAAAATAGGGGCGTGATCATTTACATCCGCAATCTCGACAGCGACATAATGGACTTCTAACGGGTTTTCCAAAACGGTTTTGAGATTTATCAGACAAACGCTGCTTCTTTCACAAACCTCCTCTCGGTCTATTTTCCCCTTCACATACAAAATGCCGTCATCCTCGTTAATCTGGAAAAGAGAATCCTTAGAACTGGACACAATACGAAATCCTCTTTCTTTCAGTGATCGTGGATCGATTCCTAAATCCTTTGCGATGTTTCCCACTGCAGTTCCGTCTTTTACTTCTTCAGAAATCGAGTACCTTATTTGTGCAAAAGACCCCTTAATACATAAAAGCAGAACAACGAAAACCAGGCACTGGCAGCGTTCGCGCCATGCTCCATGTCCTTGAAATTCCATCTTTTCCCGACAAATTCAAGTAGTGCCGCGTTAAAACGACCGATGCCCAACCGTTAGATTTCTATGCATTGGCAAGTATTGTGGTATACACTTGGTAAACACAATAAAATAATTCCTTTCTGCGTTGTCCCCACAGCGACAGATGTATCCAACTTCGCTACCTCGATGCCATCTAACGTGCTTACGCGTCGGATCCGAAGAGCATTCCCACTGTTCCTTTCACGTAAACCTTTTTTTAGATGTGCAGCGACACCATCCGATCATGAGTAATAATACCATGCCCTCTTAGTGGGTGTTTTGGGTGCTTTAAATGGGTTTTAGAACTGACATTTGTGCGTTAGCGTCTTTTCAGCACTCTCTCCATGTGGACAGCGACCAAGGTCAGCTGCCACTGCAACTTTCAAGCACCTGTAGGCCGAGTTGTGTTGCAGTTCTCAGGGCAAGAAAAACTACAACATGAAGTCCTCAAAAAGGTGCAACATTACAAAATGTTGTTTTGCAATGTTGCAAGAAAGTGTTTTATGAATTTTATCAAAACTCATAATCAAAACAGCGACCAGCACCATTGTCTTTGTCAGCTGCTACAAAGCCTACTTACTTGGAATGATACAGGCCAAATGAGACACACTGCAAAGTGGGAAACTAACTCAGCTTTATGAAATTAGCAAACATTTCAGCACCACGAACAGCGATCGAGGTTAGGCATTGCTTGTTCACAGCCTCTTTCATGACATAGCAAACTTATTTAAACGCCTTGTTATTCCAAAAACATTTAGTGGAAGGGAACATTGTTGCTAAGGATGTTGTTACTCCTTGATTGTTCATGTATGAAACCCAAAAAGAACATGGTGTCTTGTGAAATGAAGTAAAGCTCCTGAGATTTTTTTCAGGCGCTATTAACCATAGCAACATGTGTTCGCATACTGTGCGCAATATTTTATAACAAGTACGCAAAACATATGAGGATATTAAACACGTCTTACCTCAACAGAGGCTCTACTCCTTCGGTCCGGCACGACTAGTGTATTCCCATTGCTGCCTGGAACTATAGTAGAACCGATACTCATTCTGGGCCCAACTAGCATGTACCTCTTGTCTCCAGATCTGTACTGGATGCTGTGACAGAGAGTTCCATCATAATTTGTGTCTTGTAAGTACTTCGACGAATAGTCTGTTGATTTGGAACATTGCATGGCAATCAGCACAATGATACTGATAATAAACAACGCTGAAACCGATGCGAGTGTTATGATAAGATAAAATGTGATATTGCTGTCCTCGTCGCTCAAATGGTTTTTCACATCTGAAGCAGCGAAGGCTTCTTTCGGCTCAACGACCTTAATGATAAGTGTAGCGGTTGCTGAGAGTGAAATGTTTCCATTGTCTTTCACTAGTATGACCAGTTTATGTTGGGCTTCGTCCATTTCAGTGAATGACCGAAGGGTCCGTATCTGCCCGGTGTATCGGTCCAAACTAAAGAGTGTGTGGTCGGTGACGTCTTGCAATGAAAATAATAACCAGCCGTTATATCCTACGTCAGCATCGTAGGCCTGCACTTTCGCAACTAAATGGCCTGCGTGTACGTTACGTGGAACTTCCTCCACACCCTCAGAGGTGCCGTTTGTTCTTGCAGGGGACAAAATCACTGGTGCGTTATCATTTTGATCTAGAATATATACATTTACAGTGGCGTTGCTTCCCTTGGCTGGTTTTCCATTGTCAGTCGCTAATACCTGAAAATGGAAAGACTTCAGCGTTTCAAAATCAAAGCTTTTGAGCGCGTAAACGTTCCCAGTTTCCGAGTTAATGTTTAGAAAAGATGCGTATTTGCTGTCATCTCCACACTCCCTGCAAATCTGATAGTGAACTAGCGCATTTTCATCAAGGTCTTTATCAGAGGCAAACACGGTGAAAATAGATTCACCTGGAACATTATTTTCTGTCACATAAAACGCATACTGACTGGCTGAAAACTGTGGACTGTTATCATTGACATCTGATATCAGGACTGTTATTGTTTTTTCAGATGACAAAGGTGGCTGTCCTGAATCTACGGCAGTTAAAGTGACATCATATTTAAATTCTTTCTCTCGGTCCAGAGGTGAGCTTGTTACTAATGAGTATATGTTATTCTGTGTGGACGTCATTAGTTTAAAAGGTAAGTGTTCAGGTAATAAACAAGACACTTTACTGTTGACACCAGAGTCTAAGTCATTGACACTAATCAGTGCCACTGTTGTTCCAGGTCTAGAATCTTCTGAGACTGCTTTTGAAAAAGATGTCACCTCAATCTCAGGTATATTGTCATTAACGTCCACAATTTTTATCGTAACACTTTTGTCTGTTGTGAGTGGAGCAATTCCTTTATCTGAGGCCTGTATGTCTATTTCATAGTTATCCTTTTCCTCATAATCAATATGGCCCTTTACAGTGATTTCTCCTGTGACGGGGTTTAAATCAAACAACTCACGTACTTTTCTGTTCACAACGTCACCAAAAGAATACACAACCTCACCGTTTAAGCCTTCATCTAAATCACTAGCATTTACTTGAATCACTCTAGTTCCTATTGGTGCGTTTTCTTTTAGTGTGACCATATAACTACCCTCCATAAAATGAGGTGCGTTGTCATTCACGTCAAGTACATCAACATATATCTCCACTGTCCCCGACTTTGGAGGCTTTCCACCGTCAAAAGCGGTAAGAACTAACTTGTGGGTTGTAGCGACTTCCCTGTCTAGCGGTTTTTGCAATATCAGAATAGGCATTTTACCATCCTCGCCACGATCTTTAACCTCTAAACTAAAATGGTCATTTTGACTTAGTTTGTACGTCTGAATTGAGTTTATACCACCATCCGGGTCTCTGGCTGGCTGAAGCTGAAATTTTACACCTCGTAATGCAGATTCCGATATCTCTAAACGCTTTTCTCGTTCACTAAAAGTCGGAGAATGATCATTCACATCTACAACCTCCACCATGACATAATGGATTTCTAACGGGTTTTCAAGAATGGTTTTGAGATTAATTAAGCACGAGCTGCTTCGCGCACACACCTCTTCCCTGTCTATTCTACCCGTCGCATGCAGCGTGCCGTCGCTTAGGTTTAACCTGAAAAGGGAGCTGTTTGAGCTGGACACAATACGAAAGCCTCGTTCCTTCAATGTTCGCGGATCAATCCCCAAATCCTTCGCAATGTTTCCAACAACAGCTTTGTCTTGTTCTTCAGAAACAGAGTACCTTATTTGTGCCAACGACCCCTTCCAAGACAATAATACAGCCAAAAATACTATCCACTGCCATCTCCCCCGCCTTCCACCTCGCCTTTGTTCCATGTTCATGACGATAAAAAAACTGTCGTTTTTCTTAAAACATATCCAAGTCCACACAGCGATTATCCATTGACCATTAGCTTTGCAGTCGATAAATTCCACGTTATAACAAACACTGAGATTTTTCACCCGCAATGGGTCTCGTCTCTACAGATATGTAGCTAAACCAGTTTGCTTGTACCCCTCCGATAGGCAGGACCTTAAACCTATGATGCATTTACCCTCAAAGGGGAGGTGCAACATTGAATGCACACTGACACCATGCGTCTGACTGTGTATTGCATTGCAACGTTTGCTAAAGTCACTTTTCATCAACAACGATAGACTAATACAACACAAGACTGAAAAAGACTAGCATCTTCCAATTATGCAGTCTACCTCTTGGGTTGTGGTAACCTTTGATGCCAGCCTCACGTCCTCATGATGTCACATGAATGCCTATGGTAGGTCAAACGCTCACGCGTGGAAGTTGTGCAAAAACAAACCGGCGAATAGAAGCAGTTTTCTTCATAACGCATTGGATATGTTGTCTATAGGTATTGCAACTGCCCTACTACTCTGAGAGAGAGAGAGAGAGAGAGAGAGAGAGCGCGCTTAACACTTGTAGCACTTATATCCACCAAACTGCTACATGGAAATGAACAAACCAGAAAGGGATACGCGCTTTGTGCGAAATGGCGTGTAAAATGGTTATACCAGCTGCAGGCTATTATTTGTCAACAAACTTTTTTCTTAAAATGTAAAAGGGAAGCATGAGAAGAAATTCAACAGGTGATTGTACAAGCATGAAATAAACTATCGGTCCACTGTCCACACGTTTCCCTTTTCCCATGAAAACCCGTCATTAAATGTGAAACAAATAGGACATTAGCCAACAAAGTTCTGCTCCAATTCACATGAAGAAACCAATACACATACAGTACGATAGAGTAGCCTATTGCAAGAAATGATCTTACCTCTCCAGACGTTCGTCTTCTGTCTGGCAACATCAGCGTATTAGCATTACTACCTGGAGCAATAGTCGAACCGATGCTCATTCTGGGCCCAACTAACATGTAACGTTTATCTCCAGATCTGTATTGAATGCTGTGGCACAGTGTCCCGTCGTAATTCGTATCTTGCAAGTACTTGGAGCCATAGTCTGGTGACTTGGAGCATTGCATGACAATCAGAACAATGATACTGATGATAAAAAGCGTTGAAACTGACCCTAGTGTTATGATGAGGTAAAATGTCACATCATTCTCTTCCCCCGTGCTAGCTGGGCCCTGTACATCCGAAGCTGCGAAAGCCTCCTTGGGCTCTACTAATTGGATAGTCAGTGTCGCAGTCGCAGAGAGTGAAATGTTTCCATTGTCTTTGACAAGAATCACGAGTTTATGTTCAGATTCGTCTGTTTCAGTGAACGCACGAAGAGTCCTTATCTGACCAGTGTAGCGATCCAGACTAAAAACGGTGTGATCAGTCATTTGGTGCACAGAATATAACAACCATCCGTTGTATCCTACGTCTTTGTCGTACGCCCTAACTTTTGTGACCAGATGACCCGCGTTAACGTTACGAGCAAGTTCCTCTGTGCCTTCATAAGAACCGTTAGAACTAACAGGATACAGAATGACAGGCGCGTTGTCATTTTTATCTAAAATGTACACGTGCACGGTGACATTGCTCTCTCGTGGTGGCTTTCCATCGTCACTCGCTAACACATGGAACTGGAAAGTTTTCACAGTTTCATAGTCAAAGCTTTTAAGTGCGTAAACCTCTCCATTTTCAGCATTGATGTTCAAAAAGGAAGTGTATTTGCTTTCTTCCTCACATTGTCGACATATCTGATAGCGAATGATGGCATTTTCATTTACATCTCGATCAGAGGCTGTGATAGAAAACATGGGCTCTCCTGGAACATTATTCTCTGCGACGTAAAACGTATATGGACTTTGGGGAAATTCTGGACTGTTGTCATTAACATCAGACACCATCACTGTTATGGTCTTCATGGATGACAGTGGAGGAATTCCAGAGTCTGTTGCGGTTAAAGGAACTTCATATTGAGACACAGCTTCTCTATCCAAAAGGGACGATGTGACTAAAGCATACATGTTATGTTTTAAGGATGGCATTAATTTAAAAGGTAAATCATCTTTTATAGAGCAAAACACTTTCCCATTAACACCAGAATCTAAATCGGTAATACTTATGAGTGCAACTGTAGTTCCAGGTCTAGAATCCTCTTGGATAGCTCTTGAAAAAGATGTTACCTCAATCTCAGGTGTATTGTCATTTACGTCAACAATTTTTATAGTTACAGTTTTATCCGTGGTTAAAGGTGCCAGTCCTTTATCTGATGCTTGTATGTCTACCTCGTATATATCGTTTTCCTCATAGTCTATATGTCCCTTTACAGTAATTTCTCCACTGATTGAGTTTAAATCAAAAAGGTCATGTAGTTTGCTATTTACGCTATTTCCAAACGAATATATAACTTCTCCGTTTAAACCATCGTCCAAATCAGTGGCATTAACTTGTATCACTGTGGTTCCGATAGGCGCATTTTCCTCTAGTGTCATTGTGTATACATCCTCCGTGAAAACAGGAGTGTTATCATTTACATCCAGTACATCAACTATTATATTTATAGTACCCGACTGTGGAGGTTTCCCGCCATCAACAGCTGTAAGTACTAGCTTATAGGCAGGACTGGTCTCTCTATCTAATGGCTTTTGTAAGACTAGAATTGGGATTTTACCGTCTTTGCCACGATCTTTCACCTCTAAGCGAAAGTGATCATTGTCGCTGAGTTTATAAAGCTGAACAGAATGTATACCACCGTCTGGATCACGGGCGGGCTGAAGCTGAAAACGCACACCGCGTAGGGCAGACTCTGATATCTCTAAACGTTTCTCTGATTCTAGAAAAGTGGGGGCATGGTCATTAATGTCTATGATCTCTACTTCAACGTAATGTATCTCTAGAGGATTTTCTAAAACGGTTTTCAGGTTAATCACACACACGCTGCTTCGCTCGCAAACCTGCTCTCTGTCGATTTTTCCATCCACATGCAATACACCGTTGTTCTCGTCCACTCGGAAAGGAGATTCGCCTGAACTTGACACGATACGAAATTCTCTTTCCCTCATTGTTCTCACGTCGACTCCTAAATCCTTTCCAATGTTGCCCACGACTGCACCATCCTCCTGTTCCTCCGAAATGGAATATCGTATTTGTCCCAAAGACCCTCTCCGGAACAAAAAGACGAAACAGAAGATCAGCCACTGCAATGACTTTAGCCAAGACGGGCGTCGTCTTTGTTCCATATTCCGTGAGCTATATCACAATCCACCTTCGCTAATGTATGTTCAAACGCCCAGCTTCTTGATCCATTTAGAATTCGCTATTTCTGTCCAAATGGTAAGACATTAGCTAAGCGATAAGACAATGTATTTCATCCGTGGAATATCCGGCATAGACAAGACTGCTTAGGTCCCTTCTTTCAACGTGATTGGGCGGTTGTAAATGGTAATGCCTCTTTCTGTGGAGCGATACTTTAGATTTGCACTGACACCATGCGCTACCAACTCGTATTACACCTTAGCACAGACCAACACCACAGACAGTATGTCAAAACTTTGAGAAAAATGAGGTATTTTTAAAACAGGTTGATGTATTTGATTTCAGAACCCGGTCTATGGACAGCGACTGCTCTCGGCAGAGTCACTCTCACTTGACAGTCACACACACAGTCACATCAGAATGAAGTACATAGACTAGCCGAGAAGTTTAACATCCTTATATGGGGCAAAAGACCCCCCCCCTCCACACACACACACACACCACACCACTGCACTACACACGCACCACACCACTGCACTACACACGCACCACACCACTGCACTACACACGCACACTCCTCTGCCACATACATACACGCCTGCCAAACAGTCAAGAGTCAACAATCATAATCACTCAATTACATTTCTTGAAGGGAAATGTGTAAGCTAATCAATAGCCGTTAACTTTTTCAAAAGGGCGATGAAGCCTGTTGCTTAACTTAAAAAGTTTGTTTTGACAGCTACCTCGGGTGAAAACAGAGAACGGTGAATGGTGCAGCTTGGTGAAATCTTCCAATTAAACATATTATTTGCCCCTGTAAGTCCAGTTTGGTAACAGAAAAACTGCAAACAATTAGTACTCAACAAGTTTACAAAATTGTTACACTTGTGCTTACCTCTACAGAAGCTCTTCTTCTCCTATCGGGAATCACAAGTGTATTTGCGTTACTGCCAGGTACTATGGTAGAACCGATACTCATTCTCGGTCCTACCAGCATGTAGCGTTTGTCCCCAGATCTGTACTGAATACTGTGGCACAATGTCCCGTCGTATGCTGCGTCTTGCAAATACTTAGATGAATAATCTTTTGGTTTGGAGCACTGCATGACGACCAGGACTATTATACTGACGAGAAAAAGTACAGATACCGCTCCCAGGGTTATAATCAGATAAAACGTAACACTATTTTCATCCTCGCCCTGTGCAATATTTTTGTTGTCAGATGCGGCAAAAGCTTCCTTGGGCTCTACAACCTTTACTCCCACGGTTGCTGTTGCTGAAAGCGATATGTTCCCATTATCTTTGACTATTATAATTAATTTATGTTCAGATTCGTCTGTTTCTGTAAACGACCTCATGGTCCGTATCTGTCCTGTGTAACGGTCCAAACCAAAAAGAGTGTGGTCAGTCACTTCTTGTAATGAAAACAGTAACCAGCCGTTGTATCCCACGTCTGCATCGTAGGCCCTCACTTTGGTCACCAGGTGCCCAGGGTTTACATTCCTGGGAAGTTCCTCCATGCCTTCAGCGGAACCATTGGAGTTCACAGGAAACAGTATCTTTGGAGCATTGTCGTTTTCATCCAAAATAAAGACGTTTATCGTGACATTGCTGCTTAGGGTTGGAGAGCCAGAGTCTGTGGCTAAGACGTGAAAATGAAACGTCTTCATATTCTCAAAATCAAAGCTTTTTAGTGCATAAACGTTCCCATTTTCTGAGTTTATATTTAAGGAGGACACAAATGGATTATCGCCACAGTCTCTACAGATCTGGTAAGTGACCAGAGCATTGTCACCTGTGTCCCTGTCGGAGGCTGACACAGAAAAAACGGGCTCCCCAGGTACATTATTTTCCTTTACGTAAAACGTGTAAGAAGTTACTGGAAACTCCGGACTGTTGTCATTTACATCAGACACTAAGACTGTAATTGTTTTCTCGGACGACAATGAAGGCTTCCCCCCGTCTGTCGCGCTTAATGTAATATCATACTGAAATGTATTTTCTCTGTCTAAAGGAGATTTTGTAACTAAAGAATACACATTATCCTGTAAAGACGGTGTTAATTTGAATGGCAAGTCTTCAGGCAATGAACAGACTACTTTTCCATTGATGCCAGAGTCTAAATCATTTACACTAATCAAAGCAACGGTAGTGCCTATTCTGGCATTCTCTGGAACAGCGCTAGAAAATGATGTCACCTCTATCTCGGGCGCGTTATCATTTATATCAACAATTTTGATTAGTACACTTTTGCCTGTTGTCAAAGGAACAAGCCCCTTGTCTGACGCTTGTATATCAATTTCGTAAACATCACTGTCTTCAAAATCTATCTGCCCTTTCACAATTATATCTCCAGTAATCGCATCAATGTCAAAAAGTTCTCGAAATTTGCTATTAACGTCATTACTGAATGCGTAAAACACCTCCGCATTTGGACCCTTATCCAAATCAGTTGCGTTTACTCGCATAACTGTGGTGCCAATTGCTGAATTCTCATTGAGAAAGGCGGAGTATGCATCTTTAGTAAACACTGGCGAGTTATCATTAATATCCAAAACATCAACATTTATCTCCATAGTCCCCGTCTTGGGTGGCTTTCCCCCATCACTAGCAGTAATAACTAGCTTATGGTTTGGGATGGCCTCCCTGTCTAGTTGCTTTTGTAAAACTATAAATGGAATTTTACCATGAGCAGCGCGATCTTTTACCTCAATTCGGAAGTGCTCGTTCTGACTAAGCCTGTACTGCTGCACAGAATTCGTGCCTGCATCGGCGTCTTGAGCTGGTTGTAGCTGAAACCGAGCTCCCGGTACAGCTGATTCAGAAATTTCTAACTTTTTCACCTTTTCAACGAAATTCGGAATATGATCGTTAATATCCAATATCTCCACGGCAATGTAATGTATTTCCAGAGGGTTTTCGAGGACCAGTTTAAGGTTAATCAAACACACGTTGCTCCGATCGCAGACCTCCTCTCTGTCGATTTTCCCATTCACGTGCAGTACACCATCGTTCTGATTCACCCGGAAAAGCGATTCTCCGGAGCTCACAATACGAAATCCTCGCTCCCTTAAAATGCGTGGATCAATCCCCAAATCTTTTGCAATGTTTCCCACCACCGCTCCGTCCTTCTGCTCTTCTGAAATAGAGTACCTTATTTGGGCAACGCACCCTTTGCAAAACAGAAATACAACGATGCTGAAAAGCCACCACCGTATCTCCCCCATTGCTCCACATCCTCTTTGTTCCATGTCCGTTAAAGACAAGCAGCATACACCCACGTCGTCACAGTCAAACTAGACTCACTCGATATATATCCATTAGGCAATGCGTGAAGGAAAAAAACCTTAACAGTAAACCGAAACAATTCCGTCTTGTAGAGCGCTTATTTCCCAGGTTAATGACCGATGCAGCTACAAGCATACACCCAGTGTGCCTCCGTGAATAGGCGGGATCAACGCGCAGTCACCCCTTCTCGCACAGTTACGTGTTTTACTAGTTTTACACTGACACCATGTGATTAAACGGAATACAGCAGTTCTGTGATGTACTAAATAAACATGCATAATGACATACCTAGAAGTAATACATAAAACGCATAACTAGCTTTCCTATCAATGATGACAATAAGAATCGCAGTAAAAGTGCAGAGTGGCTCTGCGGATTCAGCACCAGAAGAATGGACAGCGCTTTTTAATTAAGAGCGAACAACTACCAAAAGCTGTAGGGCTAAACACCAGTGATCTGTTTATGCGTACAGCACATGGCCACCTGAAAATATGAATACAAACTTTGCACCAAACATCAAATTGTTTATAGAAACTATGCCAAACTACCTCTAGGCCTATAGCTGACATGCAAAATACACAGTTCCCCTCAGTCATCCACTATTTGTTCCAAAAAGTCTCTCCATCTACAAGGACACTCTCTTTTAACTCCATATGTTGCAGTGTGAAATATTGTTTATAACAAGTACGCAAAATATATGAGGATATTAAACACGTCTTACCTCAACAGAGGCCCTACTCCTTCGGTCCGGAACGACTAGTGTATTCCCATTGCTGCCTGGAACTATAGTAGAACCGATGCTCATTCTGGGCCCAACTAGCATGTACCTCTTGTCCCCGGATCTGTACTGGATACTGTGGCACAGCGTGCCGTCATAGTTCGTGTCTTGTAAGTATTTGGAAGGGCAGTCATTTGGTTTGGAACACTGCATTGCAACCAGCACAGCTATGCTGATGAGAAACAGCACCGAGACGGATCCCAAAGTAACAATCAAATAAAATGTCACGTTTGACTCGTCCTCATTAATGGATGGGCTTTTTACATCAGAGGAGGCAAAAGCCTCCTTTGGTTCTACCACGTTAATCTTCACCGTTGCTGTTGCCGAAAGTGAGATGTTGCCATTGTCTTTGACTAATATGACCAGTCTTTGTTCAGCTTCGTCACTTTCCGTGAAAGGCCGTAAAGTCCTGACCTGCCCTGTATATCGATCCAACCCAAAGAGCGTATGGTCGGTGATTTCTTGGAGTGAAAATAGTAACCAACCGTTGTACCCTACGTCGGCATCATACGCCCTAATTTTAGTTACCAAATGACCCATGTTTACGTTGCGTGGGATCTCTTCCACCCCCTCAGCGGAACCATTAGCGCTACTTGGGGACAGAATAACCGGGATGTTGTCGTTTTGATCCAGTATATACACAGACACCGTGACGTTACTGCTCAGCGGTGGAGTTCCAGAGTCTGTCGCCAGAACTTGAAACTGAAAGTTTTTCATTGCTTCGAAGTCGAAGCTCTTGAGAGCATAAACCTTTCCGTTTTCGGAATTTATGTTGAGAAAAGATGTGTATTTATTGTCTTCACCACAGTCTCTGCAAATTTGATAGCTTACTATGGCATTTTCATCAGTGTCCCGATCAAATGCAGACACTGAAAACACTGGATCTCCAGGAATGTTGTTCTCAGTCACATAAAAAGTGTATGGAGTGTGCATGAATGTTGGAACATTATCATTTACGTCTGATATTAGTAAAGTTAAAACTTTTTCTGATGACAGCGAGGGCTGTCCTGCATCTTTTGCAACGATTTTGATGTCATAGTGACCTGTGGTCTCTCTATCAAGCGGTGCATTTGTAATTAAGGAATATGTGTTATCTTGTAAGGACTGCATTAATTTAAAAGGCATGTCATCAGATAATGAACATGACACTTTGCCATTAAGTCCAGAATCCATGTCATTCACATTAATCAGTGCTACAGTTGTTCCTGGCCTGGAGTCTTCTGGGACTGCGTTTGAGAATGATGTTATTTCCATCTCTGGTGTGTTATCGTTTATGTCAACAATTTTGATAATCACGCTTTTATCTGTCGTTAAAGGAACGACTCCCTTATCAGAAGCTTGTATATCAATCTCATAACTATCTTTCACCTCAAAATCTATCGTCCCTTTAACAAAAATCTCGCCTGTGTTTGGATCTATATCAAATAGTTTGCGTAATTTATTGTTTACGTTCTTCCCAATGGAGTAAATAACCTCGCTATTTAAACCCTCATCTAAATCGGTAGCATTTACTTGTATAATTGTTGTGCCGACTGGAGAGTTTTCATTTAAACTGGCAGAATACACATCTTGTGTGAAAACAGGCATATTATCATTAACATCTAGCACATCAATATACAGATTCATTGTTCCGGACTTTGGAGGTCTCCCTCCGTCAAATGCAGTGAGTAACAAGTGCTGGGTTTTAGACGTTTCTCTGTCCAATGGTTTAAGAAGAACTAAAATGGGTATTTTACCGTCCTCTCCACGGTCTTTAACTTCAAGACGAAAATGATCATTGTTACTCAGTTTGTACATCTGTACTGAATTCGTGCTACCATCCGGGTCATGCGCAGCTTGAAGCTGATATCGCGCGCCTGCCAGCGCTGATTCAGATATCTCGAGACGTGTTTCATTTTTGTTAAAGCTGGGGGCATGATCGTTAACGTCAATCACCTCAACAGTTACATGATGTACCTCGAGAGGATTCTCCAAAACCGTTTTGAGACTGATTAAACACACACTACTCTGCTCGCAAACGTCCTCTCTGTCTATTTTCCCGCTCACATACAATATGCCATCATTTTGATTTACCCGGAAAAGCGACTCGCTTGAACTGGATACAATACGAAATCCTCTTTCCTTCAGTGCTCGTTGATCGATGCCCAGATCTTTGGCAATATTCCCCACAGCAGTTCCTTCTTTCTGTTCCTCCGAAACAGAGTATCGTACCTGCGCAAAGCACCCTTTCCGAGCTAAGAGGATTGTTAGGAAAAACAGACAGCTCCGTATATTCCTCCACGAAATGCGTCGACTCCGATCCATTCTGTCCCACATTATTCCTTCACATAACACTGCATAATCAGAACTGAACAGAACGACAAAACATACCAGTTTACAAGCAGCTAGACGATTACAGTGAGTAAAAAGCAAACCGATAACGATACACTCCTCTTCCGGAGAGCTGAGAGCGAACACAAAGAAGACTGTGTGAATGGGGCGGATTCGGCAAGCTGTGATGCGTTTGCTCCTCATGAAACACCATTTCTTTTGTTCACAGTGACCTCATGCGATTACTAAGTGCATGGCAGCAGCGTTTTCATCTTGAACTATAATACACATTGCCAGGTAGTACTTATGGAAAACATCCATATTCACATTCCATAACCACTCCGTCTTAAAGTCATGCACCATACATGCTGCTTCAGTTAGCACAGTTTCAGCACCTAAGCTGTGGACAGCGATGGAGCTAATCAAGCTGTAAAAGACCACAAGCTTGTGTGTATGTCTCTGTATGTGTGTTTTAGTGTTGTCCCGTGTAACACTGACATCGTATGAGTGTTTTTTGGTAAATTAAGCATGACTGTAAAACTGAAGACTGAAAACCCCTCGTCTTACCTCTCCCGATGCTCTGCTCCTGCGATCTGGCACAACCAGAGTATTCCCATTACTTCCCGGCACTATGGTGGAACCGATACTCATTCTAGGCCCAACTAACATGTAGCGTTTATCTCCAGATCTGTACTGGATGCTGTGACAGAGCGTCCCATCGTAATTCGTGTCTTGTAAATACTTGGAGGTATAGTCTTTAGGTTTGGAACACTGCATTGCAACCAAGATGACGATGCTTACGAGAAACAAAACAGAAACGGCTCCTAAAGTAACTATCAAGTAAAATGTGACGTTATTTTCGCTGGTGTCTGGTAAAGCATGATTGGCATCAGAAGCTGAAAAGGCCTCTTTGGGCTCCACGGTGTTAACAATAATTGTAGCTGTTGCAGACAGTGAAATGTTCCCGTTGTCTTTCACCAGTATAACAAGTTTATGTTGAGGTTCGTCTGTCTCTGTAAAAGACCGAATGGTTCTGATCTGTCCGGTATAGCGGTCCAAACTAAAGAGAGTGTGGTCGCTGACTTCTTGAATGGAAAATAGCAACCAACCATTGTATCCTACGTCGGCGTCATAGGCCCTCACTTTGGTCACCAAATGGCCCGCGTTTGCGTTGCGCGCAATTTCTTCCACGCCTTCAGCGGAGCCGTTGGAACTAATCGGTGACAGAAGTACAGGAGCGTTGTCATTTTGATCCAGAATAAAGACGTGCACTGTCACGTTGGTACTTAGGGGCGGGCTTCCAGCGTCTGTAGCTAACACGTTGAATTGGAAGGTCTTCATTGTTTCAAAATCAAAACTTTTTAGTGCGTAAACATCTCCATTCTCAGAATTGATGTTTAAGTAGGATACTACTGACTGGTCAGCACCCTCGCCTTTTAAGATGCTGTAAGCTATTTGGGCATTTTCATTTTGGTCTAAATCTGACGCACTGAGCGAGAATAGCACAGCACCAGGGCTGTTGTTTTCCATCATATAAAAAGTATATGGGCTTTGAAAAAATACAGGACTGTTGTCATTAACGTCTGAAATATCAACACTAATAGCTTTTTCAGACGACAGGGGAGGATCTCCTTTATCTACTGCAGATATAATGATTGTGTATACTGAGGCAGCTTCCCTATCCATCCGTGACTTAGTTACTAATGAATACATGTGTCTTTGAAATGACGGTTTTAGTTCGAAGGGCACGTCATTTACAAGTGTGCACACAACTACACCGTTGTCACCCGAGTCCTTATCTGATACACTGATTAAAGCTATTGTTGTGCCAGGCTTCACGTTCTCTGGAATTTCACCGGAAAGGGATGTAACATCTATCTCTGGTGCATTATCATTGACATCCTTGATATTAATAATAACACTACAATGCCCAACCAAAGCCACTGGGCCTTTATCAGCTGCTTGCACGTCGATCTCATAACTGTTCTTGTCTTCATAGTCAACAGGTCCTTTAACGGTTATATCCCCTGTCACGGCATTTATCTCAAATATATCAAGAGCCTTATTTTTAAGACTGCGGTCAAATGCGTAAATAACTTGGCCATTTTCGCCCGCATCTAAGTCTGTAGCACGAAGGGTAACAACAGATGTACCTGGAGGGGCATTTTCAGCCAATGTGACAGTATACACCTGTCGCTCAAACACTGGTGCATTATCGTTTATATCTAAAACAGTTACTGAAATATTTACTGAACCGGATCTCTCTGGCTTTCCTCCGTCATACGCAGTCAGTGTTAAAACTATTTCTGGCTCTTGCTCCCTGTCTAGCGGCTTTTTCAGTATCAAAAACGGTATTTTTTCCTCACCACGAGATTTGACATCTAATTCGAAGTGGTTACTGGAACTGAGGGAGTACTTACGAAGTGAGTTTACTCCTACATCAGGGTCATGCGCAGGATCTAGCGGGAAGCGCGTGCCCTGTGGTGCTGCATTCTCAGATATTTCCAAATGTTTTTCCTTTTCAGGAAACATGGGAGAGTGATCGTTGATATCAGTGATTTCCACTTCGACATAATGAATTTCTAATGGATTTTCCACAGCGATTTTTAAATTGATGAAGCACTGAGTGTTCCTCTCACACATATTTTCTCTGTCGATATTCCCGTGTACATACAGCGCGCCATTGTCTTGGTTTATTTGTAAAAGATTCTCCTTTGAACCTGACACAATACGAAACCTCCTCTCGGCCAGTGTGTTCACATCAAATCCTAAATCCTTTGCAACGTTTCCCACGAAGGTGCCCTTTTTCGACTCCTCTGGAAGCGAGTAGCGAATCTGCCCCGATGCGACTTGACAAAGGTACAGAGAAACGACACAAAGCAGGACCACTCTCACTCTCTCGATCGTTGGTCTTTTCCACTCGTTCATGATGGCATGTATTCTTTCCGTACCCTCATTACCAAGTCTAAAAATCAGAGTGAAACACGCTAATCAAGGTAATCCCATTGACTTCGATGAACAGATACGTGAGATATAAAATCGTCTGGAATGTTTACCGTCTCCACCTTCTCACGCTTGAGACAATTGCTGTAATGGTTGCTGTAAAACTGAGCACGCGCAAGAAGTAGGAGGCGTTAAAATGCAATGTGGCCTGTACCTTTCAGCTGTATTGCAGCGACACCAAGTGATTTAACAACGCAGACAAACATAGTAGAAAAAAAAAACAAAACAAAACGTATTTCTTTTGTCTTACTTTGGCGTTATACCCAGATATATTTACTACATTACCACTTGCACCGCTTGCACCATATACAGTATGTGTTATAAGAGTGCTCAGCCAACATCTAGAAACCACACCACTTTCTCCACCGAAGTGAACAGCATAACGCTCAAATGAAAGTAGGGAAAAACTTTCATTTGACACAAAGTGGGGGAAAATCCAACAGCTAACTTAGCTCTACGAAATCAGCAAACATTTCAGCACCACGAACAGCGATCAAGGTTAGGCATTGATTGTTCACACTCACAGCCTCTTTCATGACATAGCAAACTTATTTAGACGACTTGCTATTCCCAAAACCTTTAATGGAAGTAAACATTGGTGCCAAGCTGGTTGTTGGTCTTTGATTGTCCGTGTATATAACCCAAAAGGAACACGGTGTCTTGTGACATAAAATAAGGCTCCTAAGATTTTTTTTTCCAGGCGCTTTTAACCATAGCAACAGGTGCTCGCATACTGTGTGCAATATTTTATAACAACAAGTACACCAAACATATAAGGACATTAAACACGTCTTACCTCAACAGAGGCTCTACTCCTTCGGTCCGGCACGACTAGTGTATTCCCATTGCTGCCTGGAACTATAGTAGAACCGATGCTCATTCTGGGCCCAACTAGCATGTACCGCTTGTCCCCGGATCTGTACTGGATGCTGTGGCACAGTGTTCCATCGTAATTTGTGTCTTGTAAATATTTCGAGGAGTAGTCAGTCGATTTTGAGCACTGCATCACAATTAGTACAATGATGCTGATTATGAAGAGACCAGAAACTGACCCCAGAGTGATTATTAAATAAAATGTCACATCGTTCTCGTCCTCATTTGTGGCTTTGTTAATGGTATTAGAGGCAGCAAATGCCTCCTTTGGTTCCACTACATGTACAATAACTGTAGCTGTCGCTGAAAGTGATGTGTTTCCGTTGTCCTTGATCAGAATAGTCATTTTATGCTGAGCTTCATCTGTTTCCGTAAATGATCTGAGTGTTCTGATTTGTCCAGTGTAGCGATCCAAACTAAACAGTGTGTGATCAGTTACTTCTTGGAGAGAAAATAGTAACCAGCCGTTGTAACCGATGTCAGCATCATAGGCCCTCACTTTGCTAACTAAATGTCCAGGGTTAACATTACGCGGAATCTCCTCAACGCACTCAGCGGAGCCATTTGCATTAACTGGATAGAGGATAACTGGAGGGTTGTCGTTTTGATCCAAAATGTAGACATTAATTGTAACGTTGCTACGGAGTGGAGGAGTTCCTGAGTCAGTGGCCACTATATGAAACTGAAAAGTTTTCATCGTTTCAAAGTCAAGGCTTTTAAGCGCGTAGACAATCCCGTTATCAGAATTGACATTTAGGAAAGCTGACATATCATTTTGTAGACCGTCACCTCTAATAAGATTGTATGTGATTGCAGCATTCTCATTTATATCTTTATCAATTGCACTCACCGACAGTATGCTCGCACCAGGGGCATTATTCTCCATTAGGTATAGTTCCAGAGGATTTTGTGGAAACTCCGGTGCGTTATCGTTCACATCTGCAATCTGTACATTCAGAATTTTGGATGTTGAGAGAGGCGGCTGGCCCGAGTCTGACGCTGTAATTGTGATGTCATAAACAGACGTTTCCTCTCTGTCCAGAAGCGCTTTTGTTACCAGAGAGTACATGTTATCTTGAATTGAGGGTTTGAGCTCGAAATTTGCATTTTCTGACAGACTAATTGTTATTTTCCCGTTGGGACCAGAATCTCTATCTGTAACACTGATAAGGGCGATAACGGTCCCTGGTTTAGAGTCCTCTGGAACTGAATTTAGCAATGAGGTCAGCTCAATGTCTGGTTTGTTATCATTTACGTCTTGTATCTTTATGATAATTCTGCTCTCAGCTGACAAGGGAGGTTGGCCTTTGTCTGTGGCCTGTACATCAAGTTTAAAAACTTCTGTATCTTCGAAGTCTAATGGTCTTTTTACGGATATTTCACCTGTTATTTTATCTAATTGAAATATGTCATATACTTTACGCTTTAGTGTTTTACCAAGCGTGTACTCAACATCACTATTTAAGCCCTCGTCTCTGTCGGTAGCATTAACTTTAACAATTACTGTCCCAACTGCAATGTTTTCTGCTATGGTGACTGAATATGTGTCTTCACTAAAAATCGGGCGGTTATCATTTGTGTCCAGAACAGTGATACTGACATTCATACTCCCAGATTTTGCTGGATTTCCACCATCCACTGCTGTGAGAATTAGTTTATGTTCCTTTGTATTCTCTCGGTCCAACGGCTTTTTTAGAACTAAAAAGGGAATTTTGTCTTCGTCATTCCTTCTAAAATCAATTTCAAAAGTCTCATCTCGACTTAATTTGTAGGCACGAATAGAATACGTTGCTGTGTCCGGATCTCTTGCCGCATGCATTTGAAAGCGGGTTCCGACGGCTGTGTGCTCCCACATCTCAAAATGTTGCTCCTTTTCAGGGAAGCTAGGAGAGTTGTCGTTTATATCCGTAATTTCAACAGCAACATAGTGTATTTCAAGAGGATTTTCAACTACAATTTTCAGGTTAATTAAACATGCGGCATTGTCCTCACAAATTTCCTCTCGGTCGATGTCATTACTGACAGACAATACGCCATTACCCTGATTTACCTGAAACAGCGCGTCCTTAGATCCAGACACGATACGAAATCGTCTCTCCATCAGAGAATTTGTATCAAGACCCAAATCCTTTGCAACGTTTCCAACAGCATATCCTTCCTTCACTCCTTCTGGCACAGAGTATCTGATCTGCGCCGACACATGTCCAACACAAAACACTAAAGCAAAAAACCGAAGAATCCACCGGTAGCCCGATCCACGCCTTTGTCGTTCACCCTCCATCACTGATATCAGACAGCCCGTCTCAGAAATCAGAAACCGCCAATTAACAGTAAAGGATCCCAAAATGTGAACAAAAGATCCGATACATTTCCTTAGCTACCGACTAACATCATTGCACAACACCGTCTGACGAGGTCTTTGTGTGTGACATCAGCTTCACGTAGCTGAAAAGGCAGAGAGACTCAGCCCCTTTTCTTGAGCAATACTGGCACCATTTGGTGTACAGAAAAATGGCAGATATTTGAAAGTTAAAAGAATGTACAAGCAGATACAACAAACGGGACAGACTATATACACACAGATACAAGTAAACAGCTGTTGTTTTACTGTTTTACAGGTGTCTCGTTCAAGCGGATACTGTGTGAAGTTAGTAGCACGAAATGACATACCTGCATAGTATTAGCACCGCATCCACCACCAAGTCATTTATCAACGCAGACAAACATAGTAGAAAAAAACAAAACTTATTTCTTGTGTCTTACTTTGGCGTTATACCCAGACATATTTACTACATCGCCACTTGCACCGCCCGCACCATATACAGTATATGTGTTATAAGGGTGCTCAGCAAACATCTAGAAACCACGCCACTTTCTCCACCGACTTAAGGCATGAAGCTCAAATGAAAGTGTGTACACTGCAAAGTGGGAAAAATCCAACAGCTAACTCAGCTTTATGAAAGCAGCAAACATTTCAGCACCACGAACAGCGATCAAGGTTAGGAATTGCTTGTTCACAGCCTCTTTCATGACATAGCAAACTTCTTTAAATGGTTTATTATTCCCAACAGCTTTAGTGGAAGTGAACGTTGTTGCTAAGCTGGTTGCTAATCTTTGATTGTTCATGTATGTAACCCAAAAAGAACATGGTGTCTTGTGAAATTAAGTAAAGCTCTAGAGATTTCTTTCCCAGGCGCTATTAACCATAGCAACAGGTGCTCGCATACTGTGCGCAAGGTTTTATAACAACAACTATGCAAAACATATTAGATCATTAAACACGTCTTACCTCAACAGAGGCTCTACTCCTTCGGTCCGGCACGACTAGTGTATTCCCATTGCTGCCTGGAACTATAGTAGAACCGATGCTCATTCTGGGACCAACTAGCATGTACCGCTTGTCCCCGGATCTGTACTGGATGCTGTGGCACAGTGTTCCATCGTAATTTGTGTCTTGTAAATATTTCGAGGAGTAGTCAGTCGATTTTGAGCACTGCATCACAATTAGTACAATGATACTGATTATGAAGAGACCAGAAACTGACCCCAGAGTGATTATTAAATAAAATGTCACATCGTTCTCGTCCTCATTTGTGGCCTTGTTTATAGTATTAGAAGCAGCAAATGCCTCCTTTGGTTCCACTACATGTACAATTACTGTAGCTGTTGCTGAAAGTGAGGTGTTTCCGTTATCCTTGATGAGAATAGTCATTTTATGCTGAGCTTCATCTGTTTCTGTAAATGATCGAAGTGTTCTGATTTGTCCAGTATAGCGATCCAAACTAAACAGTGTGTGATCAGTTACTTCTTGGAGAGAAAATAGTAACCATCCGTTGTAACCGATGTCGGCATCGTAGGCCCTCACTTTGCTAACTAAATGTCCAGGGTTAACATTACGCGGAATCTCCTCAACGCACTCAGCGGACCCGTTTGCATTAACTGGATAGAGGATAACTGGAGGGTTGTCGTTTTGATCCAAAATGTAGACATTAATTGTAACGTTGCTACGGAGTGGAGGAGTTCCTGAGTCGGTGGCCACTATATGAAACTGAAAAGTTTTCATCGTTTCAAAGTCAAGGCTTTTAAGCGCGTAGACAATCCCGTTATCAGAATTGACATTTAGGAAAGCAGACATATCATTTTGTAGACCGTCACCTCTAATAAGATTATATGTGATTGCAGCATTTTCATTCATGTCTTTATCAATTGCACTCACCGACAGTATGCTCGCACCAGGAGCATTATTCTCCATTAGATATAGTTCCAGAGGATTTTGTGGAAACTCCGGTGCGTTATCGTTCACGTCTGCAATCTGTACATTCAGAATTTTGGATGTTGACAGAGAAGGCTGGCCTGAGTCTGACGCTGTAATTGTGATGTCATAAACAGACGTTTCCTCTCTGTCCAGAAGCGCTTTTGTTACCAGAGAGTACATGTTATCTTGAATTGAGGGTTTGAGCTCGAAATTTGCATTTTCTGACAGATTAATTGTTATCTTCCCGTTGGGACCAGAATCTCTATCTGTAACACTGATGAGGGCAATAACGGTCCCTGGCTTAGAGTCCTCTGGAACTGCATTAAGCAGTGAGGTAAGCTCAATATCTGGTTTGTTATCATTTACATCTTGTATCTTTATGATAACTCTGCTACCAGCTGACAAGGGAGGCTGTCCTTTGTCTGTGGCCTGTACATCAAGTTTAAAAACTTCAGTATCTTCGAAGTCTAACGGTCTTTTTATGGATATTTCACCTGTTATTTTATCTAACTGAAATATGTCATACACTTTACGCTTCAGTGTTTTACCAAGGGTGTACTCAATATCACTGTTCAAACCCTCGTCTCTGTCGGTAGCATTAACTTTAGCAATTACTGTTCCAACTGCAATGTTTTCCTTTATGGTGACTGAATATGTGTCTTCGCTAAAGATCGGACGGTTATCATTTGTGTCCAGGACAGTTATGCTGATATTCATACTCCCAGATTTGGGTGGATTTCCACCGTCCATTGCAGTGAAAATTAGTTTGTGTTCCTTAGTAGTCTCTCGGTCCAACGGCTTTTTCAAAACTAAAAAAGGAATTGTGTCTTCGTCATTCCTTCTAAAATCAATTTCAAAGGTGTCATCTCGATTTAATTTGTAGGCACGAATAGAATACGTTGCTGTGTCCGGATCTCTTGCCGCATGCATTTGAAAGCGCGTTCCGACGGCTGTGTGCTCCGCCATCTCAAAATGTTGCTCCTTTTCAGGGAAGCTAGGAGAGTTGTCGTTTATATCCGTAATTTCAACAGCAACATAGTGTATTTCAAGAGGATTTTCAACTACGATTTTCAGATTTATTAAACATGCGGCATTGTCCTCACACAGTTCCTCTCGGTCGATGGCATTACTGACAGACAATACGCCATTATCCTGATTTACCTGAAACAGCTCGTCCTTAGATCCAGAAACGATACGAAATCGTCTCTCTATCAGAGAATTTGTATCAAGACCCAAATCCTTTGCAACGTTTCCAACAGCGTATCCTTCCTTAACTCCTTCTGGCACAGAATATCGTATCTGTGCCGACACATGTCCAACACAAAACACTAAAGCAAAAACCCGAAGAATCCACCGGTAGCCCGATCCACGCCTTTGTCGTTCACTCTCCATCACTGATATCAGACAGCCAGTCTCAGAAATCAGAAACCGTCAACTAACAGTAAAGGATCCCAAAATGTGAACAAAAGATTTGATACATTTCCCTTAGCTACCGACTAACATCATTGCACAGCACCGTCTGACGATGCCTTTGTGTGTGACATCAGCTTCACGTAGCTGAAAAGGCAGAGAGGAGGAATGAGCGTCTCATTCAAGCAGATAGAGTGTAAAGTTAGTAGCACGAAATGACATACCTGCACAGTATTAGCATTGCACATCCCACTCAAACACCTCATTCGTAAACAATGTGTGAATTAATCCAGCGTGAGATAAACAAAGTTTATTGTTAGGCCAACAACTAAAATGTGAATATAGTTTCATCAAAACTTAGGCTAGTTTGGTAAACGTAGTCGCAGATGTATTAGATGTATTGCATAATTAATGTATATTCAACATGTTTGGTATTTTGATAACCCTTACCTCACAAGATGCTCTGCTCCTTCGATCGGGCACAACCAGAGTATTCCCATTACTTCCCGGCACTATGGTGGAACCGATGCTCATTCTGGGCCCAACTAACATGTAGCGTTTATCTCCAGATCTATACTGGATGCTGTGGCACAATGTTCCATCATAATTTGTGTCTTGCAAGTATTTGGATGAATAGTCTGTAGATTTAGAGCACTGCATGGCTACCAGAACTATGATGCTGACGATAAAGAGCACCGAGACCGAGCCCAGGGTGATAATCAAATAAAATGTGACGTTGTTGTCATCTTCACTGTTTACCGCGCTTTTGACATCAGATGCTGCGAAGGCCTCTTTTGGCTCAACAAGAGTGATGAATATTGTAGCAGTTGCTGAAAGAGAAACATTCCCGTTGTCTTTGACCACGATTATTAGTTTATGCTCAGCTTCGTCTGTCTCTGTAAAGGAGCGAAGTGTCCTTATCTGTCCCGTGTAACGGTCCAGACTGAAGAGAGTGTGGTCAGTAACTTCATGGAGTGAAAACAGCAGCCAGCCATTGTATCCTACGTCTGCGTCACACGCTCTAACTTTGGTGACCAGGTGCCCTGCGTTCACGTTGCGGGGAATCTCCGCAACACCCTCCGCGGAGCCGTTAGCACTAACAGGAGATAGGATGACTGGTGCGTTATCGTTTTGATCAAGAATGTACACTTTTACTGTAACGTTGCTGCTGAGGGAAGGACTTCCAGAGTCTTTCGCAAGAACTAGAAACTGAAAAGTTTTTATCTTTTCAAAGTCAAAGCTTTTTAGCGCATGGATGTGTCCGTTCTCAGCATTAATGTTTAAAAAAGAAACCATGTCGTTTTGCGTTTCCTCATTTCTTACAATGTGGTACGTAATGAGGGCGTTCTCATCCAAGTCTCTGTCGAATGCCGTAACGGAAAAAATAGAGGCGCCAGGAGCATTATTTTCATTCAGATAAAGCTCCAGAGGATTGTGAGGAAATTGTGGACTGTTGTCGTTGACATCTGATATCTCTACTTTCAAAGTTTTGAAGGAAGACAAGGGAGGTTGACCAAAGTCAGTGGCTGTTATTGTAATTTCATAGTGTGATGTCACTTCCCTATCCAAATGTCCTTTAGTTACCAAAGAGTACATGTTATTTTTAAATGATGGTTTCAGTTCAAATGGTACATCGTCTGGCAGAGAGCACGTTACTTTCCCATTTTCAACAGAGTCTTTATCTGTTACACTTATAAGCGAGATAACAGTCCCCGGTTTGGAGTCTTCAGATACCACGTTAGAAACTGAAGTCACGTCGATATCTGGAGTGTTATCATTTACGTCGATTATTTTTATGGTTAGGCCGGATTCTACTGTTAAAGGTGGCTGTCCTTTATCTGAAGCCACCACGTCCAATTTGTATACCTGAGTATCCTCATAGTCCACATTTCCTTTAACTCGTATTTCACCTGTTATGCTGTCCAACTGAAATACTTCATAAACTTTACGATTTAAATTCCTACCGAGTGAATATTCTATTTCACCGTTTGAACCTTCATCTGGATCGGTTGCTTTTATTTTAATTACAGTTGTTCCAACGGGCACATTTTCTTTTAAGTCTACAGCATATGCCTCCTGACTGAATACAGGCCGGTTGTCATTTGCGTCAAGCACCCTAATGGTTATATTCAGGGTTCCAGATTTAGGAGGGCTGCCCCCATCTATAGCCGTTAGCACAAGCCTGTGTGTACTTTGCGTCTCCCTGTCCAAGGCTCTCTTCAAAACAATGAGTGGTACTTTTTCCTCATGCCTTTGCTTCGTCTCAATGTCAAATTGGTCATTTTGGTTAAGTTTATAAAAACGAACAGAGTTCATACCCGCATCAGGATCTGCTGCGCCCTGGACCTGAAAGCGGGTTCCTACTATGGTCTGCTCCCCCATATCAAAATGCTCCTCGTTATCTGGGAATTTGGGAGAGTGATCATTTACGTCTGTGATCTCCACGTCCACATAATGAATTTCTAGCGGATTCTCGACAACAATCTTCAAATTTGTCAAACAAGCAGTGCTTGCGTCACACAATGCCTCTCTGTCAATATTTCTATGAACGAGTAAAACGCCATTGTTCTGATTTACCTCGAAAAGAGGCTCCTCCGATCCGGAGACGATACGGAACCGTCTTTCCACCAAAGAACCAGCATCAAGACCCAAATCCTTAGCGATATTTCCAACAACAGATCCCTTTTTCACCTCCTCCGGAACAGAGTATCGTATCTGGGCAGAGACCGGTCTCCCGATGTACTGCAACAAAGCGTAGCACACGGCAAGCTTCAAGTAATTCCATTTGCGCATTTTCCAGTTTCCCATCCTGAAGTAGATACTTTAAACGACACCAGCCTTAGAAATGCTGCGTTTTAAGCAGCTAACTTATTTGCCATTATCGAGTAAACATTAAGGTAATGCCTCTTTATCCGTGAGTCGCTTCATCCGGGAAGGACAGTTGTATGCGATAGAACAAAAGCTACAGCAAGGCTAGAAAGGGGGCAGGACTTCGCCCCTTTCCTTTTGCTTGGGTAATACTGACATCATGTGGTTTGCAAAATTGCAACAGAAAATCCAGAAAGAAGTTGTTTAAAGTTTCACAATGCATTAAGTTGTACATTGTGTTGCATTCAGTAGCCAATATGCAATAGCCAATGTACAAGCCAATGAACCAGCTCAATCTGAGATATCTTGGACAATAAAACAGACTACGAACACATCAAGGCCTAAGATATGGCTAAGTTAAAGACTGAACGTATAGCCATCATTTTCCTATCATGTCATGTTTTCTATAGACAACCAAGTTAAGTCCTAACAATATGTTATACGTGTTTACAACTTACACCAAAGTATGTTAGTTACCATGCTTCTAAATGTGTTTAAATTCGGGTAATGAAAAGAACTGACATCAGCAGGCAGTTGCAGAAAAGGCCAGTTTCAGCACAATGGACAGCTCCGAACCTGTGCACCTTCTATGAACAATTTACCAACACTATCGATGAATTATGGGAAACACATCCTTATGAGACGGTAATGGACTCCACACTACCATACAAAACTAATTTAAATTATCTTACTCACAGTGTTACAGGAAGTGCTTCCAGTTATGCACACACACACACACACACACACACACACACATGCACGCAAACCACTTGTGTGACTATTTTATCGACAAGTAAGTTAGCTTGAACTGCTTCGAGCAGATGTACAAGTGTTAACAACTGTAAGTCACATTGTAAGAAACATATTGTATGAGAAAACCTTCATAGAACAATTACGCTTACCTCTCCAGAAGCTCTACTTCTGCGATCAGGAATAACTAGGGTGTTTCCGTTGCTGCCGGGAACTATAGTGGAGCCAATACTCATCCTTGGCCCAACCAGCATGTACCGCTTGTCTCCAGATCTGTACTGAATACTGTGGCACAATGTTCCGTCATAGTTTGTGTCTTGTAAATATTTAGACGTGTAGTCAGCAGGTTTGGAGCAGCGCATTGCTATCAGTACAATGATGCTAACTATAAACAGACTTGAAACTGATCCCAGTGCGATAAATAAATAAAAAGTGACGTTGCTGTCTTCGTCATTGCTTACACTGCTTCTGACGTCAGACGCTGCAAAGGCCTCCTTAGGTTCCACCAGGCTGACTGTCACAGTGGCTGTAGCTGAGAGTGAGATGTTCCCATTATCTTTGACCAGTATTACAAGTTTGTGTTGGGCCTCGTCTGTTTCGGAGAATGCCCGAAGAGTTCTTATCTGTCCAGTATAGCGGTCCAAACTAAAGAGCGTGTGATCAGTCACCTCGTGTAGGGAGAATAGTAGCCATCCGTTGTATCCTATGTCGGCGTCGTAAGCCCTCACCTTTGTGACTAAATAACCTGCATTCACATTACGCGGAATCTCCTCTACACCTTCAGCTGAGCCGTTAGAGCTGACTGGATGCAAGATTTTTGGAGCATTATCATTTTGATCCTGAATAAACACTTTAACGGTAACGTTGCTACTAAGTGGTGGGTTGCCAGAGTCTTTTGCTAAAACGTGGAACTGAAAAGTTTTTACACTTTCAAAGTCAAAACTTTTTAGTGCGTGTATAACTCCATTTTCAGGGTTAATGTTCAGGAAAGATACCACGTCCTGTTGCATTCCCTCACTCCTAACAAGGTGATATGTAATTAGCGCATTGTCATTCACATCCTTATCAGACGCACTTACAGAGAATATGGCGGCGCCTGGTGCGTTATTCTCCACCAGATAAAGTTCCAGAGGATTTTGAGGGAACTCTGGAGAGTTGTCGTTGACATCAGATATTTGGACATTAAACGTTTTTGAAGTGGACAGCGCTGGCTGGCCAAGGTCAGTGGCTACTATGGTGATATCATAGTCTGGCACAAGCTCTCTGTCCAGCGGTCTTTTGATTACAAGAGAATACATATTATCTTGAAAGGAAGGTTTAAGTTCAAACGGAAGATTTTCTGGTAAGCTACAGATAACTTTCCCATTTTCACCAGAGTCTTTGTCTGTGACGCTAATCAGAGAAATGACTGTTCCAGGTTTAGAGCCTTCGGGGACTACATTAGATAGCGAAGTAACCTCTATCTCAGGTTTGTTGTCATTCACATCAATGACTTTTATTATGACTCTGCAGTTTGTCGACATAGGAGGCTGTCCCCTATCTGAAGCTGTAACATCGGCTCTGTACACTTCGGTTGTCTCGAAGTCAATTGTGCCTTTCACCCGAATTTCACCTGTCACTTCGTCCACTTCAAAGGTGTCATAGACGTTTTGTTTCAAATTGCTATCAAACGAATAAAGCACATCACCATTTAAGCCATAATCAGCATCAGTAGCATTTACTTTTAATATAAATGCATTAGCTGGTGTGTTTTCTTTAACAGATGCTGTATAAACATTCTGACCAAAGACTGGTCTGTTATCATTATTATCTAAGACTGTTACGGTAATATTTATACTGCCTGATCTAGCCGGGTTCCCACCATCAATTGCAGTTAATACTAGATTATGCCGGGGCTGTCGCTCTCTATCTAAAGGCTTCTGTAATTTTAGAAGTGGTAGTTTGTTGTCCTCACCATCATCTCGTACCTCAAGCTCAAAATGTTCGTTGCGACTCAGTTTATACAGACGCAGAGAATTCACACCAGAGTCAGAATCACGAGCAGCTACTAATGGAAAATCGGCTCCCGGCAGCGTGCTTTCAGCTATTTCCAAATGTTGTTCTTTCTTCGAGAAACGTGGAGCGTGGTCGTTTACGTCCATGATTTCAACCGACACATAGTGTATTTCCAGAGGATTTTCAACTGCTATTTTCAGATTTACTAAGCATGCTGCGTTGCCTTCGCACATCTCCTCTCTGTCAATATTCCTGTGAACATATAAGGCGCCGTTATGTTGGTTTACCTGAAAGAGAGCGTCCTTAGTCCCCGAAACAATACGAAAACCTCTGTCTACCAACGTGCTGACATCCAATCCCAAATCCTTAGCAACATTTCCAACAACAGAGCCCTCTTTCACCTCCTCTTGAACAGAGTATCGTAACTGCGCCCAGACCGTCTCCTCGAAGCACAAAAGCAGGAAGAGCTGTAGAGCAATCCACGGGTGCCCCAGTCGGCTCCTTTGTTTCCCGTCTCCCATGGCGAACAATGTAGTGTCGATCAAAATATCCGCTATTTATGATCAATCTCGAAATCCTGTTTCGGCGGCAGTGCTCACCATTTTTTGCCATTTACGCCTTAACCTTATATCATACGCACAACATCGCTTTCTACTGCCAAGCTCGCGGGAAAAAAATCACACTGCGTCTGAAACAAAAAGGACTGGGATGGGGGCGTAAATGGGCAGGGCTTACTTCATCTGCTTCGCTAGTACAATACTGACATCACCTGGTCCCCAAGCTAAAACGCAAAAATTATCTGTGGTAGTTGAAAAGCTGCTGTGACTTGTATTTAGTAGCTCTACACAATTTCAGCACCATGGACAGAGATACACACAGCGGTCTTGATGGAGCAAGTGTTCTGCTACAGGTTGATTGTCTGTGCATGTGTGTAGTGTATTTTGAATGTAATAAATTGGATGACACCTTAACCTCCAAGTACCCACAAAGCACATGTAGTAATATTTTGAAATCTTACCTCTTCAGATAGTGTTCTCCTGCGGTCGGGGATGACTAAAGTATTTCCATTACTTCCTGGTACTATGGTAGAGCCGATGCTCATTCTCGGCCCAACTAGCATGTATCGCTTGTCTCCAGATCTGTACTGAATGCTGTGACACAGTGTCCCGTCATAGTTCGTCTCCTGCAGGTACTTGGACGAGTAATCTGTGCCTTTAGAGCACTGCATCGCAATCAACACAATTATGCTGACGACAAAAAGCACCGAAACGGATCCCAGGGTGATTATGAGGTAAAAGGTGATGTCATTGTCCTCTGCCTCCCCTGTTGTTTTTACATCAGACGAGGCAAACGCTTCTTTTGGTTCCACTACTTTAATGATTAAGGTAGCTGTGGCAGACTGTGAAACATTGCCATTGTCCTTCACCAGTATGACTAGTTTTTGCTCGGCTTCGTCGGTCTCTGTAAAACCTCGAAGAGTCCGTATCTGTCCGGTATAACGGTCTAAACTAAAAAGAGTATGGTCAGAGACTTCTTGAAGAGAAAATAATAACCATCCATTGTATCCGACATCAGAGTCGTAAGCTCTCACTTTTGTCACCAGGTGACCTGCGTTCGCATTTCTGGCAATTTCCTCCACGCCTTCAGCTGAACCGTTTGCACTGGCGGGAGACAAAATGACTGGAGCATTGTCGTTTTGATCTAAAATGTATACATTCACCGTAACATTGCTGCTCAGTGAAGGACTTCCGGAGTCATTCGCTACCACTTGAAATCTAAACGACTTTGTTGTTTCAAAGTCAAAGCTTTTTAGCGCGTGAATTACTCCTGTGTCAGAATTAACGTTCAAGAAGGACGCCATGTCATTTCCATCGCCTCTAAAAATGTGATACGTGATCGCAGCATTTTGATCCAAATCTTTGTCTGAGGCGCTAACAGAGAATATAGATGCACCGGGGACGTTATTTTCTGGTAGATACAGTTCCAGAGGATTTTGTGAAAACTGAGGGCTGTTGTCATTTACGTCGGCTATTTCTACGACCAAACTTTTGAATGCAGTCATAGGGGGCACTCCAAGATCTGTTGCTTGTATCATGATATCATACTGTGATGTCTTCTCCCTATCTAAGTGTGTTTTAGTTACTAACGAGTACATGTTTTCTTGGATGGACGGCTTTAACTCAAATGGTAAAGTGTCTGAGAGGCTACACACAACTTTCCCGTTCATACCAGAGTCCCTATCCTTTACACTAATAAGGGATATCACCGTCCCCGGTTTAGCATCCTCAGATATTACATTAGACAATGATGTCACATCTATATCTGGTTTATTGTCATTTACGTCTTGTATCTTTATCATCACTCGGCAGTCAGCAGTCATAGGGGGCTGGCCCTTATCAATGGCTTGAATGATTAAGCTGTAAAGTTCGTGTTCTTCAAAGTCAATTTCGCCCTTAACTTTAATTTCACCAGTTGCGCTGTCTAACGCAAATATATCATGCACCCTTCGTTTTATATTTCTGCTAAAAGAATATTCAATTTCTCCATTAATACCCTCGTCAGCATCTGTAGCGTTTAGAGTCATCACAGTGGTGCCAACTGGAGCATTCTCCGGTAAATTCACCGTGTACACGCTTTGACTGCATGCAGGGCGGTTGTCGTTTGTATCAAGCACCTTAACCGTAATGTTAAGAGTACCAGATCTTGGAGGAATTCCACCATCTGTCGCTATTAGTTTAAATGTATGCCGCCTGAGGCTTTCTCTGTCTAGCGGCTTTTGCAAGACTAAAAATGGAGTTTTATCCCCATATCCACTGTCCAGTAATTCCAAGTCAAAATGCTCAGTCTGAAGTAATTTATACAAACGTATTGAATTGACACCGACATCTGGATCACGGGCACTCTGTAGCTCGAAGCGTGCGCCTTTTGGAGTGTTCTCCGCTATTTCCAAATGCAACTCTTTATCTGGGAAACTAGGCGAATGGTCATTTACATCAGTAATCTCAATAACAACATAATGAATTTCAAGTGGGTTTTCCACAACTATTTTTAAATTGATCAAACATGCTTCATTGCCATCACACAGCTCTTCTCTGTCCAGTTGTCTAGCGACTGATAACACGCCATTGTTTTCATTTACCTCGAATAGCGCGTCCTTATGTCCAGAAACGAGACGTAACCGTTTATCAGCCAGAGTACCAGGGTCCAGACCCAAATCCTTAGCGATGTTTCCAACAACATATCCCTCTTTTACCTCCTCTGCAACGGTGTAGCGGATCTGTGCCGACGCTTGCTGCTTCCCGAAGCACAGCAGTAGGTAGAATCCTAGTGCCATCCACCCCTGCTCCCACCATCGCCTTTGTTTTCGGTCTGCCATCTCAAAATATGTCGTTAAACCATCTGATGTTGACCCAGTGCTCCTTTTACGATTTAGAGAAGTAAATTAGTATATCCTGTACATCTCAGGCGCGGGGAACCGGACGGAACGTGCCACATATAACGGCAACATTGACCAACCGTACGCATTTGTCTTTCGCTGCAACACAAAGAGCTGCACACACCGAGAGGGCAGGGCTTAGACTAAGTATTTTTGCTTGTGTAACACTGACATCGCCTGGCACTCCATAAGCACAAGACATTTTTTTACACCAGTGATAATCACCTTGTACGGCACAGACCATAGATTTACAATCTTTATGAAACCAATAATAATACCAATATCTACGCATTACACAGAATGGCATATTTCTGAGTTGTGTATTAAGGCCAGAAAGGAGATTCTGGGAGAAATTATTTAGGTAACATTTTCTGATTTCCCAGTGTTCAGCAAAAGTGTTAAAATTGAAATTACACTGTGTAGATTCTCGCATGAGTTGTATCTATTGGGGAAAAGCAGCTGTGTAGTTTCAGCACCATGGTCAGCCATTGATCTGAATTATTGTATGGTACCCTTACGTGATTCATTTTACTGAAATAATTTGCAGAATGATGGAGAGTCAGCGCTCATCTGTAACAAGGTGCAGGATCTAGTTGTGACCTCAAGGATGAAAAGGAAGAAAAGTCCGCACACTTCAAGTCTGTGCAAATAGATAAAGCTTTACTGGTCTTACAAGCTTTCGGTCTAGAAGACCTTGAAGCACAGACTTCAAGTGTGCGGACTTTTCTTCCTTTTCATCACTGAAATAATTTGCTAAATAAAAAAACTAATGTAATTGACATGGCATCACAATACCAATGCGACCGAAATGACACTAGCATTTGTAGGGGAATTGCAGAAAATGTACATTTCAGCACAATGGACAGTTCCGAAACTCAATATCAGTTGTTGCAAACCCCCGATGAACAAATGACGCAGGAAATGTGACCACAGGCATATTAAATGCACAAACACTACCAATTCATTATCTAAACCACATCCTTTATGTGAAGAACAGATTCTCCATACAAAACTAATTTATATCGTCCCATTACATTTTCAGAGACGTACTTCCGAATGCAGCAGTACATTTTCCCCACTGGGGTACTGTTGCAGTTGTTGTATGAAAGTAAATACCCACTTCGCACTTCACCATGATCAAGAAGAATGAAAACCTTGAAGAGCGAAGAGAAGAATTAGACCAGCCCTTACCTCACAAGATGCTCTGCTCCTGCGATCAGGTACAACCAGAGTATTCCCATTGCTGCCTGGAACTATAGTGGAACCGATACTCATTCTGGGCCCGACCAGCATGTAGCGTTTGTCTCCAGATCTGTACTGGATACTATGACACAGCGTGCCGTCATAATTGGTGTCTTGTAAGTATTTGGAAGAATAGTCTGTTGGCTTTGAACACTGCATGGCAATTAGGACAATAATGCTTATGATAAAAAGTGTTGAAACCCCAGCGAGGGTAATGATCAAGTAAAACGTGACACTGTCTTCTTCGTTGTCTTTTACAGGACTTGTTATATCAGAAGCAGCAAATGCCTCTTTAGGCTCCACGACTTTGATGATCATAGTCGCTGTGGCTGAAAGTGACACATTGCCATTGTCCTTCACAAGTATAACAAGTTTATGCTCTGATTCGTCTGTTTCCGTGAATGAGCGAAGTGTTCTTATTTGTCCAGTGTAGCGATCCAGACCGAATAAGGTGTGATCAGACACCTCGTGAAGTGAATACAGCAGCCAGCCGTTGTACCCAATATCTGCGTCATAGGCGCGTATTTTAGTCACCAAATGCCCTAAGTTTACATTCCGAGGAATTTCTTCCACACCCTCGGCGGACCCGTTTGCACTCACTGGGGATAACACCACGGGGGCGTTGTCATTTTGATCCAGAAGAAACACGTTAACAGTAACATTACTGCTGAGAGGGGGAGTTCCAGAGTCTGTGGCAATCACGTGGAATGTGAATTTCTTTATTGTTTCAAAGTCAAAACTTTTCAGTGCATGAATACTTCCGGTGTCGGAGTTGATATTAAGAAAAGATGATTGGTCGCCTGGCTTTCCATCACCACGACTTATATGATAGGTAACTGCTGCATTTTCGTCAATGTCCTTATCTGATGCACTAACAGAGAAAATGGCTGCGCCTGGTTCGTTATTTTCTACCAAATACAACTCAAGTGGGTTCTGAAAAAACTCCGGTATGTTGTCGTTCACATCTGAAACTTCTACGTTCAATGTTTCTGTTGTTGAAAGAGGTGGGTTTCCTGAATCTGTCGCTGTTATAGTGATATCAAAGTGAGATTGGAGTTCACGGTCTAACTTCTGTTTAGTTACCAAAGAGTACATATTGTTTTGAACAGATGGTTTTAACTCGAAGGGTAAATCCTCAGTAATATGACACTGTACTTTTCCATTGACGCCAGAATCTTTATCTGTGACACTAATAAGAGAAATAACCGTACCGGGCTTTGAATCTTCGGAAACTACATTGGAGAGGGATGTAACCTCTATTTCGGGTTTATTATCGTTTAAATCAACAATTGTGACGACGACCTTGCAATCATTATTCATCGAGGGTGTCCCTTTGTCAGACGCTCTCACACTTAGTCTGTATATTTCATTCTCTTCAAAGTCAAGTTTGCCCTTAACTCGTATCTCACCGGTTGTCTTATCCAAAGAGAATGTGTCTTGTATTTTACGTTTTACTACTCCTCCAAAGCCATATTCTACCAGTCCATTAACACCATCGTCTAAATCTGTTGCATTCACAATAGTTACGATAGTTCCGTTTGGAGCATTCTCTTCAAGCGTGACAGAATATGTGTCTTGACTGCATATTGGACGATTATCATTAACATCAAAAACTGTAATTGTAATGTTAAGTGTACCAGATTTGGGTGGATTTCCTCCATCCAGTGCGGTTAAAAGTAGAACATGCTTGTCGCTTTTTTCTCTGTCTAATAATTTCTTTAACGTCAAATGTGGACTCTTGTCGCCATACATACTATCACTTAATTCTAAATCAAAGTGGTCATTCTGGCCTAATTTGTAGTAACGTACAGAATTTATACCAACATCTAGATCGCGAGCTGATTGCAGTTCGAATCGTGTCCCTGTATTTGTGCTCTCTGCTATCTCTAAAAATTGTTCTTTCTCTGGGAAAGATGGAGAATTGTCGTTCACATCTGCAATTTCAACTGCCACATAATGTATTTCTAAAGGGTTTTCTACGACAATTTTCAGGTTTATCAAACAAGCACCGCTGTCATCACATAACTCCTCACGGTCGACAGTGCTGTCCACATACAATGCGCCAGTGTTCTGATTTACCTGGAAGAGAGCGTCTTTTGAGCCGGAGACAATGCGAAATCGTCGGTCCACCAAAGAACTGACATCCAGACCCAAATCTCTAGCAACGTTTCCAACGACTGTGCCTAATTTTGCCTCCTCTGGAATCGAGTACTTTATCTGTGCAGACACATACTTCCCGAAACAAACCAGCAGCGAGAAATGCAGCGCCGTCCGCCAGTACTCCCATCTCAGCCTTTGTCCTCTGTTATCCATCTCCGACAAGGAAAATAAGACTTTTGTCAATGAGAATTTTGAAATGCCTCACAAAAACCATGAAATAAACACTTCATAATTCAAATGCGTAATATCCAACGGCTTTTAGATCCTCGTTTGGGGCTTATTTGTCGTCTCCCCATCCATGCGATCACGTCCACCGTTTTGTGCGTAACAGAATGGGCTACCCCTGGATACAATACAAGGGGCTGGGCTAAATTCTGAAGCCAAACTCTCCGCCGGTGTAATACTGACCCCGTGAGGTGTATAACTAGCTTTGCGTGTACTGAACTCAGCAAATCACATGCTGCTTAGACTGGGTGAATATTTACAAAATATGCTGTGGATGGTGGACTCTATCGGCAGACGACACCACACCATATAATGCATGACTAGGTATAGTAAAAATGTTATGGTTACATTTGTTTCCAGACAATGAAAGAAGGCTATGTCCCACTGGTTACTGTCCTCTGTAAATATCCTCAGAACCTCAGTTCCATAGGCAGTGTGACAGAACAACAGTTAGGCGTAAGATCTTGACAGTCTTGAAAAGATATGACAGTCTTTTTCCTTAGCAAAATACCAAACGTTAACACCAAACAAGTTTTAAACACCATCACTTACCTCTTCAGAGGATCTGCCTCCACGATTATGCACAACTAGTGTATTCCCATTGCTGCCTGGAACTATAGTAGAACCGATACTCATCCTTGGCCCCACCAACATTTAGCGTGCATAATTCATGAATATTCAACAAACCTTACCTCTCCAGATGCTCTGCTCCTTCGATCAGGTACAACCAGAGTATTCCCATTACTTCCCGGGACAATAGTAGAACCGATGCTCATTCTGGGCCCAACTAACATGTAACGTTTGTCTCCAGATCTGTACTGAATACTGTGGCACAGGGTTCCGTCATAGTTTGTGTCTTGTAAGTATTTTGAAGAATAGTCTGTCGATTTCGAGCACTGCATTGCTATCAAAACTATAATACTGATGATAAAAAGAACAGAGACTGATCCCAGGGTGATGATTAAATAAAACGTCACGCTGCTGTCCTCCTCGTCACTCACTGCGCTTTTAACATCTGATGCCGCAAAAGCCTCTTTGGGCTCCACAGGTTTCACAATTATCGTTGCTGTAGCAGAAAGCGAAACATTCCCATTATCTTTCACCAGGATGACAAGTCTATGCTGCGGCTCGTCCGTCTCTGAAAATGACCGAAGGGTCCGAATCTGTCCAGTGTAGCGGTCCAAACTGAACAGAGTGTGGTCAGTCACCTCTTGAACTGAAAATAGTAACCAACCGTTGTATCCGACATCTGCGTCATACGCCCGAACTTTGGTCACCAAATGTCCAGAATTCACATTGCGCGGGATCTCCTCAACACCCTCAGCTGACCCGTTCGCACTAGCCGGGGACAAGATCACAGGTGCATTGTCGTTCTGGTCAAGTATGTAAACCTTAACTGTAACGTTGCTACTTAGTGGTGGAGTGCCAGAGTCCGTGGCTATTACTTGGAACTGGAATGTTTTTACTGTCTCAAAGTCAAAACTTTTCAATGCATGAATATGTCCGCTCTCTGAATTTATGTTTAGGAAAGATGTCATATCATTCTGCGTCCCGTTGCCTCGAAGGATTTGGTAGGTTATTGCAGAGTTTTCATTCAGGTCTTTGTCACTGGCACTCACGGAGAATATTGAGGCACCTGGTGCATTGTTTTCCAGCAGGTAAAGCTCCAGAGGATTGTGAGAAAATTCTGGATAGTTATCGTTTACATCTGAAATCTCAACAGTTAGTGATTTTAACGTGGACAATGGCGGCAGGCCAGCATCTGTGGCTGTTATTGTAATTTCATATGAAGATTTCTGTTCTCTGTCTAACGCGCTTTTTGTTACTAAGGAGTACATGTTGTCTGTAAATGATGGTTTTAACTCAAAAGGCAAGCCGTCTGACAAACTGCATCTAACTTTACCATTCTCAGCAGAGTCTTTATCCGAGACGCTAATAAGAAATATGACTGTGCCTGGTTTCGAATTTTCGGGAACTACGTTTGACAGTGACGTTATATCTATCTCAGGTTTATTGTCGTTGACGTCAGCTATCTTTATAACAACTTTGCAGTTTGTTGTCTTAGGAGGCTGGCCTTTGTCGGACGCTGTAATGTCGGCTCTGTAAATTTCAGTATCTTCGAAATCCACATTTCCCTTTATGGTTATTGCACCTGTATCTTTGTCTAAGTCAAACGTGTCATACACTTTTCTTTTAAGGCCTTTTAAGAAGGAATATACAACCTCTCCGTTTAGGCCTTCGTCCAAATCTGTCGCATTTACTTTAAGTACAAGGGAGTTAACAGCAATGTTTTCTGGTATAGTTACAGAATATGCGTCCTTATCAAATATAGGTTTGTTGTCATTGTTATCTAACACAGATATAGTTATGTTCATGCTACCCGATCGTGGTGGATTTCCTCCGTCTATTGCAGTTAATATTAAATGATGTTTCGATCGCTGCTCTCTATCAAGACCACTTCTCAACTTTAAAAATGGCATTTTGTTATCATCGCCGTTGTCTCTCATCTCAAGTTGAAAGTAGTTGCTTTGACTCAGTTTGTAATAACGGACTGAATTTTGACCATGGTCAGGATCTCGTGCCGTATACAACTGAAACTCCTCTCCCGGCGCTGTATTTTCAGCTATCTCAAGATTCTGCTCTGATTCAGAAAATACTGGAGAATGGTCATTTACATCGGTAATCTCCACTTGCACATAATGAATTTCAAGCGGGTTTTCTACCACTATTTTAAGGTTAACTGTGCACGTCAGACTACCATCACACAGCTCTTCTCTGTCGATTTTCCTAAGCACATACAAGCCTCCATTGTTCTGATTTACCTGGAAACGAGCGTCCTCGGATCCAGAGACTATACGAAATTGTCTCTCCGCCAACGTGCTGACGTCCAGACCCAAATCTTTAGCGACATTTCCAACACTGGTTCCTTCTTTCGCCTCCTCTGGAATAGCATAGCGTATCTGCGCCAATACGTACTGCCCGAAGTACAGCAACAATAAAAAAGGCAAAGCAACGCACCAGTGCCGTCTGCGCCTTTGTCCTCGGTATTCCATCGTACGTGAAGTGGTAATTTTCCCAAAGATCATCGTGAATCAGATACGCAAACTCTATACATAATCCGTCTCAAGCTCAAAGGTGATTTCTCAACATTTTTCACTCAGCAGTAGCGCAAATCTTACTCAATTAGTAGCATTCTGCACACCCGCTCTGAACAGACATACCCCATTCTTCTGCCAGCCAGTCACAAATGGTATGACACCCAAAACAGGAAGGAAGGGGAAGGGCCAGTCACCATTACAGGAAACATTTTCCTTATATAATACTGACACCGTCTGGCACAGACAAACACTCGAGAAAAAGATTTTCTGCACAGGTTAAAAAATGGAAAGAAGTGTGTGACTATATTTCTACATACAGTGTATTACGACTGTAGTTATTATTTTGTGCGATTGATGTGCCATCTACTGTGGTAATTATATTGTCATGTTATTGCCTTGTTTTTCATTACCAATATATTATACTATTATCCTTGACAGTCATATTTTTAACGTCGTAATATTTTTAACTGGTAGCCACAAGCGTGCTGGTCAAGCTGGAATATAATTCAGAACCATGGAGAGCTCCCGAAGAAGACCAGTTATGGGTGTTTTTTTCCCCACAGTGCACAGCTGCAATATGATTTCTCGACACATTTATATACATGCTCTCTCACTGCACTTTCATACCTGCAGTTTCTACCAGTCTTGGCTCTATCCATCTGTAACTCAATACCACCAACAACAATAATAGCAACAACATGGGCGCTGCCTCGTTCATCTTTTTCACAGTCATAATTCAGGAGAATAAAAAAAAAACATGACACCATGATCAAGGAGAATGACCTTGAAGAGCGAAAGGAAGAATTATATCAGCCCTTACCTCACAAGATGCTCTGCTCCTGCGATCAGGTACAACTAGAGTATTCCCATTGCTTCCTGGAACTATAGTGGAACCGATACTCATTCTGGGCCCAACTAACATGTAGCGTTTATCTCCAGATCTGTACTGGATGCTGTGGCACAGAGTTCCATCATAATTTGTGTCTTGTAAATATTTGGATGAGTAGTCCGTAGATTTGGAACACTGCATGATGATTAAGACTATTATACTAATGAGAAATAAAGTTGACACCGATCCCAAAGTAATGATCAAATAAAATGTCACGCTATTTTCCTCGTCGTCTTTCATTACGCTTTTGACATCAGAAGCTGCAAACGCCTCTTTGGGCTCGACCACACTGATGATCACTGTTGCTGTCGCAGAAAGTGAAACGTTCCCATTATCTTTCACCAGTACAACCAGTTTATGTCGTGGGTCATCAGTTTCTGTAAATGCACGGAGAGTTCTTATTTGTCCTGTGTAGCGGTCCAATGCAAACAATGTGTGATCACTAACTTCTTGGAATGAAAACAACAGCCATCCGTTGTATCCAATGTCAGCATCATAAGCTCTAACTTTTGTGATCAGGTGGCCTGCGTTCACATTGCGCGGAATTTCCTCCACGGCTTCGGCTGAGCCATTACCGTTCACAGGTGATAAAATAACTGGAGCGTTGTCATTTTGGTCCAAGATATAAACATTAACAGTGACATTACTGCTGAGAGATGGCGTTCCAGAGTCCGAGGCAGCCACCTGGAACTTGAACGTCTTAATAGTTTCAAAGTCAAAGCTCTTCAGCGCATGTATGTTTCCATTCTCAGAATTAATGTTGAGGAAAGCCGTCATATCATTTTGCAAGCCGTCACCTCTTACTATATGGTAGGAGATTGCTGCATTTTCATCTAAGTCTTTATCATGGGCGCTAACGGAAAATATAGATGCTCCTGGAGTGTTGTTTTCCACTAAATAAAGTTCAAGAGGATTTTGTGGAAATTCCGGATTGTTGTCGTTCACGTCAGAAACTTCTATATTTAGTGTTTTCACTGCAGAAAGTGGTGGTTGGCCTAAATCTGTTGCAGTTAATGTGATGTGGTAGTTTGATATAGCTTCTCTGTCTAAGCGCTCTTTCGTCATCAGAGAATACATGTTGTCTTGTACAGACGGTTTTAACTCAAATGGCGCACTGTCATCTAAGCTGCATAAGACTTTGCCATTTACCCCTGAGTCTTTGTCGGTGATGCTAATGAGCGAAATGACGGTTCCAGGGTTTGAGTCTTCAGATACCCTGTTAGAGAGTGAAGTCACTTCTATCTGTGGTTCATTGTCATTCATATCCAGAATTTTTATAATCACCCTAGAGTCCACAGTCATTGGAGGCTGGCCTTTATCAGAAGCCAAAATATCTAATCTGTAAACTTCCGCTGCTTCAAAATTAATGGAGCCATTGACCCGTATTTCGCCAGTTTTACTATCTAATTGAAAAATGTCATACACTTTCCGGTTTAAGTTGCTACCAAGAGCGTAAACTACCTCGCCATTTGTGCCCTCGTCTGAATCTGTTGCGTTTACTGTCAATACGATAGTCCCTATCGGGACATTTTCTGGTAGATTTGTTGTATAAACCTCCTGATGAAAAACAGGGCGGTTGTCATTTATGTCTAACACTGTGGCAGTCACATTCAGAGTCCCTGATTTGGAGGGGTTTCCTCCGTCTACTGCAGTCAGGAGTAATGCATGTTTCCGTTGCTGTTCTCTGTCAAGTAATTTTCGTAAAACCAAATAGGGGATTTTCTCGTCTCCACGGTCTCTGATTTCAAGATCAAAGTGGTCATTGTGGCTTAATTTGTAGGCTTTAACAGTATTTATACCTGCGTCTGGATCACGCGCTGCATGTAACTGAAAACGCGCTCCTGGGAGAGTGTTCTCTGCTATCTCAAGTAGTAATTCTTTTTTTGGGAATTTCGGTGAATGATCATTCACATCTGTTATCTCAACTCCTACATAATGAATCTCCAAAGGATTTTCTACCACTATTTTTAAGTTAATCAAACAGGCGGCTTGACCATCACACAGCGCCTCTCTGTCGATATTTTTGTTAACATACAGGACGCCATTGTTCTGATTTACCTCGAAGAGACTGTCCTCCGATCCAGATACTATGCGGAACCGCCTCCCGGTTAACGTGCTGATATCAAGACCCAAATCCTTAGCAACATTTCCAACGGCTGTTCCCTCTTTCGCCTCCTCCGGAATAGAGTACCGTATTTGTGCCAAAGCCTGCTCGCCGAAAAGCAGAATCAGAAAGCACACGAGAGCAAAACAGCAGTATTCCACTCTGTGCCTTTGTCCGCGCGCTCCCATCCTCATTGTCGTGGCTTGACCGAACCTTCTACATTAAAAAAGGGATTCGCAGTTACACTCTGTGATTTATATTATCGTTTCTTATTTATGGAATAAAGCAACGCCATTAGACAGCGATGAATCATCCAGAAAACCAAGCTCTCCGTTTGAATCAGACCGACTACTCGTACCTCTGTGGCTCAGAACAATACTCGTACGTAGGATATGGGGTTGGGCTGAGTGTCAAAGCAGTTCTGTTAGGCGACAGCGACACCATCTGGTGTCTGGGACCTACATCAGGTGTTTTAAGAGAAATATGTTCACTACACAAAAACTCATGTTTGCCAAACACTGACAAGGTATTGTCAAAGCCTTGTCATGCGCATTAATACACGAATCAGAGATAGACATATCTAGAAGGTATGTTAATGCTTTATGGAACCACCAATTGCTACAACATTGTCGTCCACCTTTCAGTGAATCAGAAGTCAGCAGCTCTAATGCTCTGTTGTTTATACACACACACATACCAACCCGGTCTCACAGGCGAGCGTCTGTAAAGTATTATGGCGTTATTACACAACAACATCGAAATACGCTGTACATATGTGTTATATGTTAAAATATGTAGTATTCTTTAGCTCTTATTCGTATGAAGAAAATCAGATAGATAGACAGACAGACAGACAGACAGAGCTGGGGGGGGGGGGGGGGGGGGGGGTACTTTTTAAATGTTCAGGTGCACCATATCTGCCAGTAGCAATACGATTTCCTAAAACGTCATTGCCGTCTCGTGGCTTTGCAAACAATTCCACCATCACAGAACTGTACAATTGTGGGAGCTTGTAAACAATGCAAAAAGTAGTATTTTTATCTATGAAAAGCATAAATGAATTAGAGCAGCTCTTACCTCCACAGAAGCTCTACTTCTGCGATCAGGTACAACCAGAGTATTTCCATTGCTACCAGGAACTATTGTAGACCCGATACTCATTCTGGGCCCAACCAGCATGTATCTCTTGTCTCCAGATCTGTACTGGATGCTGTGGCACAGAGTTCCATCATAGTTCGTGTCTTGCAAGTACTTGGAGGAGTAGTCGTTAGGTTTTGAGCACTGCATCGCTATCAAGACGATTATGCTGATTATAAAAAGTACTGAGACAGACCCCAGAGTTATGATCAAATAGAAAGTGACATTGTCTTCTTCGCTGTTAACAGCAGTTGACAAATCAGATGCTGCAAACGCCTCTTTGGGTTCAACAACTTTTATAATCACGGTGGCCGTTGCTGAAAGCGAGACGTTCCCGTTGTCTTTTACAAGAATAACTAGTTTGTGTTCAGCCTCGTCTGTTTCCGTGAATGCACGCTGAGTCCTTATCTGTCCCGTGTAGCGATCCAAACTGAATAAAGTGTGGTCCGTTACTTCATGGAGAGAAAATAGTAACCAGCCATTGTATCCAGTGTCCGCGTCATATGCCCGAACTTTAGCCACTAAATGTCCTGCGTTCACATTGCGCGGGATCTCCTCCACACCCTCAGCAGAACCGTTAGCACTGACTGGGGACAAGATGACAGGAGGGTTGTCGTTCTGGTCTAGAATATACACGTTTATTGTGGCGTTGGCGCTAAGGGATGGACTTCCGGAGTCAGTGGCTAGCACATGAAATGTAAACTTTTTAAAAGTTTCGTAGTCGAAGCTTTTAAGTGCGTGGATATGGCCGTTATCAGGATTTATATTCAGAAAAGAGGACATGTCGGTCTTGGATCCATTTCCTCTCAAAATGTTATACTTAATGTCTGCATTTTCATTTACATCCTTATCAAATGCAGTTACTGAAAATATAGACGCACCAGCTGCGTTATTTTCGAACAAATACAGTTCAAGGGGGTTTTGAGGAAATTCTGGACTATTGTCATTTACATCTGATATGTCGATGTTTAAAGTCTTGAATGTAGATAGAGGTGGCTGACCAAAGTCGACTGCTGTTATTGTAATGGAAAAATGAGATTGGCTCTCTCGATCTAAACGTTCTTTTGTCACCAGTGAATACATGTTGTCTTGAACAGAGCGTTTCAGTTCAAATGGTACGTTTTCAGATATAGTGCACTGTACTTTGCCATTTAGACCAGAGTCCTCATCTGTTACACTAATGAGTGAAATGACAGTTCCTGGTTTACTGTCCTCTGAAACTACGTTGGACAAGGACATTACTTCTATGTCCGGCTGGTTGTCATTGACATCTTCAATTTTCACAATAACTCGACAGTCACTGGTTGCAGGTGGCTGTCCATTGTCAGAAGCCTGAATGTCCAATTTGTAAACAGCATTTTTCTCAAAATCTATTTGACCTTTAACAAGAATTTCTCCTGTGGCGCTGTCCAGGCTAAAAGTATCAAATACCTTTGAGATTATGTGGCTGCCGAAAGAGTATGTAACTTCACCATTAGTACCTTCGTCTAAATCAGTTGCAGATACTTTTATTACAGTTGTCCCTACAATGACGTTTTCACGTAGTGTTGTCGAGTATACATCCTGGCCAAAGACAGGAGGGTTGTCATTAACGTCTAACACAGAAACTGTTATGTTGAGCGTACCGGATCTAGATGGACTCCCCCCATCGCTAGCAGTTAGAGTCAGGGTGTGCTGAGCTTTACGCTCTCTGTCGAGTGCTTTCTGTAATACTAAGAAGGGGAGTTTATCCTCTCCTCTGTCTCTTATTTCTAAATCAAAATGGTCATTTTGGCTTAATTTATACGAACGGACGCTATTTATCCCCAAATCAGGATCGTGTGCTGTTAGGAGTTGAATTCGAGCACCGGGTAGCGTGTTTTCTCTAATTTCTAATCGTTTGTCTTTCTCAGCGAACGTGGGTGCATGATCATTTAAATCAGTTATTTCAATACCAATGTGATGTATCTCTAAAGGATTTTCAACTGCAATCTTTAAATTTACCACGCAGGGTTCGTTGCCGTCGCAAAGCGTCTCCCTGTCTATTTCCTTATCAACATACAGCAAGCCATTGTTCTGGTTAACCTGGAACAGGGCGTCTTTAGATCCAGAAACGACTCGAAATCGTCGCTCGGCCAAAGTACTCACGTCCAAACCCAGATCCTTAGCAACGTTTCCGACAGTGGTTCCCTTTTTTGCCTCCTCTGGAACAGAATATCTGATTTGTGCAGAAATCCGCTCGCTGAAAAACAACAGCAACGAGAAACATAAAGCAATCCTCCACAACTCCCCTCTGCGTCTTTGTTCAGCGTCTGCCATCGCGAAAAATAATCTGTAGCCAAGTTAATATCCAGTCATTCCTTCATGGATGAAGCAAAACATAGCTGTTTCAGAAATTGGGGGTTTTAGTAGCAAAGCTCAGTGATTATTAGTCGTGAACCATTTTTAGAATCGGCACCGTTCCGTTGCTCTTTCCATATGTGGATGAGACTGAGACAAAACAGAGCAATATAAGAGGCAGGGGCCACTGCCTTCAAAGCCAACACTGACACCGTGCGGATGTTGAACAGACCGAACCCAGATTCATCATTGGGTACACTAGATAAAACATTTTGCTATCTGTCAATTAAATACTCCTAATATGTAGGATATGATGTATATTTCTTGCTGATGATGGTTACTAAAACAGGGGAGTAATCCGGCTTCAGAGCCTACAAGGTCATACAACATGATTGCACCAGCTATTTACAAAACTTTCTGACTGTAATAAGCAGAATTTCTCAGCCAAGCAGATAAGCTAATTACTGAAATTACCCATTTACCCGCAGATGTAAAATAAATACATTACATAATTTTTACGCTTTAAAATTGGGATTGGGACCTCATATGTTGATAAAATAGTGTGTGTTACCGGAAATTTTCAGGACCATGGAGAGTTCCATTGCGGCTCATGTATATCCTTTTTCACTCATTACGCAACATGTGAGTGGGAGGTGGTGTTACTGCAATTCACGCATGCAACCTTTGAGAAGCTCCATAACAATGTAATTATTTTTTCCCAGTAACAGTTATCTAATTTAGTAACGGTGAAGACCCAGACATTTTCTGTGCAAAACGCTTACTCTACAACAGCAACATCACCTGTTAAAAGTTAAAAATGAACTGGGCTTACCTCAACAGATGCTCTACTCCTGCGATCAGGAACAACCAGAGTATTTCCATTGCTACCTGGAACTATTGTAGAACCGATACTCATTCTGGGCCCAACCAGCATGTATCTCTTGTCTCCAGACCTGTACTGGATGCTGTGGCATAAAGTTCCATCGTAGTTCGTATCTTGCAAGTATTTAGAGGAGTAGTCTGTAGGTTTTGAACACTGCATAGCTATCAGGACAATTATGCTAATTATAAAAAGTACTGAAACAGACCCCAGAGTTATTATCAAATAAAAAGTGACGTTGTCTTCTTCGTTGTTAACAGCAGTTGACAAATCAGATGCTGCAAAAGCTTCTTTTGGTTCCACAACTTTTATAATCACGGTAGCCGTTGCCGAAAGAGAGACGTTCCCGTTGTCTTTTACAAGAATAACTAGTTTGTGTTCAGCCTCGTCTGTTTCGGTGAATGCACGCTGAGTCCTTATCTGTCCCGTGTAGCGATCCAAACTGAATAAAGTGTGGTCCGTTACTTCATGGAGAGAAAAAAGTAACCAACCATTGTATCCAGTGTCAGCGTCATATGCCCTAACTTTAGCCACTAAGTGTCCTGCGTTCACATTGCGAGGGATCTCCTCCACACCCTCAGCAGAGCCGTTAGCACTGACTGGGGACAAGATGACAGGAGGGTTGTCGTTCTGGTCCAGAATATACACGTTTATTGTGGCGTTGGCGCTTAGGGATGGACTTCCGGAGTCAGTGGCTAGCACATAAAATGTAAACTTTTTTAAAGTTTCGTAGTCGAAGCTTTTGAGTGCGTGTATATGGCCGTTATCGGGGTTGATGTTAAGAAAAGAGGACATGTCGGCCTTGGATCCATCTCCTCTGAGAATGCTATACTTGATGTCTGCATTTTCATTTATGTCTTTATCAAATGCGCTTACTAAGTATATAGACGCACCGGCTGCGTTATTTTCAACTAAATACAGTTCAAGAGGATTTTGGGAAAATTCTGGGCTATTGTCATTTACATCTGATATGTCAATGCTTAAGGTCTTAAATGTAGATAGAGGGGGCTGACCCAAGTCAACAGCTGTTATTGTAATATCATAATGCGATTGTCTTTCTCTGTCTAAACGTGCCTTTGTCATCAGGGAATACATGTTATCTTGAATGGCCGGTTTCAACTCGAATGGTACATTTTCTGAGATGGTGCACTGCACTTTGCCATTTAGACCAGAGTCATCATCTGTCAGACTAATGAGTGAAATGACAGTTCCTGGTTTACTGTCCTCAGAAACTACGTTGGATAATGACGTCACTTCTATGTCCGGTTGGTTGTCATTTATATCTTGAACTTTTACTATAACTCTACAGTCACTGGTTGCAGGTGGCTGGCCATTGTCAGAGGCCTGAACATCCAATTTGTAAACAACATTTTTCTCAAAATCTACTTCACCTTTAACTACAATTTCTCCTGTGGTGCTGTCCAGACTAAAAGTATCAAATACCTTTGAGATTATGTCACTACCAAATGAGTATGTAACTTCACCATTAGTGCCTTCGTCTAAATCAGTTGCAGATACTTTTATCACAGTTGTTCCAGGCGCGACGTTTTCACGTAGTGTTGTTGAGTATACATCCTGGCTAAACACAGGGTGGTTATCATTAATATCCAACACAGAGACTGTAATGTTTAGTGCCCCTGTTCTGGGTGGACTGCCTCCATCGTTAGCTGACAGAGTCAAATTGTGCTGCGCTTTGCGCTCTCTGTCGAGTGCTTTCTGTAATACTAAGAAAGGAAGCTTATCCTCTCCTCTGTCTCTTATTTCTAAGCCAAAGTGTTCATTTAGGCTTAATTTATATAAACGGACGCTATTTATCCCTAAATCGGGATCACGTGCTGTTGGGAGTTGAATTCGAGCACCGGGTAGCGTGTTTTCTCTAATTTCTAATCGTTTCTCTTTATCAGCAAAGGTGGGTGCATGATCATTTAAATCAGTTATTTCAATTCCAAGGTAATGTATCTCTAAAGGATTTTCAACTGCAATCTTTAAATTTATCACGCATGCATCGTTACCCTCACAAAGTGTCTCCCTGTCTATTTCCTTATCAACATACAGCACGCCATTGTTCTGATTAACCTGGAACAGAGCGTCTTTGGATCCAGAAACGACTCGAAATCGTCGCTCGACTAAAGTACTCACGTCCAAACCAAGATCCTTAGCAACGTTTCCGACAGTGGTTCCTTTCTTTGCCTCCTCTGGTACAGAATATCTGATTTGTGCAGAAATCCGCTGGCCGAAACACAAAAGCAACGAGAAACATAAAGCAATCCTCCACAACTCCCCTCTGCGTCTTTGTTCAGCATCTGCCATCGTGAAAAAGAATCTATAGCTCAGTTAATATCCAGTCACCCCTTCATGGATGAAGCAAAACATAGCTGGTTCAGAAATTGACGTTTTTAGTAGCAAAACAAAGCGATTATTTGTCGTGAACCATTTTCAGAAGCGGTACCGTTTCGTTCCTCTTTCTATATGTGAATGAGACCGAGACAAAACAGAGCAATATAATAGGAAGGGGCCACTCCCTTCAAAGCCAACACTGACACCGTGCGGATGTACAACAGACCGAACCCAGATTCATCATTTGGGTATACTGGATAAACAATTCGATATCTGTCAATGAAATGCTCCCGATATTTAAGATATGATGTATACTTCTTGCTCATCATGGTTACTAAACATAGGGGGCGTAATCCAACTTCAGAGCCTACAAGGTCATGCGACATGTTTGCACCAACCATTACAAAAACTTTCTAACTGTTATAGGCACAACTCCTCAGCCATGTAGGTACATAAGCTAATTACTGAAATAAGATGTTCCTATACTTTGAAATCGGGATTAACCTCATATGGTAAAAAATAGTAAAACACATGTTACCTGAAATATTCAGAACCATGGAGAGTTCTATTGCGGCTCAGGTATGGCTTTTTTCACTCTTTTTGGTGGGGGGCTACTGCACTTCACTCATGCAAAGCTTTGAGAAGCTCCATAACAATGTAGTTGTTTTCCCCAGTAACAGTAGTCTAAGTCAGTAACCGTGAAGACCCAATAATTTTCTGTGTAAAACTCTACAATAGCAACATCTCATGTTAAAAGTTAAAAAGGAAACCAGCCCTTACCTCAACAGATGCTCTACTCCTGCGATCAGGAACAACCAGAGTATTTCCATTGCTACCAGGAACTATTGTAGAACCGATACTCATTCTGGGCCCAACAAGCATGTATCTCTTGTCTCCAGATCTGTACTGGATACTGTGGCATAAAGTTCCATCATAGTTCGTGTCTTGCAAGTATTTGGAGGAGTAGTCTGTAGGTTTTGAGCACTGCATAGCTATCAGGACAATTATGCTGATTATAAAAAGTACTGAAACTGACCCAAGAGTTATGATCAAATAGAAAGTGACATTGTCTTCTTCGTTGTTAACCGCAGTTGACAAATCAGACGCAGCAAAAGCCTCTTTTGGTTCTACAACTTTTATAATCACGGTGGCCGTTGCTGAAAGAGAGACGTTCCCGTTGTCTTTTACAAGAATAACTAGTTTGTGTTCAGCCTCGTCTGTTTCCGTGAATGCCCGCTGAGTCCTTATCTGTCCGGTGTAGCGATCCAAACTGAATAAAGTGTGGTCCGTTACTTCATGGAGAGAAAATAGTAACCAGCCATTGTATCCAGTGTCCGCGTCATATGCCCTGACTTTAGCCACTAAATGTCCAGCGTTTACATTGCGCGGGATCTCCTCCACACCCTCAGCAGAGCCGTTAGCACTGACTGGGGACAAGATGACAGGAGGGTTGTCGTTCTGGTCCAGAATATACACGTTTATTGTGGCGTTGGCGCTAAGGGATGGACTTCCGGAGTCAGTGGCTAGCACATGAAATGTAAACTTTTTTAAAGTTTCGTAGTCGAAGCTTTTAAGTGCGTGAATATGGCCGTTATCAGGATTTATATTCAGAAAAGAGGACATGTCGGTCTTGGATCCATTTCCTCTCAGAATGTTATACTTAATGTCTGCATTTTCATTTACATCCTTATCAAATGCGCTAACTGAGAATATAGACGCACCTGCTGCATTATTTTCGAACAAATACAGTTCAAGGGGGTTTTGAGAAAATTCTGGACTATTGTCATTTACATCTGATATGTCAATGTTTAAAGTCTTGAATGTGGATAAAGGTGGCTGACCAAAGTCGACTGCTGTTATTGTAATATCAAAATGAGATTGGCTCTCTCGATCTAAACGTTCTTTTGTCACCAGTGAATACATGTTGTCTTGAATAGAGGGTTTCAATTCAAATGGTACGTTTTCAGATATAGTGCACTGAACTTTGCCATTTAAACCAGAGTCCTCATCTGTTACACTAATGAGTGAAATTACAGTTCCTGGTTTACTGTTCTCAGAAACTACGTTGGACAAGGACATTACCTCTATGTCCGGTTGGTTATCATTAACATCTTCAATTTTCACTATAACTCGACAGTCACTGGTTGCAGGTGGCTGTCCATTGTCGGAGGCCTGAACATCCAATTTGTAAACAGCATTTTTCTCAAAATCTACTTGACCTTTAACTAGAATTTCCCCTGTAGTGCTATCTAGGCTAAAAGTATCAAACACCATTGAGATTATATCACTGCCAAATGAGTATGTAACTTCGCCATTAGTGCCTTCGTCTAAATCAGTCGCAAATACTTTTATCAAAGTTGTTCCAGGCGCGACGTTTTCACGTAGTGTTGTTGAATATACATCCTGACTAAACACAGGGTGGTTATCATTAATATCCAACACAGAAACTATAATGTTTAGTACCCCTGTTCTCGGCGGAATGCCTCCATCGTTAGCTGACAGAGTCAAATTGTGCTGGGCTTTGCGCTCTCTGTCGAGTGCTTTCTGTAATACTAAGAAAGGGAGTTTGTCCTCTCCTCTATCTCTTATTTCTAACCCAAAATGTTCATTTTGGCTTAATTTATATAAACGGACGCTATTCATCCCTAAATCAGGATCACGTGCTGTTGGGAGTTGAATTCGAGCACCCGGTAGCGTGTTTTCCCTAATTTCTAATCTTTTCTCATTATCAGCGAAGGTGGGTGCATGATCATTTAAATCGGTTATTTCAATACCAACGTGATGTATCTCTAAAGGATTTTCAACTGCAATCTTTAAATTTATCATGCAGGCTTCGTTGCCCTGGCAAAGCGTCTCTCTGTCGATTTCCTTATCTACAAACAGCACGCCATTGTTCTGGTTAACCTGGAACAGGGCGTCTTTAGATCCAGAAACGACTCGAAATCGTCGCTCGACCAAAGTACTCACGTCCAAACCAAGATCCTTAGCAACGTTTCCGACAGTGGTTCCCTTTTTCGCCTCCTCTGGAACAGAATATCTGATTTGTGCAGAAATCCTCTCGCCGAAACACAACAGCAACGAGAAACATAAAGCAATCCTCCACAACTCCCCTCTGCGTCTTTGTTCAGCCTCTGCCATGGCGAAAAATAATCTATAGCCCAGTTAATATCTAGTCACTCCTTCATGGACGAAGCAAAACATAGTTGGTTCAGAATCTGGCGTTTTTAGTAGCAAAACTCAGTGATTATTAGTCGTGAACCATTTTCAAAATCGGCACCGTTCCGTTGCTCTTTCCATATGTGAATGAGACTGTGACAAAACAGAGCAATATAAGAGGCAGGGACCACTCCCTTCAAAGCCAACACTGACACCGTGCGGATGTTGAACAGACCGAACCCAGATTCATCATTGGGTACACTAGATAAAACATTTCGGTATCTGTCAATTAAATACTCCTAATATGTAGGATATGGTGTATATTTCTTGCTGATTATGGTTACTAAAACAGGGGTGGGGTAATCCGGCTTCAGAGCCTACAAGGTCATGCAACATGATTGCACCAACCATTTACAAAAGTTTGTGACTGTAATAAGCAGAATTTCTCAGCCAAGTAGATAAGCTAATTACTGAAATTACCAATTTACCTGCAGATGTAAAATAAATACATTGCATAATTTTTACGCTTTAAAATTGGGATTGGGACCTCATATGTTGATAAAATAATAAAAAACATGTTACCGGAAATATTCAGGACCATGGAGAGTTCCATTGCGGCTCAGGTATATCCTTTTTCACTCATTACGCACCATGTGAGTGGGAGGTGGTGTTACTGCAATTCACGCATGCAACCTTTGAGAAGCTCCATGACATTGTAATTATTTTTTTCCCAGTAACAGTTATCTAATTTAGTAACGGTGAAGCACCAGACATTTTCGGTGCAAAACGCTTACTCTACAACAGCAACATCACCTGTTAAAAGTTAAAAATGAACAGGCCTTACCTCAACAGATGCTCTACTTCTGCGATCAGGAACAACCAGAGTATTCCCATTGCTACCAGGAACTATTGTAGACCCGATACTCATTCTGGGGCCAACCAGCATGTATCTCTTGTCTCCAGACCTGTACTGAATGCTATGACATAACGTTCCATCGTAGTTCGTGTCTTGCAAGTATTTGGAGGAGTAGTCTGTAGGTTTTGAGCACTGCATAGCTATCAGGACGATGATGCTAATTATAAAAAGTACTGAGACAGACCCCAGAGTTATTATCAAATAAAAAGTGACATTGTCTTCTTCGTTGTTAACGGCAGTTGACAAATCAGATGCTGCAAAAGCTTCTTTTGGTTCCACAACTTTTATAATCACTGTGGCCGTTGCCGAAAGAGAGACGTTCCCGTTGTCTTTTACAAGAATAACTAGTTTGTGTTCAGCCTCATCTGTTTCCGTGAAGGCACGCTGAGTCCTTATCTGTCCCGTGTAGCGATCCAAACTGAATAAAGTGTGGTCCGTTACTTCATGGAGAGAAAATAGTAACCAGCCATTGTATCCAGTGTCCGCGTCATATGCTCTAACTTTAGCCACTAAATGTCCTGCGTTCACATTGCGCGGGATCTCCTCCACACCCTCAGCAGAGCCGTTAGCACTGACTGGGGACAAGATGACAGGAGGATTGTCGTTCTGGTCCAAAATATACACGTTTATTGTGGCGTTGGCGCTAAGGGATGGACTTCCAGAGTCAGTGGCTAGTACATGAAATGTAAACTTTTTTAAAGTTTCGTAGTCGAAGATTTTGAGTGCGTGAATATGGCCGTTATCAGGGTTGATATTCAGAAAAGATGACATGTCGGTCTTGGATCCATTTCCTCTCAGAATGTTATACTTAATGTCTGCATTTTCATTTACATCCTTATCAAATGCGCTTACTGAAAATATAGATGCACCCGCTGCATTATTTTCGAATAAATACAGTTCAAGAGGATTTTGAGGAAACTGTGGGCTGTTGTCATTTACATCTGATATGTCAATGTTTAAAGTCTTAAATGTAGATAGAGGGGGTTGACCAAAGTCGACTGCTGTTATTGTAATATCATAATGAGACTGACTCTCTCGATCCAAACGATCTTTTGTCACCAGGGAATACATGTTCTCCTGTACTGATTGTTTCAATTCAAATGGTACGTTTTCAGATATAGTGCACTGAACTTTTCCATTTAGACCAGAGTCCTCATCTGTTACACTAATGAGTGAAATGACAGTTCCTGGTTTACTGTCTTCTGAAACTACGTTGGATAAGGACATTACCTCTATGTCCGGTTGGTTGTCATTTACATCTTGAACTTTCACTATAACTCTACAGTCCATGGTTGTAGGTGGCTGGCCATTATCAGATGCCCGAATATCCAAGTTGTAAACGGCATTTTTCTCAAAATCTACTTCACCTTTAACTAAAATTTCACCTGTGGTGCTGTCCAGGTTAAAAGTGTCAAAAACTTTTGAGGTCATGTCACTGCCAAATGAGTACGTAACTTCACCATTTGTGCCCTCATCTAAATCTGTTGCAAATACTTTAATAACAGTTGTTCCAGCAGCAGTGTTTTCATGTAGTGTTGTTGAGTATACATCCTGGCTAAAAACAGGGCGGTTGTCGTTAATATCTAACACAGAAACTGTAATGTTCAGCGTTCCTGTTTTGGGTGGACTCCCCCCATCGGTAGCTGTCAGAATTAAACTGTGCTGTGCTTTCCGCTCTCTGTCGAGTGCTTTCTGTAATACTAAGAAAGGGACTTTTTCTTCCCCTCTATCTCTGATTTCCAAATCAAAATGTTCATTTTGGGTTAATTTATATAAACGGACAGCATTTACTCCTAAATCAGGGTCATGCGCTTTTTGCAGTTGAAAACGAGCACCCGGTAGCGTGGTTTCTGTAATCTCCAATATTTTCTCTGCATTACCAAACGTGGGTGTGTGGTCATTCAGATCTGTTATTTCAATACCAACGTGATGTATCTCTAACGGATTTTCGACAGCAATCTTTAAATTTACCACACAGGCATCGTTGCCCTCGCAAAGCGTCTCCCTGTCGATTTCCTTTTCAACATACAGTACGCCATTGTTCTGATTAACCTGGAAGAGAGCGTCTTTAGATCCAGAAACGACTCGAAATCGTCGCTCGGTCAAAGTACTCACATCCAATCCCAGATCCTTAGCAACGTTTCCGACCGTTGTTCCCTTTTTTGCCTCCTCTGGAACAGAATATCTGATTTGTGCAGAAATCCGCTCGCCGAAACACAACAGCAACGAGAAACATAAAGCAATCCTCCACAACTCCCCTCTGCGTCTTTGTTCAGCCTCTGCCATCGCGAAAAATAATCTATACCCCAGTTAATATCCAGTCACTCCTTCGTGGATGAAACAAAACCCAGTTGGTTTAGTAGGTGGCATTATTGATAACAAAACTCAGTAATGATAATAAAGCATGTTCAAAAGCGATACCGGTCGGAGGCTCATTCTCTGTGTGAATGAGACTGAGACAAAACACAGCAATATAAAAGGCAGGGGCTACTCCCTTCAAAGCCAACAGTGACACCGTGCGGATGTTGAACAGACCGAACCCAGATTCATCATTCGGTACACTGGATAAAAACAACGATATCCATCAATAAAATGCTCTTCATAATTAAGATATAATGCATATTTCTGTCTGATATTTGTTACTAAAAAGAGGGGAGCAATCCGGCTTTGGGTCCTACAAGGTCATACAACATACTTGCACCAACCATTCACAAAACTGTAATAAGCAGAACTCTTCAGCCAAGTAGATGAGCTAATTACTGAAATAACCTCTTACGTGCAGAGGTAAAAGAAATACATTACATTATTTTTAGGCTTTAAAATCGGCATTAACCTCATACGTTAATGAAATCGTAAAACACATGTTACCGGAAATATTCAGGACCATGGAGAGTTCCATTGCGGCACAGAAATACCCTTTTCCACTCATTATGCAACATGTTTGGGGGTGAGGGGTGGAGGAGGGGGGTATTATTGCATTTCAGGCATTCAAACCTTTGAGAAGCTTCATAACAATGTAATTGTTTTTCTTTCCAGTAACAGTCTATTTTCTGTGTAAAACTCTTTACCCGACAACAGCAACATCGCCTGTTAAAAGTTAAAAAGGCAACCAGCCCTTACCTCAACAGATGCTCTACTCCTGCGATCAGGCACAACCAAAGTATTTCCATTACTACCAGGAACTATTGTAGAACCGATACTCATTCTGGGCCCAACCAGCATGTATCTCTTGTCTCCGGATCTGTACTGGATGCTGTGGCACAGAGTTCCATCATAGTTCGTATCTTGCAAGTATTTGGAGGAGTAGTCTGTAGGTTTTGAGCACTGCATAGCTATCAAGACGATGATACTAATTATGAAAAGCACCGAGACAGACCCCAGAGTTATTATCAAATAGAAAGTGACATCATCTCCCTCTTCATTAACGGCGGTTGTTAGATCAGACGCTGCAAAAGCTTCTTTTGGTTCCACAACTTTTATGATCACGGTGGCTGTAGCTGAGAGAGAGACGTTCCCGTTGTCTTTTACGAGAACAACTAGTTTGTGTTCAGCCTCGTCTGTTTCGGTGAATGCACGCTGAGTCCTTATTTGTCCCGTGTAGCGATCCAAACTGAATAAAGTGTGGTCCGTTACTTCATGGAGAGAAAATAGTAACCAGCCATTGTATCCAGTGTCCGCGTCATATGCCCTAACTTTAGCCACTAAGTGTCCTGCGTTAGCATTGCGCGGGATCTCCTCCACACCCTCAGCAGAGCCGTTAGCACTGACTGGGGACAAGATGACAGGAGGGTTGTCGTTCTGGTCCAGAATATACACGTTAATTGTGGCGTTAGCGCTAAGAGATGGACTTCCAGAGTCAGTGGCTAGCACATAAAATGTAAACTTTTTAATTGTTTCATAGTCAAAACTTTTTAGTGCGTGTATATGGCCGTTATCGGGGTTAATGTTAAGAAAAGATGACATGTCGGTCTTGGATCCATTTCCTCTCAGAATGTTATACTTAATGTCTGCATTTTCATTTACATCCTTATCAAATGCAGTTACTGAAAATATAGACGCACCTGCTGCATTATTTTCGAATAAATACAATTCAAGGGGGTTTTGGGGAAATTGTGGGCTGTTGTCATTTACATCTGATATGTCAATACTTAAAGTCTTGAATGTAGATAGAGGTGGCTGGCCAAAGTCGACTACTGTTATTGTAATATCATAATGAGAATGTCTCTCTCGATCTAACAGTTCTTTTGTCACCAGTGAATACATGTTGTCTTGAACTGAGGGTTTCAACTCAAACGGAACATGTTCAGATATAGTGCACTGAACTTTGCCATTTAGACCAGAATCCTCATCTGTTACACTAATGAGTGAAATGACAGTTCCTGGTTTACTGTCTTCAGAAACTACGTTGGACAATGACGTCACCTCTATGTCTGGTTGGTTGTCATTTACATCTTGAATTTTTATGATAACTCTACAGTCTGTGGTCATAGGAGGTTGACCATTGTCAGAGGCCTGGACGTCTAACTTGTAAACATTATTTTGCTCAAAATCCACCTCGCCTTTCAGTAGAATTGCTCCAGTAGTGCCGTCAATACTGAAAGTAGCACGCGCCTTAGAGTTTACATCAGTTTCTAATGAGTATGTAACTTCGCCATTTGCGCCTTCATCTAAGTCCGTTGCAAATACCTTTATTACAGTTGTTCCAGCTGCAACGTTTTCATGTAAAGTTGTTGAATATACATCCTGGCTAAAAACAGGGCGGTTGTCGTTACTATCCAACACAGAAACTGTTATGTTCAGTGTCCCTGCTCTGGGTGGACTGCCTCCATCAGTAGCTGTCAAAACCAAATCATGTCGAGATTTATGTTCCCTATCCAGAGGTTTTTGTAGGACTAAGAAAGGGAGTTTGTCCTCTCCCCTATCTCTAATTTCTAAATCAAAATGTTCATTTCGGCTTAATTTATACATACGAACACCATTCGTGCCTGAATCAGGGTCGCGTGCTGCTTGGAGCTGAAATCGTGTTCCAGGAAGCGTCGTCTCCGCAATTTCTAATATTTTTTCATTATCAGCGAAAGAGGGTGAATGATCGTTAACATCAACTATTTCAATTCCAATGTAATGTATTTCTAAAGGATTTTCCACTGCCACTTTTAGGTTTATCGCACAGGCTTCATTGCTATCGCAGAGCATTTCCCTGTCGATTTTCTTTTCCACATACAACACGCCATTGTTCTGGTTAACCTGAAAAAGAGCGTCTTTAGATCCGGAGACGACGCGAAACCGTCGCTCGGCAAGAATACTCACGTCGAGACCTAAGTCCTTGGCAATATTTCCCACAGCTGTTCCCTCTTTTGCCTCTTCGGGCAAGGAATATCTTATTTGTGCTGAAATCCGCTGAAATCCTCCGAAAGACAACAGAAACGAGACACATAAAGCAATCCTCCACAACTTCATTGTGTGCCTTTGTCCTGCGTCTGCCTTCGTGATGAAATCCTCTCTTAACTCCCAATTCATGTACGGTTCATGGATGTTGTGAAATGTGTCGTTGTAAGAGAAAGCGACATATTTTAACAACAAAAGAGTCGGTGAGTGTAGTAAGCCATTTTATCGGCGCTGCTGTTTAGTGCTCTTTCACTGAATGAATGAGACTAATATGACGCACAGCAACATAGGCAGGGCCCCCTTCCCTTACAACCAACACTGACACCGTGTGGATATAAGGACATCATCACAGAAAAACAACCATCCCACATAAACTCGCTATGAGTGTTAATATTATTATGATACAAACAGAAAACAGGAATGTCGGAGTGATGATAGAAGTCTGATGTATATGAAAGGAAACGCTCATAAAATGGCTAAAAGAAAAATGAAAGACCTTACTAGAAATGTTCAGTACCATGGGCAGCTTCATCTGAGTTCAGCATATGATATTGTTTTCCTTATAGTAAGTAAACATTGACAAATTATGTAAAGTATTCTGTCATAGAGAGAAACGATAACGCAAATAATATCCAGACAGAAACCCTTAAAAATGAAGAGGACAAGAAAACTATAGGTTACAAAAAAAACATCCCTTACCTCAACAGAAGCTCTACTCCTGCGATCAGGAACAACCAGAGTATTTCCATTGCTACCAGGAACTATTGTAGACCCGATACTCATTCTGGGCCCAACCAGCATGTATCTCTTGTCTCCAGATCTGTACTGGATGCTGTGGCACAGAGTTCCATCATAGTTCGTATCTTGCAAGTATTTGGATGAGTAGTCTGTAGGTTTTGAGCACTGCATAGCTATCAAGACGATGATGCTAATTATAAAAAGTACTGAAACGGACCCTAGAGTTATCATCAAATAGAAGGTGACATTGTCTTCTTCGTTATTAACCGCAGTTGACAAATCAGATGCTGCAAAAGCTTCTTTTGGTTCCACAACTTTTATAATCAGGGTGGCCGTTGCCGAAAGGGAAACGTTCCCGTTGTCTTTTACAAGAATAACTAATTTGTGTTCAGCCTCGTCTGTTTCCGTGAATGCCCGCTGAGTCCTTATCTGTCCCGTGTAGCGGTCTAAACTGAATAAAGTGTGGTCCGTTACTTCATGGAGAGAAAAAAGTAACCAACCATTGTATCCAGTGTCAGCGTCATATGCCCTAACTTTAGCCACTAAGTGTCCTGCGTTCACATTGCGCGGGATCTCCTCCACACCCTCAGCAGAGCCGTTAGCACTGGCTGGGGACAAGATGACAGGAGGGTTGTCGTTCTGGTCCAGAATATACACGTTTATTGTGGCATTGGCGCTTAGGGATGGACTTCCAGAGTCAGTGGCTAGCACATGAAATGTAAACATTTTCAAAGTTTCGTAGTCAAAACTTTTTAGTGCGTGTATATGGCCGTTTTCAGGGTTGATATTCAGAAAAGAGGACATGTCGGTCTTAGACCCATCTCCTCTGACAATGTTGTACTTGATTTCCGCGTTTTCATTTACATCTTTATCAAGTGCGCTAACTGAGAATATAGATGCCCCCGCTGCATTATTTTCGAATAAGTACAGTTCAAGAGGATTTTGGGGAAATTGTGGGCTATTGTCATTTACATCTGATATGTCAATACTTAAAGTCTTAAATGTAGATAGTGGTGGCTGGCCAAAATCAACAGCTGTTATTGTAATATCATAATGAGATTGACTCTCTCGATCTAAGCGTGCTTTTGTCATCAAAGAATACATGTTATCTTGAATAGAGGGTTTTAACTCGAAAGGAACATCCCCAGATATGATGCACTGCACTTTGCCATTCAGACCAGAGTCGTCATCTGTTACACTAATGAGTGAAATGACAGTTCCTGGTTTGCTGTCCTCTGAAACTACGTTGGATAATGACGTCACCTCTATGTCTGGTTGGTTGTCATTTACATCTTGAACTTTTACTATAACTCTACAGTCACTGGTTGTAGGTGGTTGGCCATTGTCTGAGGCCTGAATGTCTAATTTGTAAACAGCGTTTTTTTCATAATCTACTTCACCTTTAATTAAAATTTCCCCTGTGTTGCTGTCCAGACTAAAAGTATCAAATACCTTTGGGACTGTGTCACTACCAAATGAGTAAGTAACGTCACCATTTGTGCCTTCATCTAAGTCGGTTGCAAATACTTTTATAACAGTTGTTCCAGCAGCGACGTTTTCATATAGTGTTGTTGAATATACATCCTGACTAAAAACAGGGTGATTATCGTTAATATCTAACACAGACACTGTAATGTTAAGTGTCCCTGATCTAGATGGACTGCCTCCATCACTAGCTGTTAGAGTCAAATTGTGCTGCGCTTTGCGCTCTCTGTCTAGTGCTTTCTGTAATACTAAAAAGGGGAGTTTATCCTCTCCTCTGTCTCTTATTTCTAAACCAAAATGTTCATTTTGGTTTAATTTGTATAAACGGACGCCATTTATGCCCCCATCAGGATCACGTGCTGTTGTGAGCTGAATTCGAGCACCGGGTAGCGTGTTTTCTGTCATTTCTAGTCTTTTTTCTTTGTCGGCAAAAGTGGGTGCATGGTCATTTAGATCCGTAATTTCAATACCAACGTGATGTATCTCTAAAGGATTTTCAACGGCAATCTTTAAATTTACCACGCAGGCTTCGTTGCCTTCGCAAAGCGTCTCCCTGTCTATTTCCTTATCAACATACAGCACGCCATTGTTCTGATTAACCTGGAACAGAGCGTCTTTAGATCCAGAAACGACTCGAAATCGTCGCTCGTTCAAAGTACTCACGTCCAAACCCAGATCCTTAGCAACGTTTCCGACAGTGGTTCCTTTCTTTGCCTCCTCTGGTACAGAATATCTGATTTGTGCAGAAATGCGCTCGCCGAAGCACAACAGCAACGAGAAACATAAAGCAATCCTCCACAACTCCCCTCTGCGTCTTTGTTCAGCCTCTGCCATCGCGAAAATAAGCTATAGGGCAGTTAATATCCAGCCAGTCCTTTATGTATAAAGCAAAACAAAACTGGTTCAGAAAGTCGCATTGTTAATAGCAAAACTAAGCGATTTTCAACTAAACCATTTTCAGAAGCGTAACCGGTCTGTGGCTCGTTCTCCGTGTGAATGAGACTGAGACAAGACAGAGAAATATAACAGGCAGGGGCCACTCCCTTCAAAGCCAACACTGACACCGTGCGGATGTTGAACAAACCGTACCCAGGTTTGTCTTTGGGTACACTGGACAAAAATAACGACATCTATCAACAAAATGCTCCTGATTTTTAAAATGGCGTGTTTCTTGCTGAAGTAAACAGATGTGGGTAAAAACCACCTGCTTCGCAGAGTAAAAGGCCATACCGCATATTTGTACCAACCATTCACAAACCCACCTCAGTCTAATAAGCACAATTAGACTGAGCTAATTGGTAAAATCTTAGATCCATCTTCTCTGAGAATGTTATACTTCATTTCCACATTTTCATTTCCATCTTTATCAAATGTGCTAACTGACAATACAGACGCACCTGCTGCATTATTTGTGCAGTTCAAGCGGATTTTGCGGAAATTCTGGTCACATCTGATAATGAAATGTAGATGGTGGCTGACCAAAGTCGACTGCTGTTATTGTAATATCGTAAGAAGATTGGCTCTCTTCATCTAACAGTTCTTTTGTCACCAGTGAATACATGCTGTCTTAAATTGAGGGTTTAAACTCAAAACGGAACATGTTCAGATATAGTGCACTGAACTTTGCCATTTAGACCAGAGTCCTCATCTGTTACACTAATGAGTGAAATGACTCCCCGGTTTACTGTCCTCAGAAACTACGTTGGACAATGATGTCACTTCTTTGTCTGGTTGGTTGTTATTCACATCTTGAATTTTTACAATAACTCTATAAAGTACAAACAGACGCAGATCTCTTCCATACCTGTTTACTGTCACTTCTATTTTACCAATTTTTAAGTTTTGAACTCCTGAATTCACACAACACTTTTGCTGCAGTGAGGATGATGTGTTACTACCAACAAAATCAACATCAGCAAGAATTAAGTATTTTTTTTTCTTACCTCTACTGAAGTTCTGCTCCTTCGGTCCGGCACGACTAGTGTATTCCCATTGCTGCCTGGAACTATAGTAGAACCGATGCTCATCCTGGGCCCAACCAACATGTACCGCTTGTCCCCGGATCTGTACTGGATGCTGTGGCACAGTGTTCCGTCGTAATTTGTGTCTTGTAAATATTTGGACGAATAGTCAGATTGTTTGGAGCACTGCATGGCAATCAAGACGGCGATGCTTATCACAAACAGTATGGAAACCGCTCCCAGTGTTATCATCAGATAGAATGCAATGTTGCTGTCCTCCTCAACGTTCTGAGCACTTTGAACATCAGATGCTGCGAAGGCCTCCATTGGCTCCACTGCCCTGATAACCACAGTTGTTGTTGCTGATAACGAAACGTTCCCGTTGTCTTTTACAACTACGGTCAGTTTGTGCTCACTTTCGTCTGTCTCTGCAAAAGAGCGAAGCATTCGTATCTGTCCAGAATAACGGTCCAACCCAAACAGAGTGTGATCGGCAACCTCCTGTATAGAAAACAGTAGCCATCCGTTGTATCCGATGTCCGCGTCGTACGCCCTCACTTTGGTAACCAAATATCCTTGGTTTGCATTGCGCGGAATATCCACAATGCCACCGGCTGATCCGTTTGAGCTTACTGGAGACAGGATGACTGGGGCATTATCGTTCTGATCCAGAATGAACACGTTTACAGTTACATTGCTGCTTAGAGAAGGAGTTCCAGAGTCCTTTGCTATTACGCCGAACTGGAAAGTTTTGACAGCTTCAAAGTCAAAACTTTTAAGCGCACTAATAATCCCGTTATCCGCATTGATGTTGAGAAATGATGCCATTTCGTTGTGACCTCCCCGGGCAATCTGATAGGAAATCGCAGCATTTTCACTTACGTCTTTGTCTGTCGCAGTTACAGAATAGATTGACGCACCTGGGACGTTGTTTTCATACATGTAAAGTTCAAGTGGATTCTGCAGAAACTCCGGACGGTTATCATTCACGTCTGATATCTGTACACTCAGCGTTTTGAATGTCGAAAGTGGCGGCTGACCCAAGTCGAACGCAGTTATTATGATGTCATAATATGACACACTCTCTCTATCAAGACTCCGTTTAGTGACGAGGGAAAACATATTATCTTGAACTGACGCTTTCAGGTCAAATGGCACATCCCCAGAAAGACTACAAACTACTTTTCCGTTAATTCCCGAATCTTTGTCAATTATGCTAATTAGAGAAATAACTGTACCAGGTTTTGCATCTTCAGATACCTGCGTAGATAGTGACGTTACTTCTATAACTGGTGCATTATCGTTAACATCTAATATTTTAATCATAACACCACATTCAGCATTCAGAGGCAGATGGCCTTTGTCTATGGCCTGAATATCTAGTTTATACAGGTCAGTAACTTCATAATCAAGCGCGCCTTTTACTCGTATTTCACCGGTTACACTGTCCAAATCAAATATCTCCAATAATTTTGGGTCTAAATCTGTGCCCATAACATACTCTAACTCGCCATTTGCGCCCTCGTCACTATCCGTCGCTGTAACTGTTAATACAACTGTTCCCAATTCCACATTTTCTGGTATAGTCACAGAGTAAAGCTCTTGGCTAAATGCTGGTGGATTGTCATTTGTGTCAAGGACCGTTACTGTTACATTTAGAGTTCCTGATCTAGGGGGAGTCCCTCCGTCATACGCCGTTAAACAAAGGCTGTGTTCGGCTTTAGTTTCTCTGTCAAGGTGTCTCTTTAACACTAAATACGGAAATTTCTCCTTGCCTCTCTCTAAAAGCTTTAGCTCAAAATGATCGTTTTGACTTAATTTATATGACTGCACACTGTTCATTCCAATGTCTGGGTCGCGTGCCGCTAGTAATTGAAATCGCGCTCCCGGCAGTCTATTCTCAGCTATGTCGAGACGTTTCTCTTTTTCAGAAAAACTAGGAGAATGGTCATTTACATCCGTAATTTCAACCGCAACATAGTGTATCTCTAAAGGGTTGTCGACAATTATTTTTAGGTTTATCAAGCAAGGGCCCGCCCCATCGCAAATGTCCTCTCTGTCAATCGTCTTGCTGACAAGCAAGTCTCCATTGTTCTCATTTACCTGGAAAAGGGAGTCCTGCGTGCCAGAGACGATGCGTAGTCCTCTATCCACCAAAGCAGTAACGTCTAAACCCAAATCCTTAGCAATATTTCCAACGACAGATCCCTCTTTATTCTCCTCTGGTATAGAGTACCGTATCTGAGCGGAAACCTGCTCCCCGATGCGTAACAACAAAAAGAGATGCACTGTCCAGAAACACTCCCATAAGCGCCTTTGTCCTCGGTCTCCCATCGCGAAACATACAAAATCAGCACGTATCGATATAAACTACAAATATTTAACAGTCAAGTCATTACTGTGTTGAGGTGTTAGTTTAGCTGAACGCAGAACCAAGGAAGATTAACCGAACGCGTCGTTCATGTTCTGAGCGATCAGATGCAAAGCACACACTCACGTACACTGTGAAACAGAGGGCGTATTTTCCTTTTTTCTTTGTGCCACTTTTCCTTGTGTTGTAGTGCCACCACGTGGTCTATCTCTTTGATGGAGTGGATTCAGTGGCCATGATTTGTGACTAACTGTTAGGCTCAAAAGACTATTAAGAAATATGGATGGATGCATGGTTTATTATTTTGTTCATTAGGACTGATATCATTTGCTTGTGCATGGATGTAAATTGTATATACAGCTGTGAGTAGTTTGTGATAAGTGCAAAGCACAAAATTATTTCACTTCATAATCGTAACTTTCCCATGACTCAAAAAGTTGTTGCTCTAACACAATTTCAGCACCGTGGACAGCTCCACACCGGCTAAGTCTACTGACCCACGCCCACACACGCTCGCTCTCTCTCTCTCTCTCTCTCTCTCTCTCTCTCTCTCTCTCTCTCTCTCTCTCTCTCATTCTCTCTCACACACACACACTGAATGAGCATACATCAGCTCCTACCTCTTCAGAAGCTCTTCCCTGTCAGGCTGAACAGGTTCCAACTCAAACGGAACATGTTCAGATATGGTGCACTGAACTTTGCCATTTAGACCAGAGTTCTCATCTGTCACGCTAATGAGTGAAATGACCGTTCCTAGTTTACTGTCCTCAGAAATTACGTTGGACAACGACGTCACCACTGTCTGGGTGGTTGTCATTTAAATCTTGAATTTATATAAAAACCTTATAAAGTACCAACTGAAGCAGATCTCTTTTCTTCCTGTTTGTCACTTCCATTTTACCAACACACAACACTTTTGCTGTAGTGAGAACGATGTGTTACTACTACCACCAACAAAATCAACATCAGTAAGAATGAAAAGAGTTTCTTTTTCTTACCTCTACTGAAGTTCTACTCCTTCGGTCCGGCACGACTAGTGTATTCCCATTGCTGCCTGGAACTATAGTAGAACCGATACTCATTCTGGGACCAACTAGCATGTACCGCTTGTCCCCGGATCTGTACTGGATGCTGTGGCACAATGTCCCGTCATAGTTGGTGTCCTGTAGATACTTTGAAGAGTAATCCGTAGCTTTGGAGCATTGCATGATTATGAGTACTATTATACTAATGACAAACAGCACGGAAACCGAGCCTAACGTTATAATCAAATAGAATGTAATGTTGCTTTCTTCGTCGTTGTTTACCGAGCTTTTGACATCGGATGCCGCAAAAGCCTCTTTGGGCTCAACCACGTTCACTATCACAGTTGCTGTGGCCGAGAGTGAAACGTTGCCGTTATCTTTGACTAATATGAGGAGTTTGTGCCGAGATTCGTCAGTCTCTGTGAAGGCCCGCATTGTCCTTATCTGTCCCGTATAACGATCCAAGCCAAAAAGAGTGTGATCACTGACTTCTAACAGTGAAAAAAGTAACCAGCCGTTGTATCCTACGTCTGCGTCATAGGCCCTCACTTTAGACACCAGATGCCCTGGGTTCACATTGCGGGGAACCTCTTCCACTCCTTCCGCTGAACCATTTGCGCTTACCGGAGAAAGAATCGTGGGTGTGTTGTCGTTCTGGTCCATGATAAAAACATTTATCGTCACGTTGCTGCTAAGAGGGGGTGAACCCGAGTCTTTGGCAGTGACGTGAAACTGGAATGTTTTCAGTTTCTCAAAATCAAAACTTTTCAGTGCGTAGATAGTCCCGTTCTCCTCATTAATATTCAAGAAAGATGTGACGCTCTGGCCTGGATTTGTTCTGTCCAGTGAATATGACACACGTGCATTATCTCCATCATCCACGTCGTTTGCACTAACGGTAAATATGGACATGCCTGGTTTATTATTCTCCATCAAATAAAATGTGTACGGACTTAGAGTAAATGAAGGAGTGTTATCGTTTATATCCTCTAGGTCAACTTGTATTACCTTAGTAGTTGCTAATGGAGGTGTGCCTAAATCCTTTGCCGTTATTTCAATGCTATATGTTGACTTTGTTTCTTTATCAAGGTGCTCTTTGGTTATAAGGGAATAAAAGTTGCCATCTGACGATGGCTTAAGATCAAAGGGCATGTCGTGAGGTACAGAGCAAACTACCTGTCCGTTCACTCCGGAGTCCTGATCTGTTACTCCCATCAGCGCAACCACTGTACCTGGCAGTGCGTTTTCCGGTATTCGGCTGGAGAGAGATGTGATGTCAATGTCGGGTTTGTTGTCATTTACGTCCTCCACCTTAACTATAACGGTACACTGGGTGGACAGTGAAACTGCTCCTTTGTCCGCGGCTAGTATTTTAAGCTCATACACCTGCCTCTCCTCAAAGTCAAGGCCACTTTTAACCGTCAGTTCCCCAGTTTTGTTGTCTAGACTAAAAAGATCTGAAGCGCCTTTTCTGAATTTGCCTCGTAATGAAAACACAATTTCCCCGTTGACTCCCTCGTCTGCATCCGAAGCGTCAACTCGCACTAGAAATGTCCCTTCTGGTGCATTTTCTTTGACACTGACTGTGTATTTTGATTTATTGCATACAGGTGCATTGTCATTTATGTCAGATACAATAATGGTAATATTTAGAGATCCTGACCTGTGCGGCTTACCGCCATCTGAAGCTGTTAACATTAGGGCCAACTTTAGAGTATGCTCTCTGTCTAATTGTTTTTGCAAAACCAAAAATGGGATTTTACCTTCGTCTCCAGAATCTTCTGTGTCTAAACGGAAATACTGATTCTGGCTAAGTTTGTAAGACTGTAAATCATTTGTGCCTATGTCGGGATCGTGTGCCCCCTCTAGTTGGAATCGTGTCCCTACTGCCACAGATTCCAGTATTTCTAAAATATTTTTTTCGTCTGTAAACGAAGGACGATTATCATTTACATCGGTAATTTCAACAGTTATTTGATGCATTTCTAATGGGTTCTCTATCACCGCTTTGAGAGTAACCAAACACGGGCTCGTTTTGGCACATAGCTCTTCTCTGTCTATCCTTTGACTGACGAACAAAGCACCGTCTCTCTGGTTTACCTGGAATAGTTCCTGTTTGGTCCCCGTTTGGACAATGCGCAGGTTGCGATCAAGTAACGTGGCAGAGTCAAATCCCAGATCCTTAGCAATATTCCCAACCGTGGATCCAACCTTTAATTCCTCTGGAATGGAGTAACGTATCTGCCCCGCGACTCCTTTCCAGAGAAAGAACAAACAGGCAAAATGAAGCAGCGACCTTCCGAGCAATCTCTTTCGACCACTTTGCGTCTCCATACTGAAGATTTCATTTAAAGATTCGTCCTAAACCTTCGATAAGATAAGCCCGTTCATGTCCTATGTGATGGTAATAATGGCGTGTATAGCAGGCATTGTTGGTCTGCTCTGTGCGTCGTCTTTTTTTGTTTCCCCCCTCGCGAAGCTGCATCTGAGAGTAAGGCTGGTGGTGATACACCCAGTGGACCGAGTTAGTGATCTAACAGCGCCTCTGTGCGGCGGGAAAGGATCACGGGAGGGGATGAAGGGCCAGTGACGCCCCTTGGATGAACAGAGTTCCGGAATTTGACCAATTACTTAAATTATAATGTCTTTAATGCAGATTGATAATATGAATAAATTATAATACATTTTAAAAATATTAATATAATACACATGAAACTAGATACATCTGTCTTATTGTAAATGTACCGGTAGTCGTTTCTAATTCCACACAGTATGCATGTGGTATTGATACATGCGTGCATTAACGATGCACCTATTTATGTCTTATTGTGTAGCACTGGTGACTACATTGCATTACTATGCATTGTTATGCATTATTGCATTATTATGATGAATAGAGATTTCACCTCCATGAAGCCTTTTGATGAGAATTTTCACATTTTCTCAGCCAATGGCCAACATCCTTCTCTAACACTGGTGAACAGCGACTCTGTGTGGCGGCTGTGTCTAGGAGCAGACCACGTGACCCGATTTATTTATTTATTTTCCCTCTTTATCACAACGGTGCCATGCTGCCGTGAGCATGCGGGCTATTCAACTCTGCCAGTTAAATATCTCGTGTCTTACTAGCTCCCCGTGTACCGGCAAGTGACAGGTTAATTGTAGCCCCATTTGTGCTGTCTGAAATAGTCAAGATTCATTAGAAGGTTGACTGCTGGATTTCTTTTAACTACGCCTACCTATAATGTGATATTTGTTAAAAACAAAAAATGGAGAAATTATAACATATACAAGAAACATTTAAAATAGACGTACATAGTGAATAAAATATTTATATGTATTTCTGTTGCAATTCCTTTCATTAAATCTCTTTCTGAAAATGAGTTACTGTTCCCAAATATCTTTTTTTTTAAATCTCATTAACGCCACATGAGGGCAGCACTCTAAATGCGGCGTGCTGTAAAATGAGGAGGGGTGCGTGTCACAATATCATGTTACAGACTGCCGGGGAGCTCAGCGCAATCGCCCCCCCCTTTCCCGGCCAGCACGGCGTTTCCATGGCAACGGACCTTGCGCGAGGCAGGTCGTTGTCAGTGATGCTGAGGCAAGGCGCTAGAGAAGGAGACGGGGTGGGGGAGGGGGAGGAAGCCATGTGTGCCTAAAATGAATTGCAGTCTCATTTTGTGCTCTCCCGAATTCTCTCCATTTTTTGAAACACATTTTTTTTCTGCAAGATGACACAATGGGTTTCTGCATTGTAGCGTTTGTTCACACACACACACACACTGAGCCCCACCCCATAATTTCTCAGCATTGTCAAAAGGACACTGCAGTCGCCTAGTAACATCCAGCTTTTACTGTTCTGCATAGCATCATCTGTTCAGTATGTGTGTGTGCGAGTGGGAAGGGGAGACAGAGAAAGGGAGAGAGAGAGAAAGAGTAGCAGGGTGTGTCTGGTTTGGGGGATTGGATACACGGCATTTTGGTTGGGGGTTGGGAGAGCTAGGAGGGGTATGGATGCAAGCACAGCAGTGTGTGTGTGTGTGTGTGTGTGTGTGTGTGTCCACTGCATCAGCCTCCGAGCTGTACACAGCAGTGCTGCAGTCTCCTTGTGTGTGTGTGTGTGTGTGTGTGGGAGAGGCAGAAATCTGGGTCAGGAGAGTAGTGGCAGAATACTGCATGCACACAGACACTCACAGGCACACAGACTCTCATTTTACACCTTTATTCACACAGTCATATTTACAGCTTCAAATGTATAAGGTTAAGCAGTATCCGATTACTTCTAGTAGTAGCTACATACAGTATATAATTGTCATTTTGTCATATTTTTTGATTAAAAAAAGATTGTTCATATAGAAATGAGACACTATCCCCACAGGTTAATTCTAGCACTTTTTCATCATGACCTCATCCTCCGGTTAATCTTATCCTTGTCCACCCAAACAAACAATACACCACACAGAGACATGCTTGTGAATTCAACACACACACACACACACACACATACTCTCTCTCTCTCTCTCTCTCTCTCTCACACACACACACACACGCACACACACACACAGACACACACACATTCTCTCTCTCACACACACACAAACACATGCATGCACACACACACACATTCACTGTCCTCTACACTCAGACCTATACATGTGAAGGCAGGCACAGACATACTAAATCTTGCTACCATCCAAACATAAGAGCTGTTTAACAACATTGATCATATCATTCATATAATTGATTATTTCACTTATAAGCTGTAATACAGCCACCATTTACAAAACTATCAGCCATTGCATCAGAAAATGGATACCCCTGTCTTGAACACACCACTGCTATTTCTGACATGGTTACCCTTATTCCATGAGACTGATTTTCTTTTTCCCACAAAACTGCTGTTGGCTGCCCAGTTACCCAGTTGTGTCTCAGTTCATAGTGCTTTCCAAGACCATTTTATAAACATGTCTGTAACAAGAAAATGCATAAACATACCAACTCACTGAAAGTGAAAGGGGTGGCGTCACACTTGACATCAAATGTTCTATATTTCTATTGTAGAGCAAAAACGAAATGATGGAATTGTGGACTGCGTACGGTCCACAGCTTGTTGCTTTTTTTTGCCTCCCTACCCACCCGTCCCACCCCACCCCCAACATATGTAGCAAGAAGACAACAAACACTCCACACAAAAAACCTAAGAGCTGTGAGGGTCTTAGAAGCCATCTCAGGTCCCATATGTTCTGTGCTTGAGCTGGGCTCAAATTAGTACCCCCACCCCCTCTCTCCCCTCAACTCCCCTCCCACCCAAGCTCTCTCACCCTCTTGTGTGAAAAGGGCAATGACATCATCTGATCTGATCACCAGCAGTGCAGCAATACACTTAATCAGCCATCCAAACATCCATTAGCCTCCCCAGCAACATCTGTTATGAGAGCCCAGGCACAAGCACAGGAGGCCTGGGAGAAGGCATGGGGCACAGTGGCAGTGCATCCATGGCTGTCAGAAGAACAAGCCTTCTTGTGTCCATCAGCCCTGCTTCTGAAATGTATAAATAGAAGCTCCATTTCCCATGTCAAGGAAAAAAAAGCTGCAAGCTGAATTAATCATTGTGGCTTTTACAAGCTGTGTGTGTGTGTGTGTGTGTGTGTGTGTGTGTGTGTGTGTGTGCGTGTGTGTGACCCACTTCTAACAGTGGTGACCTCTTAGAAAGAGATGAGAGCATGCCTTTCATAAGAACAGCATTTGCTCTTCCTAATAAAGGCCGCTGTAAAGTTTAAAGTTTGAAAGGCCGCTGTTGCTTGTTGACTAGACTATTTGTGTCGAAATCAGAACTAAGAGCATCAGGGAAATGCCATTCCCCCATGTGTTTCTCATTTTGAGTGTACACAGCTCAAAAAGCCACAGCTGGTTTTCATCCTATTCCCCTGTCCTGGTGGTTGCTCAACAGCCCCAAAAACTGTTACGCAATAGCTGCTGAGTCCTCGGACTTGGGCCCAAAAACACCAGCAGACAAATCTGTGCTGTATGGACCAGAAGTCATTGGTTGGTCCTAGTTGTATATGAGTCTATGTTGTGCTTGTTCACTGTTCCACATGAGCACAGGTTGGCATCTGGGATAGACACAAATGTCTGTCTACACGTTTTAACACAACCACAGGCCTGCATGTCATTCATACTCCACTTAACCTGAGAGAGCTTTCAGACCCTCTGCTTGCCTTACCAGGAAGTCTATAAAAAGGATACGCATCATCACCATGACTGATAGAGGGACAGCCTAGCATTTAAACCACACAGCATAATACTGTATATAAAAAAAATGAAGACACCTACATATTGCACCACAAGTATAATACCATACACAAAGCACTTTTTGTTTAGAAGCTTGCACAACAAAATTAAAGCAGCAGTAGAAGTTTGGGTCAACATTACAAAATATCTGGCATTTTTTTTTAAATGTTTACTTCCATATTTTTTTTTCTATAATATAAAAAAGAACATCCAAAACGTAAATAAAACATAAACGAACAGGACCGCTGAATTACATTGCACGCTACCATCTTCTGTTGTAATGATTTAAAGCATTACTGTATAATCAAAGCACATTAGTTACATTGCCAACAATCAGATAATTGATTTAACAGTCATACTGAACAAAATAAGAAAGATTAAAAAATAGCAATTAAAACAGAGCTGTGTCACTACTATATGTTGATCCTGGTGAGTTTGACACAGAAGCTTAGGAAACCATCAGAGCATGAGCATGTCATGGAGATTAGAATGCTTTAAAGGGTGACTGAGGACACGTCCAGTTTGGGATGCAACCCGAGTTGAAATATCTCATGTTTGGACAAAAGCTGGACTAGAGACAGTTCTCTGGAACAGGGTCAATAGCGAATCATCCCCATCCACTAAGGCTTTCTCAGCACCCAGTAATTTGGCCTGACCGACTGGACGTGATGTTTTGTTTTGTTTTGTTTCCACTGCTGGTCAAGAGGCCTTTTGTGAGTGACGACAAAAGAAAGCAGCCTCTAGGTTCACTAATCAGTGGTGCTGGCCCTTACTCAGCAGCGAGGAGTTTATAAATATTTAAAAACTGGACCAGCAAAGCACTTCTATGGGCCTCTGTGTGTGTGTGTGTGTGTGTGTGTGTGTGTCTGTGTGTGTGTGTGTGTGTCTGTGTGTGTGTGTGTGTGTGTGTGTGTGTGTGTGTGTGTGTGTGTGTGTGTGTGTGTAACTGTGTGCATTAGAAACTGACAATGAAAGGAATGGAGGATGTGTATTTTTGTGGTAAGCTTTGCCCAGAATAATGCAGAATAATTCATGCAAATGTCTGCAGCCTGATTTTAAACTGACCTCATGTGAATGATAGGAACTTTGAAACCTGCTGACGCACTAGAACAATGAAGCCAAAGTATATTCACATCAGATGCTATAAGCAAAATGTTTTCATGTGACAATACGACCTTGTAGAACTGATTACATAGGGAGCTAGATCTGTCTAGGTCTGAGTACTGTACAAATGTTATGGATTATTGCAGGCATTGTGTCAAAACACATCCATGCTTAAGTAGCTGATAATGGTCATTTTTACATGTTCTGAAGATACCCCTTTTTATATGCATCAGCTTTCTTGATTTTTTTTAGTGATGTGACTCTCTTCCCTTTGTCCTGATTTTTATCACACACACACACTCCTCCTCCCTGTCTCTCCACACAACACAGTTCTTTGGAACCAGACAAATAGAGATTTCACCTGCATGCAGTCGCTTCAAGTTCCTCACCCAGGACAGAATTCCATATTCCTTGCTGCATCTCCACAGCATCGTTGATATTTGTACTTTTGTAGTTTGCAACATCTTCCCTCGATATGTCAACATCCATAGCATTTGTCCCAATTGTCCTCCAATTTGTCTCAATTGTCCAGTCCGGCAGTTAACATGAAAGAGGCCACAAGCGCTGACCGTTGTTGCCATGCAGATGTTGTGAGGACAGCCAGGCTGGATGGAGAGGCATTGACGTGTGTGTGTGTGTGTGTGTGTGTGTGTGTGTGTGTGTGTGTGTGTGTGTGGCAGGGTGTTGAGGACAAAGGGCTGGTGGGGTTTCCTGGAGTCCCGAGGTGGGTGATGGCAAGACCTCCTACGGCTTCTGGAGGTGTGTGTGTGTGGGGGAGGAGGAATGTGTGGGTTCAGGGGCACCACTGGGGTAGGTCAGGACGATTCAGGGGGCCCAAACCTTCATAGGGACCCACGGAGTACTGTGATATAGCTGGGCTGAGGGCTCAAAATTATTTGCTTTCAGGGGGCCCACAACTTGTAGTGGTGGATGGGTGTAAGAAGGGGCAGGTGGGCCACACTGGGGTCATTTTTCAGTCCTGGACACATGGAAAGGGCATGACAGCATGGGCTCAGGGTCGGGAGTTTTGGGATTGGGGTCGGGGTTTGGGATTTTGGGGTTGTTCCTCCTGACGTCACTCCGGCGGTGGGGTAGCCGCGAGAGGCCTCATGAGGAGCTGCTGCTGGTGGTGGTGGACGCCTGCCAGAGACAGAAACACACATTAGACCCCCCCACATCTGGACGGCTCCCGCCCCACTGTAAGCCCCAGAGCCTGGGCCAGAATCTGACAACACATCTCATGCAGCTGGGGGGCCTGTCAATCAAACATGGAGGTGGGTGGGGGTTCAGGCATGGGGAGAGGAAAAAAAGGCCTGGGGTGGGGTACCTCAGAGAAGCAGGGTGGTGGTGGTGGTGGTAGGGTGGGGTAGGGGGCTTACTGATGCGTTCCATGCGAGTAGACTGTATGGTAGTGGGGGTATGGTTAATGGAAGACTGCCGGTGGGGTGGGGTGGGTTTGGGGGGTGTTGTTTAACTTTCGAGATCAGTCCTCACAAGAACATACAGGTCGGGTCACGTACAGTAACACGTCAGTGAACAGGAAATTCACCAGGGGTCCGAACGTGAATACAGTTAACAACCATTTCGGTCATCAAAAGAAACAACCCGACTCTCACAAAAACGATCCACCAACCATCCAACACACATACAAGGCAAGTACACTGATTTTGTTAAATTCCATCTACTAGTATACAACACAGAGGGTTCTTACTCCTGCCTCTGAGGAACCCCCCTGGCACTGCAAATGTCTCTACCTGTGCCACGTCCAACTGCACCTGACTCAAGTATACATCTACATAAAGTGCTCTTGATTAGCTGAGACCGGAGTTAGTCAAGCAGTTAGTCAAGAGTGCTACAGCTAAGGTCAGTCAGGTATGCAGAGCAGGGACAGATGGTCAGTATGCGGTGCAAGGGGTGGGGGCTCAGGAGCAGCATTAAGAACCCCTTTTATAGAAGATACAGACAGACATCGGTAAAAAGTCATGCACAGACACGTGTGTAAAGGCCTAGAGTTGTGAAATAATGGTAAGGTATGTTTTTTTTTTGTTTTATCCCCAAACACATTCTCCAAACTCTGACCTAAATATTAGCATTAGCATTTTTTACTGGTAGACTGGCTACAGTCTGGCATGTCATGTGTCACAAAGAGGGGACCAGGAAGGATTAGAGGTCAAAAGGTCACACCTCTCTACCTATCTCAATATAATGCCACTTTTACCTTAGCCTCAGTCAAATAGTTGATCTTAGATAAGAAACACATTATCGTCCACTACTACACAGCCATGTGATAAAGGATCACATATAAAACACTGGCAGAGGTGACATACCCTCTTACTAGTAAAAACATCATATTCTTGAAAAATAATACCCAGAGCGACATGCATGTGGGCTGTTATGCAGGTTATGGTGATATAGGGTGAGATGCTGTTATGTGATGTCATAAGGATCATCCATCATCAAAAAAAACAAAAACAAAAAAAAGCCTTGGGGTGATATAAGCCAATCGTTAGTTAGGCCATACAGAGCTTGTTTGTAAGCAGTGAGGGGTTTTGTAGAGGGGGCATTGTAAAATGTCCTTAGCTCCTCCTTCATCTAGGTTACGGTAAAAAAAAAGCAACTTCACTGACAAAAACAAAAAGACATCAAGAAAAGAAGAAACAAAAGAGAGGAAAAAACCAAACACTTGTTTTCTGGTAACATCAAAGGTGATCATCATCATCATTCAGGACCTGCTAAGGGTCAAGAAGGGCTGCATACCTCCAGCTGAGGGAAGGGATCTCTCTCATTTTGAGTACTTTAGAGCAGAAACAAAAGAAGAAACAGGCATTTTAATGAGCAGTGCAGATTATCATGAACAGCACAGAAATAGGCAGCCTAAGATCTTATGATGTTTTTTGGGGACATGTTGTCATGTTTGCCTAAAATTAGCCAAGGATTAGCCTAGCTGTAAGGATTGTCAGAATTATGGTTGAAATAAATTGAAATCAGCTCTTGTAGCAAATTTTAGGCTACTACACATAGCTGAGTAATTTATGACAGAATGGGTTCATTCATTTAAAACAGTATGTGCAAGCAGGGTTCTTCAGTTCATGATAATGTTATTCTATCAGTGAAAGTATGAATTTGATGAGAATGTGAGTACATGTCAGATATACAGTACTGTATGTTGGACAACCTAAAGTGAAGGAAACAATGTTAGAAGGGAAAAATAACATCCTGCAATAATAACCGTTACTTTTTGTTTTCCTGTGGATTATTTTCAACTGTTCTCTCTCTCTCTCACACACACACACACACACACACACACACACACATTCAGTCACTCATTTGCAGGAGAGACACAGAGAAGACATTCCTCTTCATTGCTGTTACTTTGTACTTACCACTCCTGCTTTGAAACCTTAATCAATTAGAGATTCTTGGTTAGTCATGATTGTAATGCAAGATATAAGATTAGATAAGAAGTAAGGCTGAAAACTTTCATAATCAGTACTGACATTATTTACTATGTTAATGAGTTGTGTGCTGTATAGCAAAGAAAAATATCAAATAAAAACAAATCTGTGCTTATCTATTTAATTACACAGTCACTTTGGTCAATTTCTATATGTGCCACATGTCAAGCAGTGCATTTGGCCTATATAAAGCATGTAGGCCCACCTAAATTGTCTTCAAAGCAAACATGTTCTGAACCATTCTTGAATGTTTCCTCATCCCTTTAACCATTATTATGTTGAAGTCATTATTGCAAGAGAATAGCTTTTTTACAGTATAGTCTTCTCCTGGGTATAGTCAATAGTAAGCCTCATAGCATCCATGTCTGCTACCATAACAGCAGACATAATATGTAGGTCACAGAGCAGGGCACCGAGGCCTGATCTAAAGCAGCCTGTTTGACCCACAGGTGACTCAGTGTTCAGCCAAAGGCTGCGGAGCACAGCTGAGGAGGGGAGAGGAAGAAGCCTGTGCAAGCATCTCAGTGTCAGAGCATCAGGTCCAGCACCGGATGAACTGGGCAACAGATCAGGCATGCATACTTGACAGCTATATTGCACCCAGTGATTACTGTCTCTGTGAGTATTGTGACGAATGACCTGACCCTATTATGGGCTATCATTCAGCATGGGTCAGCGACACTGCTAAGAGTCTGGCAGACCAGGGCTGGATTCCCATATGCTGACATGTCTTTGTGAGTTGCCTTCGCTAAAAGCTTCTGCTTAGTGTCCATTAAATTTAATTCCTCTGATGGGCAACCTGACTTCAGAAGCTACAGTCCTGTACCAGCAATGTGTTTCAGCCATACAATAAAAAAGCTGTTTGTTACTAGCACCACCCTTCAGCCAGGTAGAGGAGTTGATAAGGGAAATCACATGTGTTAACTGCACAGGAAGAACCAGGTGATTTTGAATATGTGATATTAGACTGTAGCTCCAGGTTGCCCATTACCTTTTTTGAGAGTTTTGCATAGTCTGTAGTGATTGTGATAACTTTGGCAAACATGAGTTCTTTTTCTATGGATGTTGGAACATTTTTTGTATTGTTTCAACCACAAAGCCATGTGCTCTTCACAGAGATGTAATTTTAGGTTTGTTGTCATACTGGTCTCTTATAACAATACAAAGCATAGCATTACTACTAAATGAAAGAGTACTGTTGTCCCTAGCTTTATTGTGGAGCACAAAGCCCTTTTCTATCTCATAGGAAAATATTTTTTAGCACAAATAGGTTTTCATTCTCTTGCATGATGGAGAAATGTGGGGACTCTCAGAATAACACACATTTGCGTTTGTAAATTGCTACCAGACTGTGTCTCATGATTCCATTACTTCCTTGGTTTATCTTTTGATTGATATTCACACGGTCAGCCACCAAAATAATAGAGAATTAAAAAGGATATGATTTTTTTTTTATGCACCAACACATAAGAAAATAAGAAAACAAGCAAGTCTCTGCAAATGCAATTTCACACAATCCTCACAAGAGCCAAGCAATTGGTTTTTGAGCTGTTATCTCCATTTTATGAAATGCTATAATGCCGTAGGGAAACTTCACCATGCCACCTAAACACACTGTTGCCAGGTTTTTTTAAAACAAATTTTAATGCCATCATTTCCTTTACTTTTAGAGCTGTAGGTCTTATTTTGAGCTGTATCTCCCACTCCCCACCAATTAAATGACAGATATAGTGTGCTACTCATATGCACAGTCAATGTTGTGCCACCACAGCAAAGTTTGATTATGGACCAAGCTGTAATCTTTTTGTGAAAAACCATAGCATTTGTCTCATACAGAACACCCCACTTATCTTACCTGAAGAGTGGAGGCAGCCGAATCGCTGGTCTCCGTAAGTCCTGTGCTTCTTGGTAAACTGGACACAATGTATCTCTGCCCCTTTGGCACCGGTTGCCTAACAACCAACTTTCCCTTCCGGGTCTCCGCCAGGAACAAACTGTACCAGTAGGCATCATTGGAGACCAGAGTCGAATCTGCAAAACCTGAGTTCCGGTCACTGGCCACACTGTTCCTGCTTGGAGGACCTGATTTACTGGGCTTCGGTTTCTGACACTTCAGCACGATGGTGACCAGAATGGTGATCAGTAACAGGAATGACACTGAGCCCAGTCCAATGACCAAATACAGATTCAAGTCCGAAAAGATGTCATACTCCAGTGGAACTTCAGTCATGTCAGAGTAGGATTTCATGGCGGTCTCCACCGTGGAGAGTTTGATGGTCACAGTGGCAGAGAGCGCAGGCTCTCCATTGTCCTTGGCGATCACCACTAAGCGCTGGTGACGCGCGTCTCTGTAACTGAACATCCTCATGGTCCGGATCTCTCCATTGTACTGGTCCAGATTGAACAAAGTAGCATCGGTGTTTTGGAGAAACTGGTATGTTATTCTCGAGTTGTGTACGGAATCGGTGTCTATGGCGATAACTTTGGCCACCAGAGACCCTTTATCAGTGGATCTTGGAATCTTTTCTTCAACAACAGAACCGTGTGCGCGCCACGGAGAGACAATGACAGGAGTGTTGTCATTCTGGTCCATAATAATGATGTGAACAGTCGCATTACTGCTCAGTGGTGGGATACCTGAGTCCCTTGCTTCGATGTGAAAAAGAAACTCTTTCTCTATCTCGTAGTCAGAAGTTTTAAGTGCGTAAAGATTGCCATTCTCTGGGTTGATGGAGAAGAGCATAGACATTGACGTGTTGACAACTTCCTTTTCTACTATAAAGTAAACCAAGTACTGATTTTCATGGAGATCGGGATCCAACGCTGTGAGTGAGCTTAGCAGAGCTCCAGGAGCATTGTTTTCCACGACAGTTATAGTGTAAAATGACTGAGGAAATCGCGGCACGTTGTCGTTAACGTCCAGTAGTTCAAGAGTTATAGTCTCGTTGTCAAATAATGGAGGAGAGCCTCTGTCTTTCACTGTAAACGTGATATCATATTCTGACACACTTTCGCGGTCCAGTAATTCTGACACTATAAGTTCGTAATAGTTATCTGAAGACTCCTTTAATGCAAACGGCAACTTCTGGGGAATGTGAATATCTACAATGCCGTTATCCCCTGAGTCTTTGTCGCTCACACTGACCACGGCAATAACGGTGCCAATTGGTACATCCTCCTTTACAGGGTTTTGGAATGATTTGATAGATATTTCTGGATGATTATCATTCATATCTGTGATTAAAATTTGTACTTTACACTGGCTTGATAATGGAGTGGTTCCTTTATCTTTTGCTATGATCTCCATATCGTATATTCTGAAGTCTTCATAATTAACCATTGTTTTAACTCTTATCTCACCGGTAGTTGGATTTAAACTGAATGTTTCTTGGGTTTTCTCCGATGTGTACAGACTGTAGGAGTATTCAATCTCAGCGTTAGATCCCTCATCTTTATCAGTTGCGTTTAACTTAATTACCAGGCTCCCGATAGGTGTGTTTTCACTTAGGTTAATTGTGTAGCTTTCTTGGTCAAATCGCGGGGCATTGTCATTTGTATCCAGTACGCGAACAATTATGCTGGCTGTACCAGAGCGCTGAGGGACGCCGCCATCCACAGCGGTGAGTATTAAGTTATGAACAGCTTGCTCTTCACGGTCTAAGGGTTTTTTCAGAATCAAGTCTGCAAATTTTGAACCATCTCTGCCTGTTTGAATTTCAAGGTTAAAATGTTCGCTTTCACTTATAAAGTAGTTTTTAACAGAGTTCTCCCCGACATCAAGATCGACTGCATTATTCAAAGAAAACCGCTCCCTCACTGGTGTGGATTCCGAGATATCCAGATGTATAACACCCCTGCGGAACTGCGGTGAGTTGTCATTGATATCCATTATTTCTAATTCAATATTGAAAATTCTCACAGGCCTTTCAATGGTGGCGTCTAGTTTTAGAAAGCAAACCTGCGCCGTTTTGGAGGGACATAAATATTCTCTGTCTATTCGGTCTGCAATGTATAGATCCCCCGTCTCTTTGTTGATGTCCAGATATTTTTTGTTTGCTAAAATATCTAAGCGTATTTTTCGGTCGCGCAACGTTTTTATGTCTAATCCTAAATCATTCGCTAAATTTGCAACAACCGACCCTTCCTCCATCTCCTCCGGAATAGAATAGTGTGTAACTGCTGCTACTACGCTTAGAGCAGAGAGGAAAATCGGAAAGACAGAGACATACCTCCTCCTTTGCAGAACAGAAATATGAATATCCATTTTTATGTCAGAGCGCGACCACAATAGATTAATAAACACAGTCGATGCAATACCAACACAGCGCGTTTCCTCTTCAATTCAATTCCAGTAAGACACACACATGTAAGACAGAGCCCAGAGCTTTGTGTTTCCGAAATACATATGATGACGCACTGCCATTGCAGGGGTGACGTGTAACTTCAGCACATTTTCACGGTGAACAGCGACTCTGAGCGAATGGACAGCGACTTGGCACTCAGCGTGTCAATATTAGGCCGAATTCTTTGAACAACGTCACATGTCTACAATATGAAGTTTTGGTGTCATGGAGAACTGATATGAAAAGATGGGAAATGTTTGTTAAATGGTGCCAGCGAGCATAAAGAAGTTCAAATGTTAGTTGTTGACATTGTGAACAGAGAACTTTGCCAACTTTATGATGACGCGTAATGGCGTCGGCGACAATACCAAGAATGAACAGCGACCCTGTGTGCATTCGGGTTTTTAGTGCAGCTTCAATTACCGTCCTAACAATGTTTTATAAACAGTCCTATTACACAGCAGCATTGACCCTTTTGTATGACATTTTACTGAAAGACAGTCGATAATAAAGTTATGTATTAGACATTAGTGCATGTTCATTTGAGAGGCCAATGTGCAAAGTTTTGTGGGCAGATCTCCTTCACGAGTAAAACAACATCTATCTGTATTTCTCATCCACCTTTCAGTCTTTCCATTTGTAATGGCGACATGACCGCAGCAGTAAAAGCGACAGTGTGGCGCTGTCATAACCCGGCGGAAGCGGGACAAAAGTTTTGTGCGCAAAGATAGTGTCTGGTGTAAAAATGTTTGTGGCACATTGATGTTTAAATGAGATCGAATGTTGGTTGTTGAAGTCAAAAGAAAGGTAGCATATCTCTCACCTGTAATGTGGAGGCAGCTGAGTCGCTGGTCTCAGTCAGCCCTGTGCTTCTTGGTAAACTGGACACAATGTATCTCTGTCCCTTTGGCACCGGTTGCCTAACAACCAGCTTCCCTTTACGGGTCTCCGCCAGGAACAAACTGTACCAGTAGGCGTCATTGGAGACCAGAGTCGAATCTGCAAAACCTGAGTTCCTGTCACTGGCCACACTGTTCCTGCTTGGAGGAGCGGATTTGCTGGGCTTCGGTTTCTGACATTTCAGCACGATGGTGACCAGAATGGTGATCAGTAACAGGAATGACACTGAGCCCAGTCCAATGACAAGATAAAGATTTAAGTCCGAAAAGATGTCATATTCTAGTGGAACTTCAGTCATGTCAGAGTAGGATTTCATGGCGGTCTCCACCGTGGAGAGTTTGATGGTCACAGTGGCAGAGAGCGCAGGCTCTCCATTGTCCTTGGCGATCACCACTAAGCGCTGGTGACGCGCATCTCGGTAGCTGAACATCCTCATGGTCCGGATCTCTCCATTGTACTGATCCAGGCTGAATAACGTAGCGTCCGTATTTTGAAGGAACTGATATGTTATCCTTGAGTTATGGACAGAGTCTGTGTCAATTGCAATGACTTTGGCCACCAGAGCGCCTTTATCAGTGTTTCGTGGAATCTTCTCCTCAACCACTGTGCCATGTGCGCGCCATGGAGACACTATCACTGGAGTGTTATCATTTTGGTCCATGATGATGATATGAACCGTGACGTTACTGCTGAGAGGAGGAACACCGGAATCCCTAGCTTCGATGTGGAAAAGAAACTCCTTCTCTATTTCATAATCAAACGTCTTAAGTGCGTAAAGGTTACCGTTCTCCGGATTAATGGAGAATAGCATTGACATGGAGGTGTTTGCTATTTCTTTTTCTATGATGAAGTAAACTAGATATTGGTTTTCGTGAAGATCTGGATCTATAGCCGTAAGACAAGCTAAAAGTGCACCTGGTGCGTTATTTTCCATCACTGGTATTGTGAAAAATGTCTGGTTAAATCGAGGGACATTGTCATTAACATCTAGCAGTTCAAGCGTTATGGTCTCATTGTCTGATAACTGAGGTACACCCCTGTCCGTGACTGTAAATGTAATGTCATATTCTGGAACTTTCTCTCTATCCAGGGGTGTCGATACAACTAATTCATAATATTTGTCCGCGGTTTCCCTCAATTTAAAAGGTAAATTATCGTTTATTTTTATATCAACAACACCGTTTTCGCCAGAGTCTTTATCGCTAACACTCACAACAGCAATGACGGTGTCTAATTCAGCGTTTTCCGAAATGGTACTTTGAAATGATTTGACTGAAATTTCTGGGTGGTTGTCATTCATATCAGTAATTAATATAGTTAGCTTGCATTGGCCTGATAAAGAATTAGTGCCTTTGTCCTTTGCTAATACCTCCATGTCATAAATTTTAAAGTCTTCATAGTTAACCATATCCCTGACTCTAATCTCGCCGTTATCAGGATTTAAAGTGAAGGTCTGCTGTGTTTTCTCTGAGGTGTAAAGACTGTACAGATAAGTGATTTCAGCATTTGAGCCTTCATCTAAGTCTGTTGCGTTTAATTTCACCACAAGGCTACCAATGGGAGAGTTCTCTAAAAGGTTTATCACGTAGCTTTCTTTGTCAAACTGGGGGGCGTTGTCATTTGTGTCTAACACCCGCACAATAATGCTGGCAGTGCCAGACCGTGCGGGCACCCCACCGTCCACAGCGGTAAGTATTAAGCTATGGACAGTTTGACTTTCCCTGTCTAAAGACTTTTTAAGAATCAAATCGGTAAATTTTGATCCATCTCGCCCAGATTGTATTTCAATGTCGAAATGTTCACTCTCACTTAGATGGTAGGTCTTGATTGAATTCGACCCAACGTCAGGATCCACAGCGTTGTTTAGAGAGAATCTCTCACCGACAGGGGTGGACTCAGATATGTCTAGATGAATTGTATCTCGACGGAAATGTGGTGTGTTATCGTTAATATCCAATACTTCCACTTCAACGTTAAATATTCGTATAGGGTTTTCAAACGTAGCATCCAGCTTCAGTAGACACGCCGATTTAGAAGTGCTGCAGATGTATTCCCTGTCAATTCTATCAAATACGAACAGTTCTCCCGTCTCTTTGTTAATTTCGAGATATTTTTTGTTACCGATGTTATCCAGTCGCATCTTTCTTCTGCTTAATGTTTTTACATCAATATTCAAATCGGCGGCGAGATTTGCGACAACAGAGCCGATCTCCATTTCCTCCGGAATGGAGTAATGTGTCACCGAAGACACTGAATGCAGGACGCATACGATTAGAAAAGCTGAGACGTACCTCTGCCAGTGTCCTCCGCTACAATGGGTATCCATCGTTCTCTGAAAACTGCTTGTGCGCTCGGTTTGGTTAGGTACACGGTATTGGGATCTTGTTACAAAGTAAATTCCTTTTGCATTTCAGAGACAGAACGCCTATTTTGCACACCAGTGTACTGTGCCCAAGGAAGCTACTGCAACAATGGAGAACGTTGCCTCCTTTATGATGATGCGTAATGGCGTCGGCGAAAATACTAAGATGTTTTCCTGAGGAACAGCGACCCTGTGTGCATTCCGTCTTTCAGTGCAGCTTCAGTTTCCGTCCTTAAAATGTTTTATAAACAGCCCTATAACACAGAAGTAATGACCCCCATTAGGTGTCATATTTTTTATTAAGACAGTTGATAATAGTTATGTATCAGAAATTAGTGCATGGTAATGTCAGAGGGTAGTGAGCAAAGATCCCTCTGACCACTAAACTCATTTTTTTTGGCGTGTTTAGCCTGCACCACAAACATACACCTTTCCATATTACCATTTGTGACGACTGCATAACCGCAACAGTGACAGCAGCAGTGTGGCTCTTCCATAACCGAGTCGAGGGGGGCAACGGTTTAGTGGGCAACGATAATTTCAGACGTCAAAAATTACATTACATTACATTGCATTTGGCAGACGCTTTTATCCAAAGCGACTTACAAAAAGGAGGACAAAAGTATTTGTGCATGGATGTTTAAGTGAAATTAAATGTCGCTTACTGAAGTCAAAAGAAAGGAAACTTATCTCTCACCTGTAATGTGGAGGCAGCTGAGTCGCTGGTCTCAGTCAGCCCTGTGCTTCTTGGTAAACTGGACACAATGTATCTCTGCCCCTTTGGCACCGGTTGCCTAACAACCAACTTTCCCTTCCGAGTCTCCGCCAGGAACAAACTGTACCAGTAGGCATCATTGGAGACCAGAGTCGAATCTGCAAAACCTGAGTTCCTGTCACTGGCCACACTGTTCCTGCTCGGAGGAGCTGATTTACTGGGCTTCGGTTTCTGACACTTCAGCACGATGGTGACCAGAATGGTGATCAGTAACAGGAATGACACTGAGCCCAGTCCAATGACCAAATACAGATTCAAGTCCGAAAAGATGTCATACTCCAGTGGAACTTCAGTCATGTCAGAGTAGGATTTCATGGCGGTCTCCACCGTGGAGAGTTTGATGGTCACAGTGGCAGAGAGCGCAGGCTCTCCATTGTCCTTGGCGATCACCACTAAGCGCTGGTGACGCGCGTCTCTGTAACTGAACATCCTCATGGTCCGGATCTCTCCGTTGTACTGATCCAGACTGAATAACGTAGCGTCCGTGTTCTGGAGAAACTGGTAGGTAATTCTTGAGTTGTGTACCGAGTCTGTGTCAATGGCAATCACCTTAGCTATGAGAGATCCTTTGTCAGTGTTTCTGGGGATCTTTTCCTCAACCACGGATCCGTGCGCACGCCATGGAGACACTATCACTGGAGTGTTGTCATTTTGGTCCATGATGATGATATGAACGGTGACGTTACTGCTTAGTGGTGGGACACCCGAATCTCTTGCCTCGATGTGAAATAGAAACTCTTTCTCAATTTCATAATCAAATGTCTTAAGTGCGTAAAGGTTACCATTCTCTGGATTAATAGAGAACAGCATGGACATGGAGGTGTTGGCGATATCTTTTTCTATTATGAAATAAACTAGATATTGGTTTTCGTGAAGATCTGGATCTATAGCCGTAAGACAAGCTAATAGTGCACCTGGTGCGTTATTCTCAGTTACAGGTATTGTGAAAAATGTCTGATTAAATAGAGGGACATTATCATTAACATCTAATAGCTCAACTGTTATGGTCTCATTATCTGACAACTGAGGTGTACCCCTGTCTGTGACTGTAAATGTAATATCATATTCTGGGACTTTTTCCCGATCCAATGGCTTTGATACAACTAACTCATAATAGTTGTCCGAAGACTGTCTTAGTTCAAAAGGCAAATTCTCATTAATTTTTATATCAACAACGCCATTTTCACCGGAGTCTTTGTCGGCAACACTTACAACAGCAATTACTGTATCTGTCTCAATGTTTTCCTTAATTGTACTTTGAAACGATTTAACGCTAATCTCCGGGTGGTTGTCGTTCATATCAGTAATCAATATAGTTAGTTTGCATTGCCCCGATAAAGAATTCGCACCTTTATCCTTTGCTATGATCTCCATGTCATATATTTTGAAATCTTCATAATTCACCATGTCCTTTACTCTGATTTCGCCGGTGTCAGGATTTAAAGTGAACGTCTGTTGTGTTTTCTCTGATGTATATAAACTGAACAGATACGTGACATCTGCATTTGAGCCTTCATCTAAGTCTGTTGCGTTTAATTTTACAACAAGACTGCCAATGGGGGAGTTCTCGGACAAATTTATCGTATAACTGTCTTTGTCAAAGCGGGGGGCGTTGTCATTTGTATCTAACACCCTGACAACAATGCTGGCTGTACCAGACCGTGCGGGTATCCCACCATCCACCGCAGTGAGTATTAAGTCATGGACATTTTGCTTTTCCCGGTCTAGAGCCTTTTTCAAGATTAAATCGGCAAATTTTGAACCGTCTCGTCCAGTTTGTATTTCAATGTTGAAATGATCGCTCTCGCTAAGGTAGTATGTTTTGATAGAATTAGATCCGATGTCCGGATCCACAGCATTGTTCAAGGAGAAACGTTCACTGACTGGGGTGGACTCAGATATATCTAGATGAATTGTATCTCTGCGAAAGTGGGGAGCATTATCGTTAATGTCCAGTATTTCCACTTCAATGTTAAATATTCGAATTGGATTTTCAATAGTTGCATCCAACTTCAATACGCATGTTGTGGCTGATTTTGTACTACAAAGGTACTCCCTATCAATTCTCTCAAAAATAAAAATCTCCCCGGTGTCTTTGTTTAACTCGAGGTACCTTTTGTTTGCAAAATTATCTAGACGCATTTTTCTCCTGTTCAACGTGTTTACGTCAAGGTTCAAATCCGCAGCTAAATTTGCAACAACAGAGCCAATCTCCATTTCCTCGGGAATAGAATAATGTGTAATGGCATATGCTGAGCCGAGAATGTAGAACAGGAGGCAAGCCGTCACATACCTCCTTCTCCATGGATGCACGTTTTTAGTACCGTCCATCTTGAAAAGCCTGGTATAATATGTGGTCCAATATTTAGAGGATTGTCATATCCAAAAACGACAGCTGTTTGCCCACGAACACGATTTCTGTCCGACGGCTTACCAGCACATTCGAGATCTGAACTCCGTCACAATGAAAAACCAAGTCGTCTTTTCTATGACGACAGATCATTGTGGTAAAAGAAAAGGGTGCACAACAGCGATTTGCTGGCGCATAGCGACACTCTGTGAACTAGTTACAACGGTGCAGTTTTTATGCGCTTCTGTTGTTCCCTACAAGACATTCCTTATCTGTAAAATATTTTTTTCTACTCTTTATATAAGGTTATTACACGTTCTTCAATCTGCGCCTAACATAAAAGCGTGTGGAGCAGCACTGAAAGGTTGCTGTCCATGCAGGCAGTGCTGAAAATGCTTGAAAATACTGCGTAGTCTTCATAGTTCCCCACACGTTAAATGGCGTGTCAAAGTATTACATTTCCGGGATATCCAACTTAGCTGTTAGCCACCTGGAAATATTCTGCAATGAGTAGCAAGATGTCTAAGCTAAATATGAATTGGGTTTGCGACCAATGCTAGTGTGTCTTTGCCTAACCCCGTCAGTCAGGGCAGAATGGACTTTTAGTTATTGAGATACGTTCTGAGGGCAGCATTGCCTACCATTGGTTCTCTCGCTCGTCCAATCACAGACAACAGGCGGGCTTTGAACATTTTAAAAATCTGAAGGTGCGCGATTTTTCTTCTGAACAGTGCCGCCAAGTAACTCCAAGCTAACAGTGACCCTTTCTAAACATTAAGAGACTATTTGGAGGTTGTTGCAGATTTAGTGCTTTGTACATAACAATATAAGTAATAACTGTTAACGTGAAGAATGGAATGCCGCTTATTTCTATTGAACCCCTTATTTAATTAGATGTGGTAACATTACAGAGCTGCTAGCACTAGCGATAATATGATGATGGCTAATGTAAACTCACCTAGTCTAACTTTTATGTCATTGCAACTTATAATGTTAGGGCTTACAGTAGAGGTTGTGTACAGTTTTCTATGTTCTTATCAGTATTCAGATACATTTAGCTGCTCTTTTGTAAATTCCGCGTCGTATTTTATAATAATGCTCTGAGGGCAGCTTTACCGGTAATTCTACTCGTGGAGCAGCTTACAGTATGACGCATTAACTCGCTGCTCTGAGGGCGTCCTTTTTTGTCTTCAGTCTTTCTGCTCGAAGCATTACCAGTAGAATTACCGGTAAAGCTGCCCTCAGAGCAGTCTGCTATTTTGCGAATTCTGCGTTGTATTTTATAATTATGCTCTGAGGGCAGCTTTACCGCATATCGGTAATTCTGCTCGTAGAGCAGCTTACAGTATGACGCATTAACTCGCTGCTCTGAGGGCGTCCTTTTTTGTCTTCAGTCTTTCTGCTCGAAGCATTACCATAAGACAGGACCCCCTCAGAGCAGCGAGTTAATGCGTCATACTGACGATATGCGGTAAAGCTGCCCTCAGAGCATAATTATAAAATACGACGCGGAATTCACAAAAGACCAGCTAAATGTATCTGAATACTGATAAGACGACAGAAAGCTGTAAAAAAACCTCTACTGTAAGCCCTAACATTATAAGTTGCAATGACATAAAAGTTAGACTAGGTGAGTTTACATTAGCCATCATCATATTATCGCTAGTGCTAGCAGCTCTGTAATGTTACCACATCTAATTAAATAAGGGGTTCAATAGAAATAAGCGGCATTCCATTCTTCACGTTAACAGTTATTACTTATATTGTTATGTACAAAGCACTAAATCTGCAACAACCTCCAAATAGTCTCTTAATGTTTAGAAAGGGTCACTGTTAGCTTGGAGTTACTTGGCGGCACTGTTCAGAAGAAAAATCGCGCACCTTCAGATTTTTAAAATGTTCAAAGCCCGCCTCCTGTTGTCTGTGATTGGACGAGCGAGAGAACCAATGGTAGGCAATGCTGCCCTCAGAACGTATCTCAATAACTAAAAGTCCATTCTGCTCAGTCAGGCGTGTGTGGGTTAATCATTTCTCTTGGCCTTTAGAGACTCTAAAAGCCGCTGAGTTCAATGAAATGCAATAAAGGGCGAAAAGTAAGGTTTTCACGTAAACACAAACGTAACACAGACAGACACGTGTATGAGCTCGCTGGAGTGCTTATTCATTTATGCACTTCCACCATACAAACTTTTTTATGAAATTGCACTTTATAATACTGCCGGGAAATGAGACTTGGAGTGACAGAGGGAGCTAAGTGTAAGCAGCTTTCTTTACCTGTATGTTCATGGGGTCGCGTCATAAAATGACTAAAAAGGATAACCCATTTCTTAACACTCAGAGATGAGTGTTTGTCTTTAACTGGAAACCCGTTTTCCACGTCTGCTTCGCGAATAAGTATTATAATAGAACACAAAATTATGCACAATTTTAGCCTTGATAATAGCATCAAATCATTCCTTACCTGCAAAGTAGAGGCAGCTGAGTCGCTGGTCTCAGTCAGCCCTGTGCTTCTTGGAAGGCTGGACACAATGTATCTCTGCCCCTTTGGTACTGGTTGTCTCACTACAAGCTTCCCTTTACGGGTCTCCGCCAGGAACAAACTGTACCAGTAGGCATCATTGGAGACCAGAGTCGAATCTGCAAAACCTGAGTTCCTGTCACTGGCCACACTGTTCCTGCTCGGAGGAGCTGATTTACTGGGCTTCGGTTTTTGACACTTCAGCACGATGGTGACCAGAATGGTGATCAGTAACAGGAATGACACTGAGCCCAGTCCAATGACCAAATACAGATTCAAGTCCGAAAATATGTCATACTCCAGTGGAACTTCAGTCATGTCAGAGTAGGATTTCATGGCGGTCTCCACCGTGGAGAGTTTGATGGTCACAGTGGCAGAGAGCGCAGGCTCTCCATTGTCCTTGGCGATCACCACTAAGCGCTGGTGACGCGCATCTCTGTAGCTGAACATCCTCATGGTCCGGATCTCTCCGTTGTACTGATCCAGACTGAATAACGTAGCGTCCGTGTTCTGGAGGAACTGGTAGGTAATTCTTGAGTTGTGTACCGAGTCTGTGTCAATGGCAATCACCTTAGCTATGAGAGATCCTTTGTCCGTGTTTCTGGGAATCTTTTCTTCAACCACTGTGCCGTGTGCGCGCCACGGAGACACTATCACCGGGGTGTTATCATTTTGGTCCATGATGATGATATGAACCGTGACGTTACTGCTGAGAGGCGGAACACCTGAATCCCTAGCTTCGATGTGGAAAAGAAACTCCTTCTCTATTTCATAATCAAACGTTTTCAATGCGTAAAGGTTACCATTTTCTGGGTTAATAGAGAATAGCATTGACATTGATGTATTCGCTATGTCCTTTTCTATTATGAAATAAACTAGATATTGGTTTTCGTGTAGGTCGGGATCTATAGCCGTAAGACAAGCTAACAGTGCACCTGGTGCGTTATTCTCAGTTACTGGTATTGTGAAAAATGTCTGATTGAACCGAGGAACGTTATCGTTTACATCTAACAACTCTACAGTTATAGTCTCGTTATCTGATAACTGAGGTACACCTCTGTCTGTGACTGTGAATGTAATGTCATATTCTGGAACTTTCTCTCGATCTAATGGTGTTGATATATACAATTCATAATAATTATCTGCGGATTCTCTTAGTGCAAAAGGCAAATCTTTATTAATTTTAAGGTCAACGACACCATTTTCTCCAGAATCTTTATCGCTAACACTCACAACAGCAATGATGGTGTCCACTTCAACATTTTCTTTGATGGTACTTTGAAATGATTTTACTGAAATTTCAGGATGGTTATCGTTCATGTCGGCGATCAGGATAGTCAGTTTGCATTGTCCCGATAAAGAATTAATGGCCTTGTCTTTTGCTATTATCTCCATGTCGTAAATTTTAAAGTCTTCGTAATTAATCATATCCTTTACTCTGATCTCACCGGTGTCGGGGTTCAATGTAAATGTTTGTTGTGCTTTTTCCGATGTGTAAAGACTGAACAGATACGTGATATCTGCATTCGAGCCTTCATCTAGGTCAGTTGCATTCAATTTAACAACAAGACTTCCAATGGGAGAGTTTTCTGATAGCTCAATGGTGTACCTCTCCTTGTCAAATTGGGGGGCGTTGTCATTTGTGTCTAACACCCGCACTATGATGCTAGCTGTGCCCGACCGAGCGGGCACTCCACCGTCAACAGCGGTGAGTATTAAATTATGAACACTCTCTTCTTCCCTGTCCAAAGCCTTTTTCAAGATCAAGTCGGTAAATTTCGAACCATCTCGCCCGATTTGTATTTCGATATTAAAATGCTCGCTTTCACTAAGATAATAGGTCTTTATTGAATTCGACCCAATATCAGGATCCACAGCATTGGTCAGCGAAAACCTTTCACCAACAGGGGTGGATTCAGATATGTCCAAATGCATCGTGTCTCTCCGAAAATGCGGCGCGTTGTCATTAATGTCCAGTATTTCCAGTTCAATGTTAAACATTCGCACGGGATTTTCAATTGTGGCGTCTAGTTTTAACACACATGTCGTGGCTGATTTTGTACTACATAGGTACTCCCTGTCAATCCTCTCCAAAATGAAGAGCTCACCCGTTTCTTTGTTTATGTCGAGGTACTTTTTGTTAGCGATATTATCAAGTCGTATTTTCCTCCTGCTCAGCGTTTTCACGTCAAGGTTCAAATCAGTAGCTAAATTCGCAACCACGGAGCCTATGTCCATCTCTTCTGGGATAGAATAATGAGTAACGCAAGACGCTAAATCTAGCAGAGAGAAGAAAAGAAGCAAAGCTGGAACATACCTTCTTTGTGCGCTTTTGCACGACTCCATTGTTCTGTGTTAAACTGAAGCGACTAATATTTCTCGGTAGATCAGACTGCAAGATTACCATTAAGCGAAAAAGCGCAAGAGACTGTATCTTTGCGTTATTTTATCCAGTGAATGCATGCGTTTGGAGTCCAGTGTTCGTGAGTATGGGGTGCGCAGTCTCTGCAAAAACATAGCGTCGCCTTGCCCTTGTCTGTAAATCGTCATGGCGTTGCAAGAGGAACCAATCCCTTTTCCTGAAGAACAGCGACCCTTTGTGCATTGAAAATACCGGTGCAGTCTGCATATATCCTTTACTTGGCATAAATACCGAGTCTATTAAACTCTTTATGTTTTGTGTGTTTTTAAACACATATGCGCACACAAACACATTGAGGAGAACTACCCCAACCTAAAAATACATCAAATCAGGCAATCTAATGTTCAACAGTCGCACCAGTAACAAAGCATGTGTGTAAAAGAAGTACCAAAGTCTAAACGTATGTCCCTTTAAGAGAAATGTACTTTCTTACCTGTAATGTAGATGCAGCCGAGTCACTGGTCTCAGTCAGCCCTGTACTTCTTGGTAAACTGGACACGATGTATCTCTGCCCTTTTGGCACTGGCTGTCTCACTACCAGCTTCCCTTTACGGGTCTCCGCCAGGAACAAACTGTACCAGTAGGCGTCATTGGAGACCAAAGTTGAATCTGCAAAACCTGAGTTCCTGTCACTGGCCACACTGTTCCTGCTTGGAGGAGCTGATTTACTGGGCTTCGGTTTCTGACACTTCAGCACGATGGTGACCAGAATGGTGATCAGTAACAGGAATGACACTGAGCCCAGTCCAATCACCAAATACAGATTCAAGTCCGAAAAGATGTCATACTCCAGTGGAACTTCAGTCATGTCAGCGTAGGATTTCATGGCGGTCTCCACCGTGGAGAGTTTGATGGTCACAGTGGCAGAGAGCGCAGGCTCTCCATTGTCCTTGGCGATCACCACTAAGCGCTGGTGACGCGCGTCTCTGTAGCTGAACATCCTCATGGTCCGGATCTCCCCGTTGTACTGATCTAGACTAAATAACGTAGCGTCGGTGTTCTGTAAAAACTGGTAGGTTATCCTGGAATTGTGCACAGAGTCAGTGTCGATGGCTATCACTTTCGCCACAAGAGATCCTTTATCAGTGGATCTCGGAATCTTTTCTTCCACCACAGAGCCATGCGCACGCCATGGAGACACTATCACTGGAGTGTTGTCATTTTGGTCCATGATGATGATGTGAACAGTAACGTTACTGCTGAGAGGAGGAACACCCGAATCTCTAGCCTCTATATGAAAAAGAAACTCTTTCTCTATCTCATAGTCGAAAGTCTTTAACGCGTAAAGATTCCCATTCTCCGGGTTAATAGAGAACAACATTGACATTGACGTGTTGGCGATTTCTTTTTCTATAATGAAATAAACTAAATACTGATTTTCATGGAGATCCGGATCATGTGCCGAAAGGGAGCTAAGTAAAGCCCCTGGAGCATTGTTTTCTATAACTTGTATGGTGTAGAATGATTGCGCGAACTGAGGCACGTTGTCGTTAACGTCGAACAGTTCCAAAGTAATCGTTTCGTTATCTGATAAGGGTGGAATGCCTCTGTCGGTCACTGTAAATGTTATATCGTATTCTGGAAGCTTTTCACGATCCAGTGGCTCTGACACAAAAAGTTCATAGTAATTATCTGAAGATTCCCTTAATGCAAAGGGTTGCTTACTAGGGATATGCAAATCAACTACGCCATTGTCCCCTGAGTCCTTGTCATTTACACTAACTACCGCAATAACAGTACCTACGGCCACATTCTCTTTAATAGGGCTTTGGAAAGATTTAATTGATATTTCAGGATGGTTATCATTCATATCCGTGATCACAACTGTTATTTTACATTGGCCAGATTGAGGGTTGGCTCCCTTATCCTTTGCTAAGACCTCCATGTCATAAATTCTGAAATCTTCGTAATTAATCATTTCTTTAACTCTGATTTCGCCAGTGTTTTCATTTAAACTAAACGTCTGTTGTGTTTTCTCAGATGTGTAGAGACTGAAGGAGTAAACTACTTCTGCATTAGCGCCCTCATCCTTATCTGTTGCGTTCAGCTTAACTACCAGGCTGCCTATCGGAGAGTTTTCAGGGAGATTTATTGTGTAGCTCTCTTTATCAAACTTGGGGGCGTTGTCATTAGTGTCAAGCACGCGAACAATGATGCTGGCTGTACCAGAACGCGCGGGGACACCGCCATCTACAGCAGTAAGCACGAGATTATGAAGAGCCTGTTTCTCGCGATCTAAAGCTTTTTTCAAAATCAAATCGGCGAATTTGGATCCATCGCGACCTGTCTGTACCTCAATGTCAAAATCTGCACTCTCACTTAAGTAGTAGTTTTTTATTGAGTTTGATCCAAGGTCGGGATCTACGGCATTGCTTAGGGAGAAACGCTCGCCCACAGGAGTGGATTCTGAGATGTCTAAATGGATTGTGTCCCTGCGAAAAGAGGGCGGGTTATCGTTTATATCAGTAATTTCTAATTCTATATTAAATATTCTAACTGGATTTTCCAAAGTGACCTCCATTTTTAGAAAGCACGTTGCCCTAGAAATGCATAAGTACTCACGGTCCATTTTCTCCAAAATGAAAAGCTCGCCGGTTTCTTTGTTCACATCCATGTATTTTTTGTTCGCGATGATGTCGAGCCTCATTTTGCGTCTATTCAGTGTTTTCACATCCAGTCCCAAATCCGTCGCTAAATTTGCAACAACCGATCCTACTTCCATTTCCTCGGGAACGGAATAGTGAGTAACGGCAAACACAGACGTCAACATTGAAAAGAGAAGAAGAAAGACCGAGACATACCTCCTCGGTGAGTGTACTATCAAATAAATGTCCATTTTGGTTATTTGCGTCTCGAATGCAACACAGAATGCAAAGAGTCAATAAGTCCCGGTTAAACAAACACAGTGGTACTGAAATACAACTAAATCTTCTAAAATGTTGCCGCGGTACCACTATGCTGCCCACACAAAAAGAGAATGAATGATTTAATGGCGGTGCGTTATGGCCGTCTAGATACCGTCCTGTGTTCCGCTGGTAAACAGCGACTCACTGTGTATGTGCTATGGCGGTACAGGAATAAGATAATATGTGTCCAGTAACGCCATTTTAAGTGTCACATGTACTCATGACCTAGCATTTAATCGACTAGTTTGATCCTCGGCTAAAGTGGCTATGGACACGATCAGCAGTTAATTAGGAAGCAAACGTATTATGCTGATACTTTGTAGTGATATTTGGTATTAGTGCAAGTCTGTGGAATTGCCTGGAAAATTATTATTTTTTTTTAGCATTCATCATGTATAATTCCTTGTAGTCGTAGCAAATTGTCATGAATGAAGCACTCTTCGCCATTTGAAAGACCGTTAACATTTCAGCACCACAATAGTGGACAGCAACTCTTTGAGCAGCACGCACCCTCTGTTGCTTAAACTGTATCATGTTAACGGTCACGTCAAAAATGTCAAAAACATAACAAGCTGTGTGTATGTTCAGACATCTTATGTTCTATTTTATATTCCCAACACGTTTGATTTTGCTTGGTGTAGCGAATACAGAAAGCATACAATGAAACGCGAATAAAATTGGAATGAAATTGGAAGGAAGACTTGCGGATGCCAGTCGTGTAGCATATTTTGCAGCTGGTTGAACTGTAGTAAATATATGTAAAATGGATGCTATCGTGTAAGGTATTGCTATGGATGACTTACCTGGAGCGTAGAAGCAGCTGAATCGCTTGTCTCAGTCAGACCCGTACTTCTTGGTAGGCTAGAGACAATGTATCTCTGCCCTTTTGGTACCGGTTGTCTCACTACCAGCTTCCCTTTACGGGTCTCCGCCAGGAACAAACTGTACCAGTAGGCATCATTGGAGACCAGAGTCGAATCTGCAAAACCTGAGTTCCTGTCACTGGCCACACTGTTCCTGCTTGGAGGAGCTGATTTACTGGGCTTCGGTTTCTGACACTTCAGCACGATGGTGACCAGAATCGTGATCAGCAACAGGAATGACACTGAGCCCAGTCCAATCACCAAATACAGATTCAAGTCCGAAAAGATGTCATACTCCAGTGGAACCTCAGTCATGTCAGAGTAGGATTTCATGGCGGTCTCCACCGTGGAGAGTTTGATGGTCACAGTGGCAGAGAGCGCAGGCTCCCCATTGTCCTTGGCGATTACCACTAAGCGCTGGTGACGCGCGTCTCTGTAACTGAACATCCTCATGGTTCGGATCTCTCCGTTGTACTGATCAAGGCTGAATAACGTAGCGTCCGTGTTCTGTAAAAACTGGTATGATATCCGAGAGTTGTGCACTGAGTCGGTGTCGATGGCTATCACTTTGGCCACTAAACTTCCCTTATCGGTGTTTCTCGGGATCTTTTCCTCAACCACGCTGCCGTGTGCGCGCCATGGAGACACTATCACTGGAGTGTTGTCATTTTGGTCCATGATGATGATATGAACGGTGACGTTACTGCTGAGAGGAGGAACACCTGAATCCCTAGCTTCGACGTGGAAAAGAAACTCCTTCTCTATTTCATAATCAAACGTCTTTAGTGCGTAAAGATGGCCATTCTCTGGATTAATAGAGAACAGCATGGACATGGAGGTGTTTGCTATGTCCTTTTCTATAATGAAATAAACCAAGTACTGGTTCTCATGTAGGTCAGGATCCACAGCTGTAATTAAGGCCAGCAGTGCACCTGGGGCGTTATTCTCAGTTACTGGTATCGTGTAGAAAGTTTGATTAAATTTAGGAACATTATCGTTAACATCAATAAGTTCTAAAGTTATAGTCTCATTGTCAGATAACGGTGGAGTGCCTCTGTCCGTGACTGTGAACGTTATTTCATATTCAGGAACCTTTTCTCGGTCCAGCGGTGTGGCCACTACTAATTCATAATAGTTGTCTGAGGATTCTTTTAAGGCAAATGGCAAATTATTGTTAATTTTAATATCGACAACACCATTATCCCCAGAGTCCTTATCAGTGACACTTACAACAGCTATGACCGTATTCAAGTCAACATTTTCCTTTACTGTACTTTGAAACGATTTGACTGAAATTTCGGGATGATTGTCGTTCATGTCAGTTATTAATACGGTTAATTTGCATTTCTCTGATAAAGAGTTTGTGCCCTTATCCTTGGCTATTACCTCCATGTCATAGATTTTAAAATCTTCATAATTTATCATATCTTTAACTCTGATCTCACCGTTATCAGGATTTAAAGTGAATGTTTGTTGTGTTTTCTCAGATGTATATAGGCTAAATAGGTACGTAATGTCTGCGTTTGAGCCTTCATCCTGGTCTGTTGCATTTAGCTTTACAACAAGACTGCCAATTGGGGAGTTTTCTGGTAGCTGTATGGTATAGCTTTCCTTATCAAACTTTGGTGCGTTGTCATTTGTGTCCAAAACCCTTATGATAATGCTGGCTGTACCAGACCGTGCAGGTATCCCACCGTCCACAGCAGTAAGTATTAAATTATGAACATTTTGCTCTTCGCGGTCAAGTGACTTCTTTAAAATAAGATCCGTAAATTTAGATCCGTCTCGCCCAGTCTGAATTTCTATGTTGAAATGTTCGCTTTCACTGAGATAATATGTTTTGATAGAATTTGACCCAATATCAGGATCCACGGCATTGGTCAAAGAGAATCGTTCACCAGCCGGGGTGGATTCAGATATGTCCAGATGCATAGTATCTCGTCGGAAATGTGGCGCATTGTCGTTGATATCTAGTATTTCCAGTTCGATATTAAACATTCGAACAGGATTTTCAATTGTGGCATCTAGTTTAAGTACACAGGCTGATGCCGCTTTTGTAGTGCAGAGATATTCCCTGTCGATTCTCTCTAAGATGAAGAGCTCCCCCGTCTCTTTGTTTATTTCAAGGTATTTCTTGTTAGCGATATTATCCAGCCGCATTTTCCTTCTGCTCAGTGTTTTCACGTCAAGGTTCAAATCTGCAGCTAAATTTGCCACAACAGTGCCTATTTCCATTTCCTCTGGTATGGAATAATGAGTAACGGCGAAGGTTGTGCTCAGAATGGTGGTAAAGATCAAGAAAGCAGACACATACCCCCTCCACTGATGTGCGTTTTTGTGATACTCCATTGTTCTGCGGTAGCGTCTGGTATTTCCACATACAAAGGACAGTCCGGTTCGCACCGCAATGCTGATATGGGATCTACAATCTAGGATGAGTAATCCATACTGTTTCCATTTGAGATGTACGACAACTAATTTAAGTCCAATCCGTACCGTTTCGATAAACAGGGAAAGAAAAGAACCCCCTCCCTATATGACCGCATGAGATGGCGTCACAAAAGAGGGGCGCAAATATATTTTGGTAACGAACAGCGACGCTGTGTGCATTCACAGGGTCGGTACATTATGAACGCATCTGTGCTGTTGTGAAAACGGCACAAATTACCAATGATACTACGATAGTGCTTACTTTGCAAATGCATTGTTTTTGGCGCATTAAAAGGTGCATGGATATGTTCCCTCGTTTTGGTTCATTTCTGCTTTGCAGAACTTAGTATTTTTGTTGCAGATTGCATTTTGTATGTCGTCCCAACACATTTTCTCATTTATAGCACAATTGTGACTGCTGACAATCTTACGTAAAGTTACTTTTACGCAACAACCATCAAATATGCATAAACATGTTTTGTTTATTTCATGTAGTGCGTTTACAGCATTCAGATGTGGTATATGACCTGTTCCTACATTTACTAGTGGAAAATGTATGTGCATATGATGCGATGTGTAATTTCTTACCTGTAGCGTAGAAGCAGCTGAATCGCTTGTCTCGGTGAGACCTGTACTTCTTGGAAGGCTAGACACGATGTATCTCTGCCCCTTTGGCACCGGTTGTCTCACTACCAGCTTCCCTTTACGGGTCTCCGCTAAGAACAAACTGTACCAGTAGGCATCATTGGAGACCAAAGTTGAATCTGCAAAACCTGAGTTCCTGTCACTGGCCACACTGTTCCTGCTTGGAGGAGCTGATTTACTGGGCTTCGGTTTCTGACACTTCAGCACGATGGTGACCAGAATGGTGATCAGTAACAGGAACGACACTGAGCCCAGTCCAATGACCAAATACAGATTCAAGTCCGAAAAGATGTCGTACTCCAGTGGAACTTCAGTCATGTCAGCGTAGGATTTCATGGCGGTCTCCACCGTGGAGAGTTTGATGGTCACAGTGGCAGAGAGCGCAGGCTCTCCATTGTCCTTGGCGATTACCACTAAGCGCTGGTGACGCGCGTCTCTGTAACTGAACATCCTCATGGTCCGGATCTCTCCATTGTACTGATCCAGGCTGAATAACGTAGCGTCAGTGTTCTGTAGAAACTGGTATGATATCCGAGAGTTGTGCACTGAGTCGGTGTCGATGGCTATCACTTTGGCCACTAAACTTCCCTTATCGGTGTTTCTCGGGATCTTTTCCTCAACCACGCTGCCATGTGCGCGCCATGGAGACACTATCACTGGAGTGTTGTCATTCTGGTCCATGATGATGATATGAACGGTGACGTTACTGCTGAGAGGAGGAACACCTGAATCCCTAGCTTCAACGTGAAAAAGAAACTCCTTCTCTATTTCATAATCAAACGTCTTTAGTGCGTAAAGATGGCCATTCTCTGGATTAATAGAGAACAGCATGGACATGGAGGTGTTTGCTATGTCCTTTTCTATAATGAAATAAACCAAGTACTGGTTCTCATGTAGGTCAGGATCCACAGCTGTAATTAAGGCCAGCAGTGCACCTGGGGCGTTATTCTCAGTTACTGGTATTGTGTAGAAAGTTTGATTAAATTTAGGAACATTATCGTTAACATCAAGAAGTTCTAAAGTTATAGTTTCATTGTCAGACAACGGTGGAGTGCCTCTGTCTGTGACTGTGAACGTTATTTCATATTCGGGAACCTTTTCCCGATCCAACGGTCTGGCCACTAGCAATTCATAATAGTTGTCTGAGGATTCTTTTAAAGCAAATGGCAAATTATCGTTAATTTTAATATCTACAACACCATTATCCCCAGAGTCCTTATCACTGACACTTACAACAGCTATGACCGTATTCAAGTCAACATTTTCCTTTACTGTACTTTGAAACGACTTGACTGAAATTTCGGGATGATTGTCGTTCATGTCAGTTATTAGTATTGTTAATTTACATTTCTCTGATAAAGAGTTTGTGCCCTTATCCTTTGCTATTACCTCCATGTCATAAATTTTAAAATCTTCATAATTTATCATATCTTTAACTCTGATCTCACCGTTATCAGGATTTAAAGTGAATGTTTGTTGTGTTTTCTCAGATGTATATAGACTGAATAGGTAGGCTATATCTGCGTTTGAGCCTTCATCCTGGTCTGTTGCATTTAGTTTTACAACAAGACTGCCAATGGGGGAGTTTTCTGATAGCTGTATAGTATAGCTTTCTTTATCAAACTTTGGTGCATTGTCATTTGTGTCCAAAACCCTTACGACAATGCTGGCTGTACCAGACCGTGCAGGTACCCCACCGTCCACAGCAGTGAGTATTAAATTATGAACACTTTGCTCTTCGCGGTCAAGTGACTTCTTTAAAATAAGATCCGTAAATTTAGATCCGTCTCGCCCAGTCTGAATTTCTATGTTGAAATGCTCGCTTTCACTGAGATAATATGTTTTGATAGAATTTGACCCAGTATCAGGATCCACAGCATTGGTCAAAGAGAATCGTTCACCAGCCGGGGTGGATTCAGATATGTCCAGATGCATAGTATCTCGTCGGAAATGTGGCGCATTGTCGTTGATATCTAGTATTTCCACTTCAATATTAAACATTCGAACAGGATTTTCAATTGAGACGTCTACTTTCAGCACACACGCCGAAGTTGATTTAGAAGGACAAAGATATTCCCTGTCGATTCTCTCGAATATGAAGAGCTCCCCCGTCTCTTTGTTTATTTCAAGGTATTTCTTGTTAGCGATATTATCCAGCCGCATTTTCCTTCTGCTTAGTGTTTTCACGTCAAGGTTCAAATCTGCAGCTAAATTTGCAACAACCGCACCTATTTCCATTTCCTCTGGTATTGAATAATGAGTAACGGCGAAGGTTGAGCTCAGAATGGTGGTAAAGATCAAGAAAGCAGACACATACCCCCTCCACTGATGTGCGTTTTTGTGATACTCCATTGTTCTGCCGTAGCGTCTGGTATTTGCACATACAAAGGACAGTCCGGTTCGCACTACAGTACGGATTTAGGATCTACAATCTAGGATGAGTACTGCATGCTGTTTCGATTTGAGATGTACGACAACTAATTTAAGTCCAATCTGTACCGTTTCGATAAACAGGGAAAGAAAAGAACCCCCTCCCAATATGACCGCATGAGATGGCGTCACAAAAGAGGGGCGCAAATCTATTTTGGTGACGAACAGCGACGCTGTGTGCATTCACAGGGTCGGTACAATATGAACGCATCTGTGCTGTTGTGAAAACGGCACAAATTACCAATGATACTACGATAGTGCTTACTTTGCAAATGCATTGTTTTTGGCGCATTAAAAGGTGCATGGATATGTTACCTCATTTTGGTTCATTTCTGCTTTGCAGAACTTAGTATTTTTGTTGCAGATTGCATTTTGTATGTCGTCCCAACACATTTTCTCATTTATAGCACAATTGTGACTGCTGACAATCTTACGTAAAGTTACTTTTACGCAACAACCATCAAATATGCATAAACATGTTTTGTTTACTTCATGTAGTGCGTTTACAGCATTCCGATGTGGTATATGGCCTGGTTCCATATTTACTAGTGGAAAATGTATATGTACATGGTACGATGTTTATTTCTTACCTGTAGCGTAGAAGCAGCTGAATCGCTGGTCTCTGTGAGTCCTGTACTTCTTGGAAGGCTGGACACGATGTATCTCTGTCCCTTTGGAACCGGTTGTCGCACTACCAGCTTCCCTTTACGGGTCTCCGCCAGGAACAAACTGTACCAGTAGGCATCATTAGAGACCAGAGTCGAATCTGCAAAACCTGAGTTCCTGTCACTGGCCACACTGTTCCTGCTTGGAGGAGCTGATTTACTGGGCTTCGGTTTCTGACACTTCAGCACGATGGTGACCAGAATGGTGATCAGTAACAGGAACGACACTGAGCCCAGTCCAATCACCAAATACAGATTCAAGTCGGAAAATATGTCATACTCCAGTGGAACCTCCGTCATGTCAGAGTAGGATTTCATGGCGGTCTCCACCGTGGAGAGTTTGATGGTCACAGTGGCAGAGAGCGCAGGCTCTCCATTGTCCTTGGCGATTACCACTAAGCGCTGGTGACGCGCGTCTCTGTAACTGAACATCCTCATGGTTCGGATCTCTCCGTTGTACTGATCAAGGCTGAATAACGTAGCGTCTGTGTTCTGTAAAAACTGGTATGATATCCGAGAGTTGTGCACTGAGTCGGTGTCGATGGCTATCACTTTGGCCACTAAACTTCCCTTATCGGTGTTTCTGGGTATCTTTTCCTCAACCACGCTGCCGTGAGCACGCCATGGAGACACTATCATTGGAGTGTTGTCATTTTGGTCCATGATGATGATATGAACGGTGACGTTACTGCTGAGAGGAGGAACACCTGAATCCCTAGCTTCGACGTGAAAAAGAAACTCCTTCTCTATTTCATAATCAAACGTCTTTAGTGCGTAGAGATGGCCATTCTCTGGATTGATAGAAAACAGCATGGACATGGAGGTGTTTGCTATGTCTTTTTCTATTATGAAATAAACCAAGTACTGGTTCTCATGTAGGTCAGGATCCACAGCTGTAATTAAGGCCAGCAGTGCACCTGGCGCGTTATTCTCAGTTACTGGTATCGTGTAGAAAGTTTGATTAAATTTAGGAACATTATCGTTAACATCAAGAAGTTCTAAAGTTATAGTCTCATTGTCAGACAACGGTGGAGTGCCTCTGTCTGTGACTGTGAACGTTATTTCATATTCGGGAACCTTTTCCCGATCCAACGGTCTGGCCACTACTAATTCATAATAATTGTCTGAGGATTCTTTTAAAGCAAATGGCAAATTATCGTTAATTTTAATATCTACAACACCATTATCCCCAGAGTCTTTATCACTGACACTTACAACAGCTATGACCGTGTTTAAGTCAACATTTTCCTTTACTGTACTTTGAAACGATTTGACTGAAATTTCGGGATGATTGTCGTTCATGTCAGTTATTAGTATTGTTAATTTACATTTCTCTGATAAAGAGTTTGTGCCCGTATCCTTTGCTATTACCTCCATGTCATAAATTTTAAAATCTTCATAATTTATCATATCTTTAACTCTGATCTCACCGTTATCAGGATTTAAAGTGAATGTTTGTTGTGTTTTCTCAGATGTATATAGACTGAATAGGTACGTGATATCTGCGTTTGAGCCTTCATCCTGGTCTGTTGCATTTAGTTTTACAACAAGACTACCAATGGGAGCGTTTTCTGGTAGCTGTATAGTATAGCTTTCCTTATCAAACTTTGGTGCGTTGTCATTTGTGTCCAAAACCCTAATGATAATGCTAGCCGTACCAGACCGTGCAGGTATCCCACCGTCCACAGCAGTAAGTATTAAATTATGAACATTTTGCTCTTCGCGGTCAAGTGACTTCTTTAAAATAAGATCCGTGAATTTAGATCCGTCTCGCCCAGTCTGAATTTCTATGTTGAAATGTTCGCTTTCACTGAGATAATATGTTTTGATAGAATTTGATCCAATATCAGGATCCACTGCATTAGTCAAGGAGAATCGTTCACCAACCGGGGTGGATTCAGATATGTCCAGATGCATTGTATCTCGTCGGAAATGTGGCGCATTGTCGTTGATATCTAGTATTTCCACTTCAATATTAAACATTCGAACCGGATTTTCAATTGTGGCATCTAGTTTTAGTATACATGCTAATTCCGCTTTTGTATTACAGAGATATTCCCTGTCCATTCTCTCTAAGATGAAAAGCTCCCCCGTCTCTTTGTTTATTTCAAGGTATTTCTTGTTAGCGATATTATCCAGCCGCATTTTCCTTCTGCTCAGTGTTTTCACGTCAAGGTTCAAATCTGCAGCTAAATTTGCAACAACGGTGCCTATTTCCATTTCCTCTGGTATTGAATAATGAGTAACGGCGAAGGTTGAGCTCAGAATGGTGGTAAAGATCAAGAAAGCAGACACATACCCCCTCCACTGATGTGCGTTTTTGTGATACTCCATTGTTCTGCTGTAACGTCTGATAATTCCACATACAAAGGACAGTCCGGTTCGCACTACAATACGGATGTAGGATCTACAATCTAGGATGAGTACTGCATGCTGCTTCCATTTGAGATGTACGACAACTAATTTAAGTCCAATCTGTACCGTTTCGATAAACAGGGAAAGAAAAGAACCCCCTCCCTATATGACCGCATGAGATGGCGTCACAAAAGAGGGGCGCAAATATATTTTGGTGACGAACAGCGACGCTGTGTGCATTCACAGGGTCGGTACAATATGAACGCATCTGTGCTGTTGTGAAAACGGCACAAATTACCAATGATACTACGATAGTGCTTAATTTGCAAATGCATTGTTTTTGGCGCATTTAAAGGTGCATGGATATGTTCCCTCGTTTTGGTTCATTTCTGCTTTGCAGAACTTAGTATTTTTGTTGCAGATTGCATTTTGTATGTCGTCCCAACACATTTTCTCATTTATAGCACAATTGTGACTGCTGACAATCTGTGAAGTTACTTTTACGCAACAACCATCAAATATGCATAAACATGTTTTGTTTACTGCATGTAGTGCGTTTACAGCATTCAGATGTGGTATATGACCTGGTCCCATATTTAGTAGTGAAAAATGTATATGTACATGGTACGATGTTTATTTCTTACCTGTAGCGTAGAAGCAGCTGAATCGCTGGTCTCTGTGAGTCCTGTACTTCTTGGAAGGCTGGACACGATGTATCTCTGTCCCTTTGGCACCGGTTGTCTCACAACCAGCTTCCCCTTACGGGTCTCCGCCAGGAACAAACTGTACCAGTAGGCGTCATTGGAGACCAGAGTCGAATCTGCAAAACCTGAGTTCCTGTCACTGGCCACACTGTTCCTGCTTGGAGGAGCAGATTTACTGGGCTTCGGTTTCTGACACTTCAGCACGATGGTGACCAGAATGGTGATCAGTAACAGGAACGACACTGAGCCCAGTCCAATCACCAAATACAGATTCAAGTCCGAAAAGATGTCATACTCCAGTGGAACTTCAGTCATGTCAGCGTAGGATTTCATGGCGGTCTCCACTGTGGAGAGTTTGATGGTCACAGTGGCAGAGAGCGCAGGCTCTCCATTGTCCTTGGCGATCACCACTAAGCGCTGGTGACGCGCGTCTCTGTAACTGAACATCCTCATGGTCCGGATCTCTCCATTGTACTGATCCAGGCTGAATAACGTAGCGTCAGTGTTCTGTAGAAACTGGTATGATATCCGAGAGTTGTGCACTGAGTCGGTGTCGATGGCTATCACTTTGGCCACTAAACTTCCCTTATCGGTGTTTCTCGGGATCTTTTCCTCAACCATGCTGCCATGTGCGCGCCATGGAGACACTATCACTGGAGTGTTGTCATTTTGGTCCATGATGATGATATGAACGGTGACGTTACTGCTGAGAGGAGGAACACCTGAATCCCTAGCTTCAACGTGAAAAAGAAACTCCTTCTCTATTTCATAATCAAACGTCTTTAGTGCGTAAAGATGCCCATTCTCTGGATTAATAGAGAACAACATGGACATGGAGGTGTTTGCTATGTCCTTTTCTATGATGAAATAAACCAGGTACTGGTTTTCATGTAGGTCAGGATCCACAGCTGTAATTAAGGCCAGCAGTGCACCTGGGGCGTTATTCTCAGTTACTGGTATCGTGTAGAAAGTCTGATTAAATTTAGGAACATTATCGTTAACATCAAGAAGTTCTAAAGTTATAGTTTCATTGTCAGACAACGGTGGAGTGCCTCTGTCTGTGACTGTGAACGTTATTTCATATTCGGGAACCTTTTCCCGATCCAACGGTCTGGCCACTACTAATTCATAATAGTTGTCTGAGGATTCTTTTAAAGCAAATGGCAAATTATCGTTAATTTTAATATCGACAACACCATTGTCCCCAGAGTCCTTATCACTGACACTTACAACAGCGATGACTGTATTTAAGTCAACATTTTCTTTTACTGTACTTTGAAATGATTTGACTGAAATTTCGGGATGATTGTCGTTCATGTCAGTTATTAATATGGTTAATTTACATTTCTCTGATAAAGAGTTTGTGCCCTTATCTTTTGCTATTACCTCCATGTCATAAATTTTAAAATCTTCATAATTGATCATATCTTTAACTCTGATCTCACCGTTATCAGGATTTAAAGTGAATGTTTGTTGTGTTTTCTCAGATGTATATAGGCTGAATAGGTACGTGATATCTGCGTTTGAGCCCTCATCCTGGTCTGTTGCATTCAGTTTTACAACAAGACTCCCAATGGGGGAGTTTTCTGATAGCTGTATAGTATAGCTTTCCTTTTCAAACTTTGGTGGGTTGTCATTTGTGTCCAAAACCCTTATAATAATGCTAGCCGTACCAGATCGTGCTGGTATCCCACCGTCCACAGCAGTAAGTATTAAATTATGAACACTTTGATCTTCGCGGTCAAGTGACTTCTTTAAAATAAGATCCGGAAATTTTGATCCGTCTCTCCCAGCTTGTATCTCTATGTTGAAATGCTCGCTCTCACTTAGATAATACGTTTTGATAGAATTTGACCCAATATCAGGATCCACAGCATTGGTTAAAGAGAATCGTTCACCAGCTGGGGTGGATTCAGATATGTCCAGATGCATAGTATCTCGTCGGAAATGTGGCGCATTGTCGTTAATATCTATTATTTCAACTTCAATATTAAACATTCGAACAGGATTTTCAATTGAGACGTCTAGTTTCAGCACACAAGCCGATGCTGATTTGGCAGGACAAACATATTCCCTGTCGATTCTCTCTAAGATGAAGAGCTCCCCCGTCTCTTTGTTTATTTCAAGGTATTTCTTGTTAGCGATGTTATCCAGCCGCATTTTCCTTCTGCTCAGTGTTTTCACGTCAAGGTTCAAATCTGCAGCTAAATTTGCAACAACAGTGCCTATTTCCATTTCCTCTGGTATTGAATAATGAGTAACGGCGAAGGTTGAGCTCAGAATGGTGGTAAAGATCAAGAAAGCAGACACATACCCCCTCCACTGATGTGCGTTTTTGTGATACTCCATTGTTCTGCCGTATCGTCTGGTATTTCCACATACAAAGGACAGTCCGGTTCGCACTACAATACGGATGTAGGATCTACAATCTAGGATGAGTACTGCATGCTGCTTCCATTTGAGATGTACGACAACTAATTTAAGTCCAATCTGTACCGTTTCGATAAACAGGGAAAGAAAAGAACCCCCTCCCTATATGACCGCATGAGATGGCGTCACAAAAGGGGGGCGCAAATATATTTTAGTGATGAACAGCGACCCTGTGTGCATTCACAGGGTCGGTACAATATGAAGGTATCTGTGCTGTTGTGAAAACGGCACAAATTAACAATGATACTACGATAGTGCCTCCTTTGCAAACGCATTGTGTTTGGCGCATTGAAAGGTGCATGGATGTCTCCTCTGGTTAATTTCTGCTTTGGAGAACGTATTATCTATTTTGTTTCACATTGTCTTTTGTATGTCTTGCCAACATTGAAGTGGAAGTAGTTATGAATTTGATTCTGGTCTTTGCCATTGGTAGCACAACTGTGACTGCTGGCAATCTTGAGTGAAGTTACCTTTACGAAACAATCATCAAATATGCATAAACATGTTTTGTTTACATCATGTAGTGTTTTACAACATTCAGATGTGGTATATGGCATGTTCCTACTTTTACTAGTGGAAAATGTATATGCATATGATGCGATGTTTAATTTCTTACCTGTAGCGTAGAAGCAGCTGAATCGCTTGTCTCGGTGAGACCCGTACTTCTTGGAAGGCTGGACACGATGTATCTCTGCCCCTTTGGTACCGGCTGTCTCACTACCAGCTTCCCTTTACGGGTCTCCGCCAGGAACAAACTGTACCAGTAGGCATCATTGGAGACCAGAGTCGAATCCGCAAAACCTGAGTTCCTGTCACTGGCCACACTGTTCCTGCTTGGAGGAGCTGATTTACTGGGCTTCGGTTTCTGACACTTCAGCACGATGGTGACCAGAATGGTGATCAGTAACAGGAACGACACTGAGCCCAGTCCAATCACCAAATACAGATTCAAGTCCGAAAAGATGTCATACTCCAGTGGAACTTCAGTCATGTCAGAGTAGGATTTCATGGCGGTCTCCACCGTGGAGAGTTTGATGGTCACAGTGGCAGAGAGCGCAGGCTCTCCATTGTCCTTGGCGATCACCACTAAGCGCTGGTGACGTGCGTCTCTGTAACTGAACATCCTCATGGTCCGGATCTCTCCGTTGTACTGATCAAGGCTGAACAAGGTAGCGTCGGTGTTCTGTAAAAACTGGTATGTTATCCGGGAGTTGTGCACAGAGTCGGTGTCGATGGCAATCACTTTGGCCACCAGTGACCCCTTGTCGGTGGAGCGTGGGATTTTCTCCTCGACGACAGAGCCGTGCGCGCGCCATGGAGACACTATCACGGGAGTGTTGTCGTTTTGGTCCATGATGATGATATGAACAGTGACATTACTGCTCAGCGGTGGTATTCCAGAGTCTCTGGCCTCTATATGAAAAAGAAACTCTTTCTCTATCTCATAGTCAAACGTTTTTAACGCGTAAAGGTTGCCATTTTCTGGGTTTATAGAGAACAGCATGGACATGGAAGTATTCGCGATTTCCTTTTCTATAATGAAATAGACTAGATATTGGTTTTCATGGAGGTCGGGATCAAATGCTGACAGCGAGCTTAACAAAGCACCTGGCGCGTTGTTTTCCATTACCGGTATGGTGTAAAATGACTGAGGGAATTGTGGTACATTGTCATTAACGTCCAGCAGTTCCAAAGTAATAGTTTCATTATCTGATAACGGGGGCGAGCCTCTGTCAGTAACCGTAAAGGTTATGTCATATTCTGCAGCTTTTTCACGGTCCAGCGGCTCTGATACAACAAGCTCGTAATAATTATCAGATGATTTCTTAAGTGCGAAGGGGATCTTATCAGAAATGTGTATATCGACCACACCATTCTCCCCCGAGTCTTTGTCACTCACACTAACCACCGCAATCACAGTATCTATAGCTATATTTTCTTTAATAGGACTTTGGAAGGACTTGATTGATATGTCAGGATGGTTGTCATTCATGTCGGTGATCAGAACTGTAATTTTACATTGGCCAGTTAGAGGGTTGGTTCCCTTATCCTTTGCTATGATTTCCATATCATAAATCCTGAAATCTTCATAATTGATCATCTCTTTAACTCTAATTTCACCATTATTCTCATTTAAACCAAACGTCTGCTGTGTTTTCTCGGATGTGTAGAGGCTAAAGGAGTAAGTAATGTCTGCATTAGCTCCCTCGTCTAAATCGGTGGCATTTACTTTAACAACCAGGCTACCTATGGGAGAGTTTTCGGGTAGATTGATCGTGTAACTTTCCTTGTCAAACTTAGGGGCGTTGTCGTTAGTGTCAAGCACGCGAACAATAATGCTAGCTGTGCCAGAGCGTGCGGGGACTCCGCCGTCAACAGCGGTGAGAATTAGATTATGAACAGCCTGCTCTTCCCGGTCCAAAGCTCTCTTTAAAATTAAATCGACAAATTTAGACCCATCTCGACCGGTCTGAATCTCTATATCAAAATCTGTATTCTCTCCCAAATAATATGTTTTAATGGAATTGCTGCCTATGTCGGGGTCCACGGCATTGCTGAGAGAGAAACGTTCTCCAGCGGGTGTCGACTCTGATATATCTAAATGTATAGTATCCCTCCGAAAATGGGGCGAGTTATCGTTTATGTCCACAATCTCCAGTTCAATGTTAAATATACGTACTGGATTTTCGAGAATAACTTCCATCTTAAGAATGCACGCTATAGCAGCCTTCATGCTGCATAAATATTCTCGGTCCATCCTTTCTAAAATGTACAGCTCGCCGGTCTCTTTGTTCACATCCAAGTATTTTTTGTTGGCGATGATGTCAAGCCTCATTTTGCGTTTGCTTAACGTTTTAATGTCCAGTCCTAGATCCGTTGCTAAATTAGCTACCACGGATCCCTCGTCCATTTCCTCGGGAATGGAGTAGTGATTTACTGCTAACACAGATATAAGCATTGGGGAAAAAAGAAAGAATACTGGGACGTACCTCTTCCATGGCATTACCGTCGAATGTAATTCCAGTGCCATTGTTTGAGTTTGGTGCACGATACACTTAGAAAAATGTGTCCAGACGTTGACGTCGACGCAAAATACAAATAAGTGGTGTCCTGATTCCAGAAATGATTATTAATCCATTTAAAGACTGTTTTGAGACAAAGACGGTCACCGCGCAGAACGACAATGTGTGCTTAATGACTGAGCGTCATGGCGTATAAGAAACACCAAAGCCTTTTGCTAGTGAACAGCGACTCTCGGCGTAATAGACAAAACAGTGCAGATCGGACACACTGCCCCCTAACATAGCTTAGTATGTGAGCTCTGAACTTTATGAATGATAACCATACTCCGCTAGAATGCATGTGGCACAAGTAGGTACATATATTTAAAAAATGACCAAACATATGAACACATATGAACAAAAAGAGAAGAGGAAGTTCAAGTTTGACACTACATCGTGGTCGTGTAAGGTTTGCATGCTGTTTAGGCTTGCACATGAGTTCTGGCCTTTGTGTGTGTATAGGTGCTTGTAGGAAAAAACTCCTCCGCGGACACGCTTCTGACATTTCAGCACCGTGAATGTGGACAGCGCCCCGCCAACACTTCACCAGTTTTCAACGTTATAGAAAAGATTTTTCAACCAATACTCGCTAAAGAACTTAACATCCACAAAACGGTCACCAGCATTCCTCTCTTTTCCGACAAATTACAATAAAACAGGCAGTTGTTTCGATGCATACCCTACTTGCAATCCCCTAATTATCTGTATTAGCTATTGTACATTCATTTCACTTTGTGTGTTTTATTTCACAGTGATTTGTATGTGCCCAAAAGCTGCCTATGTCTATTCTATATACAGTATGTCACAAAAGTGAGTACACCCCTCGCATTGTTGCCAGTGGTTTAGACATTAATGGTTGTGTGTTGAGTTATTGTGAGGGAACAGCAAATTTGCACTGTTATATAAGCTGTACACTGCCTACTTGACGTTGTAGAAAAGTGTTATATCTTTAGACTTCTCCCATGGAAAGATATAATAAAAAAGTACAAAAATGTTAGGGGTGTACTCACTTTTATGACATACTGTACATACTGTATATAGTGCGATGTTTATTTCTTACCTGTAGCGTAGAAGCGGCTGAATTGCTTGTCTCGCTGAGCCCGGTGCTCCTTGGAAGGCTGGATACGATGTATCTCTGCCCCTTTGGAACTGGCTGTCTCACTACCAGCTTCCCTTTACGGGTCTCCGCCAGGAACAAACTGTACCAGTAGGCATCATTGGAGACCAGAGTCGAATCTGCAAAACCTGAGTTCCTGTCACTGGCCACACTGTTCCTGCTTGGTGGCGCTGACTTGTTGGGTTTTGGTTTCTGACACTTCAGCACGATGGTGACCAGAATAGTGATCAGTAACAGGAATGACACTGAGCCCAGTCCAATCACCAAATACAGATTCAAGTCCGAAAAGATGTCATACTCCAGTGGAACTTCAGTCATGTCAGCGTAGGATTTCATGGCGGTCTCCACTGTTGAGAGTTTGATAGTGACTGTAGCAGACAGAGCTGGCTCTCCGTTATCCTTGGCGATCACCACCAAGCGCTGGTGACGCGCGTCTCTATAGCTAAACATTCTCATTGTCCGAATCTCTCCATTATACTGATCCAGACTAAACAGTGTCGCATCAGTGTTTTGTAGAAACTGGTATGTGATTCGAGAGTTATGCACCGAGTCTGTGTCGATGGCAATGACTTTAGCCACTAAAGATCCTTTATCCGTGGATCTGGGAATTTTCTCCTCAACCACAGAGCCGTGCGCACGCCACGGGGAGACAATAACAGGAGTGTTGTCGTTTTGGTCCATGATGATGATGTGAACCGTCACGTTGCTGCTAAGTGGCGGGATTCCAGAATCTCTGGCTTCTATGTGGAAAAGAAACTCCTTCTCTATCTCATAGTCAAACGTTTTTAGTGCGTAAAGGTTACCGTTCTCAGGGTTGATGGAGAATAACATTGACATCGATGTGTTTACGATTTCCTTTTCTATTATAAAATAAACAAGATACTGGTTTTCATGGAGATCGGGATCCAAAGCTGTCAGGGAACTTAACAGGGCTCCGGGTGCATTGTTTTCCACAACAGGTATGGTGTAGAAAGACTGCGGAAACTGAGGCGCGTTGTCATTTATGTCCAGAAGATGGACAATGATGGTTTCGTTATCACTCAGAGGGGGTGTCCCGCTGTCGGTCACTACAAGTGTTATTTCATATTCCGGTGTCTTTTCACGGTCTAATGGCTGGGCAACTATTAGTTCATAATGCGACTCTGATGTCCGGTTTAAAAGAAAGGGCATTTGTTTATTTATCGTGAGATTGACTTTACCATTGTCACCTGTGTCTCTGTCACTAATGCCCACGACTGCTATAACTGTACCAACGGCAACATCTTCTTTTAACGTATTTTTCAGCGATTTTACGGTTATTTCTGGGTAGTTGTCGTTCATGTCAGTTACATGCACTGTTACTCTGCACTGCCCAGTAAGCGGAACAGGGCCATTGTCTTTGGCCTCAATGTGCAGCTCGTAAATTTTCATAT
>CM059288.1:20072716-20092716 GCA_030347295.1 Setipinna tenuifilis | reverse complement strand
TAAAATATCTAATTTGCGCTAATAGCTAAAGGCAAATCGGCTAATGAATGTTTGTGCAGCTTTAGCTGGTTTCCTGTGTTCCTGTCCCCCAGGTCTAATCAGCACTTGTCATGTCGCTAATGCAAGCAGGCACAGGGTGTACCCACTTCAAACTTGATTTCATTATTTCTTGTGTATTATTTTCCAGTTAAAGGTACAAACAAGACTTGTGGTTTCATTTGTTGTGACAGATGGGCACCAGAGACCTCCTTCAGAGACTTCTCTCCTAAGATTCATAACCTTCATCTGGCCCTGTCTGCCTTCATGCAGCCCACAATCTACTTGAGGCCTGAATAGAGCACTTCAGAAGCTAGTATAGAAGGTCCCACTTAAGGCCTAATTTCTAAGGCCTTGCCAGGAACCACATGATAACAAAAGCTTTGGAGAGAGTAAGCCAACTGAATAAAAAGAAAACTATTTCCTGCGGCGTTGACTTTTCATGTGAGTTAACTGCCTGACAGCTGTCAGAAATGGGTAATCTAAATATGTCTATGACACTATGAAGTGCTTTAACTTAATGTCACTTTTGTGCACAACACGTGATATAAGGCCACTTGTGACATAAATGAGGTTAAGTGTCAGTGTATAATTGTGTGAAACATGTTGTCCTGTCTCTCCCAGTTGGTGCATCTACATGGAAGACTAAAAGATGATAAAAGGTTAAAAAAAAAACTGAAATGCAGCATTTAGTGAGCACGCTTCCACAGGTTAAGAGTATGAGTCACCACTGACTTGTGTCTCAGGCAAGAGCACTGAGCTCTAACACCTAAAATAGGCCTCCCTTTAAATGCCAAAGCTATTTGAACTTCTATTCAGTCTTGTTCAAGGAGCCATTTGTCGGGTTTTCATCTCAAAGCATAAAATAATTGTCAGACATTAAAAAGGTATTATCTGTGAGCAAAATGGCTTGACAGTAAATGTTACTTGCTTTTAAAAATCTGTTCAGTGTCAGTTTCGTGTTGCTACTGGGAGTTACTTGCTCCATTTTGTCTTACTTCTCACGGGCCATATCATAACCATTAGCACGTGCCGAAATGCATTCTGGGAGTCATCCTCCCGAGACTCTAATAATGGTATAGTGACACACTTACACTCAGTGAACTCAGTTTTGTAGTTCACTTTAAGTGTGTAGTTATTAGTATTACTGTGTATTACTGTTACTGCACTGCAAGCAAATAATTATTTTGTGTCATGATTATTTGCCCTTTCCTCTTGGTGATGTTTGTCTATTTCTCATGGGAGTCTGAACTCCTCAACAGAATTTCATTTTCAACACATCAGTTTAATATTTTAGTAACCTTTAATGCCATAATCATAGATTATAAAGTTGTTATTGTTGGGCACATAGTTTTCTGTGGGGTTCTACCTTTCATTATTTATGTATATCTTAAACAGACTACTGCTAAAACAGTCTTGAAGCCCTAGAACATCCCTAGATCACTGGTGTATGACCCAGTTGAAGACAAGAATAGTCCACCTTGAGAGTAATACTCTCTAGTGTATGGTCATATAGACAGTCACGGGTTACACTTTATTTTACTGTCCCTGTTACATCAATTAGGTACAGTGTAACAAAGTGTGTAACAATGTGTAACATTATGTACTTACACTGTTAGGGTTAGGGTTAGGTGTGTACAGTGTAAGTTCATAATGTTACATGTATTTACATGTAAATAAACTAAAAAAGGGACTGTAAAATAAAATGTTACCCAATAATATGTTCCAGTTGTTCAAAAAAACAGTGTATTGTAATTAGCAGAACTCTTCAGCCAGGTAGATGCACTAAGTAGTGAAATCATCTGGGATATGTGCACAGATACAACCAATATATCACAGGGCATTTACTCTTCAATTCACTCTCAGGACTGAAATGTGTGAAAAACCAACAATGTAAAAACATGCAGACCTTGTGTACAGTTCCTTTTATTTAGCTACAGCACGTTGATGTATTTGTATTTTAAACAATAATGACACAAATGTTAGAATGACTAATGTATTAAGACGCCTGTTTCCCCTGCTTTGGCCACAGCTTAAAGGGTGTGATTGACATTGTGTGGCAGACATGGCCTTAGAGGACAGCTGAGGAGAGTCTGCTGCCAAGTTGGCAGGCAGGCAGGAAGGCCTCATCTGTACTTGAGTCACTGACCCACCCCATAACACACAAGATCAACTCAAGAGGCAGAAGATGGTCATTTAAAGTCGTTCCAGGGCCAGATGGCATTTGTAAAAGCAGTACTTGGTGCACTTGTAAAAGTGGTAATGAAGTAGGAGGGTAATGGCACTGAAGTCGCAGTGGCAATAATAGCACCAGCTGCAGTGGCCTTTGTATCCGTTCTAGTTGTATAGAAGTTAAACGTCCAGCATAACTATTTGTGAAGATATTTGACATCATACATATTTATAAACGGAGTTAATAATATCAACTTATGCCCACCATATTTTCAGACGTTTTCATTGTGTTAGTTGTCAATATCCAGCCATTAACAATTATAATTTATACTGACTTGATGGTAAAATGATGCCCTCTAGCGGCCACATGCAGCCTCTGCCTTTTCAGTGTTCATGCAGAACAATGGTCCCGTTTTATAAAGCATGCATTAGACGATAACAAAAGTTATATAATGAACTAGTGATTCTGAATAAGTGCTGATGTATGTTTACCTTTAACTGCATATTATAGGTTTCTTACACTTACACAAAGAAATCCTTTGCCAGGACTTCAATAATCTAGTGGGTATGAAAGACAGTGATAGTAATTGGACCTTCAGTGTTCAGCAAAAGTGTTTAAAATTAGACTTGAAATTACAATGCAAAAAGTTGATTTAACTGTAAAGCAGTCAGAGGGGTCAGTACGGGAGGGGTGTTAAATGAACACTACAAAGACTGGGACAGAGTAAACACTGGCATAGTGTTAAAAACAGACTCTCTCAGAGTTGATTTAACACCATAGAATTTGCTGTGTATCACCATCCACGGTTGTTCCCCTTATCCCCAAGGGTGCTGCATACAAATGTTAAGCCTGTGACACACTATTCACACTATTCATTTTACAACAATGTTGATTATTCAAATTGTTCTTTCTCACAGCGTACTGCACCATTGCTCGAGGTATGGCCATAATATTCATGGATGCTATAAATACAAATGGGGCAAGGGTGTGTGTGTGTGTGTGTGTGTGTGTGTGTGTGTGTGTGTATCTGTCTATTTGCATCTGCAATATTACTGCAGCATATGAAAACAGAAGTCACCCCACCCAGCCTCGAAGCCAGGGGGCCAAAGTGTTAAATCAGCAGCTTACAGGACAAGCCAGGTACCTGCTTTTGTCATTCAACACACAGACACACACACACAGACACACACACACACACACACACACATGCATATGCATACACACACACACACACACACACACACACACACTCTCTCTCTCTCACACACACAAACACTCTCTCTCTCACACACGCACACACACACACACACACACACACAAAACCTGCTACTGTCCTTTTTTCCACATCCCTCACAGAAGTGATGCATGTGTCTCATAAAAATGAAAGTGAATCTCCAAGTTGCCTGTAGTGAACAGCAACCGAAAATCCAGTTTACTCTTTCCATAACCATGTTAAGCGGACCACATTTCACAGATAATTTGTAAAACGGCAATCCGACCTAATCATTCAAAATGCATTTGCTACTTAGTGAGATGATAACTTGGGGCCGGCCGTGTGCTCACAGCAACGCTGCCAAAATAACCAAAGGCAGCCTGTCAAAAAAAAAAAACAAAAAAACAAATCTAATTTCAGTTAACATGATCCTGAACATAACTTCAGCTTTTCTGTGGGCAGTGTACTTCATCTAGGCACATTCCAAGCCCCTACTAGTTCAATCTCAGGAACAAAAAGCAAAGCAAGCAAATTGGCACAATACCAAATTAATTTCCAAGGGTAACACAATATTTTCCAAGACATTTGTCATCTGCTTGCGTTAACGGGGAAATTGCTCAGCTGTTATCCTGGTTCTTCAGGACATGTGGGACCCTGCGTTACTGTGTGCACATCAAATATGGAATACTGAGTAGGAGGGTAGTTTTAAACCCCCCCAATTGTGCCCAGTGGGGTCCTAAAGAGACGAAACCATCAAAGGGGGCAGCTGTGACACATCTGAATAGTGCCTTTTACGATAAAGATCACAGCTGTCCACTATGTACGTCACTGAGTCACCTCTGATGGGTGTCATTTGTACCAGACGTCCTACTAAAGTGTGACCGCAGATGTAAACTTAGAAACTGTAGCTTACCTGCACAAGCCAACCGCAAGCTGGTACAATGCATGAAATGGCAACATTTATATTTTTAAATTGTACATGGCCTCTAATAACTAAAAAGGTAAAAATATATTTCAATAACACTTTATCACACTTGACAACAGTCATTGTTGCAGTGTATCTACATGTAACAACATCTAACTTTCTGCTATTACACTGTACATACCTAACACTAACCCTAATCCTCACACTTACCCAAATAGCCTCTTACCCATAGGCCTATATGTTCTGTCTAACATACTATAAAGGTTTTTCCTTTACAGTATGTTATTCTTATATCAGTAATCAGTAATGACCTTGTTAGTTGTGTACCAGTATGTCATTACCACTAACATTAACACTAAACCTTGTCCTCAGCCTTAGCTGAGATACATCTTGAATCAGTCAATAAAGCATGACATATGTACTGTCTCTTCAGAACATGGGTGCTTGTTAAGCCTTTTTGGGGCCTGTGAAACAGTGCAATATTGGGTAGGCACACTGTAAAAATGCTTATTATATTCTATAAGGGCTTCCTGTTAGTGGATCATCCTAATGTCCGCATGCTGCACTGCACCCTGCTTCAGCTATAACTGTAACACTTATAAATGCTATAAATACAAATGGAGCAAATATATGTGTATCTGTGCACTACTTAGTGCTCTTATACATCTAGAGGAACAAATCTCTCTCTCTCTCTCTCTCTCTCTTTCTGTGTGTGTGTGTATGTGTGTGTGTGTGTGTGTGTGTGTGGGGGGGGGGGTGTCTCTGCGTGCAAGGAAGAGAGAGAGAGAGAGAGAGAGAGAGAGAGAGAGAGAAAAGGTCAGCAAAGATCGTGGAGAGGGAGTGGTTAGACTCACTACAGTAGATGCCCGTCTCACTTGCTTCACAGACCTAATGGTAGATTTGCTCCTTGGGGAGAGAGCTAACCCAGTTAGAAACTGAATTTGGAACAGAGGTGGCCCAGATCTGGCACAGAGTCACAGTGCGAGTCCACTGCTGTCAGGAAGGAGGTTAAATGTCAGAGACTGGTGCATAGAATATACCCCGTGATAATGTCTTTACATACATTCGACCTGAATTGTTCTCCCCACAGCAATTATTCGGGGATGGACGCTATTGTCAAAAGGGCCTTTCTTCCGCATGGCTGCAGTCTACCACTGCATAAACTATGAGCTTAAACAATTTGCTGCCTCGCCTCTGGTTCAGTGGCCAAACGGCTGGTGAACTTTAGTGTCTATGAAGTGTGTCGCCGCCATGGAGACCGTTTCCTCATTAACGTCCCTAATCTAAAGGGACACGCGGCAAATCTAATTACCCCTCTCAATTGGCCGATAGTCATCTATTGACATTCTGAACTCATTTCCCGGGGAAATTAAAAGGAAAAGGGCATCGGAGAAATAGAGCCGTGCCGCACAGATTGCGTCCAGGTGTGGCATTTTGAAGGAGCGACTTAATTCCCTGACGCTTCATTCGCTGTTTCCCCGTCTTTAATTAAAATGATATTTCCAACAAGGAGTCTCTGTTTGTTCAGTTAATGAACCCAGACAATTCTCAGCGGGCTAAGAAAGGGAATATAAGCAATCTGATTAGCATATGTTAGCATTTGCAATGCGCGCGAGAGAAAAAGTCTGACTTTGGCACGTTCTTGTTTAGTAGAAAAAAAACCCTTCTTGCTGACTGCGTGCAGAACAGTGTGGTAAACAAATTACTGGGTTGTATTTTGAAGGAGAATTAAATCCTCCCGCAACAAAAGAAAAGATAACAAGCGTGCATCGACACCAAAACAAACCAATATATAAGGACTATAAACAGCTACATAATGTAGCCTGCTAGGATGACCTATAACGGATATCACAACAATAATTCTGATGTTTGTGACTGTATTCATCTCATTATACAAAAACTTGGAAAAATCTTATCAGAAAAATAAGTTTATTTTCAGAGTTATATGTACACGTGATGTATGTTTAGCACACCATTGCCTTAAGTGAAGTACCTTGATAATACAAGTACTTCAAGTAGGCTACTCACAAAATTTGCATCACGAAGAGACTGAATTTGGATTTCAACAGGGTGGAACATTTTGAGTTTTAATCACATTGTGCAAAACCAAAGGTGATTATTCAAAGTGATATCTTTGATTATCCTGATTTTACAGGAAAAGCAACTTGGCTGCCTTGATTGTCAAAACAATTACTGCAAATGATAATAAGAAGAATCATAAGAATAATAGTTTACAAGTGAGGAATGTGATGCTTTGACAATCATAAATTAGTAACAGACCATGGAGTGATATTTTCACATGAACAATATTTGACCCAAGAACATTGATTGACATTCAAATACAAGCGTCATCCCATTACATGGAATATATAGAATCCCCCTCTTTTCAGTTCTCAGGGTAATTGTGGTCTGAAACTTTGAGGAAAAGACATTATATTTAACTGGTCAAATACCTCTCAAGATGTGAGGTAATTTGTTTTTTTTTTGTACCACATTTGCCAGCACAGCAGATGTAGGCCCAAGCTCTTTATTGACAAGAAATGATACATGACGATATCTCACTACAAAATGGAGAGGACACTGATGGCTGTAGCACATACTATGGAGTATGTCTGATGTCTCTTCCACTGAGTCTGTCACCTCAGTGCCTTTGTGTTCATAGACATAATGAGACAAATACACACACACATATGTAGAAAATGGATGCTGCATGTCACAGCTATTGAACACACTTTTCTTGGCTGAGTGTTTGCTGCACAAAGTTCAACCCACTGTCCTCACAGGCTGCACAGGCTGCCCACTGCTCTGGGTCTTCACCTGTGTGTGTGTTTGTGTGTGTGTGTGTGTGTGTGTGTGTGTGTGTGTGACGTGGGTTCACTTCACAGATGGTTAAATGCAGAGGACAGATTTTTTTTTTTGAGCAGGGGAGTCTCGCTGATGACGTAAAGAAGCACTTTTGACTTTTGACAGAGAGCTGCTGCTGCTGCTCTGTTTCTGCTCCAAGGCAGCTGGAGGGCCTGTGCTATGTCAGTCTTTGCCTCCACCACCCATACCCAGGGGCAACGCCAGACATTTTGGGCCCTTGGAAAGAGTACAACTTTGGGCCTCCTTATTAATATTAATAATAGTAATAAGAATAATGATAATAAGGACCTCTTGTCAATGCTGTGCCCTTGGAATTTTTTCATTTTCCAACCCTGGCGATGCCCCTGCTGGTCCGTATATATGTCTGGCCCAAGCTAGTTGTTGTTGTACAGGTCGTTGTTGATGACCTCTGGGGTGGGGGTCTCCTCCCGCTGCTCGTAGTGGCCCGAGTTTAGGCGCCTCTTCTTGCCGAAGGTGGAGAAGGAGTTGTGCACGTCCAGCTCGGTGGTGCTGCGGTGGCTGGGCCGCAGGGTGCACAGGGCGGAGGGCGTGCCGGGGATGTAGACGTTGTGTTGGTAGTCAGGCGGCGGGTGGGACGGAGGGTGGGGGGACGGCTGGGTCTGCTGGAGGGGCACCTGGTGCTGAGGTGGGGTGTAGCGAGGGGTCCAGGCCCGGGCAGGGGCGGGCGCTCCAGCGTTGGGGGGAGACGTACGGTACTCTGTCGACTGGGCGTGCAACGTGGGAGCGCAGTGGTCAGCTTTGGGACCTGTGTTGGATGGACGTGCAGTTTGAACAGGTGAGTTAGATTAGTATATGGGGTCGATGACATGCAAGAAGCAAGAGGAGGCTGGTAAGCACTTACCCCGCATGTGGTTTCCCCAGGTCCAGTACTGCCCTGCCATTGGGCTGACAAAGTTCTCTGGGTCTGTTTGCATCGCCTTGCGCATCAGAGTTCCATCCATATTGATAGAATTGTAACTATGAATGTGAAAAAGAGGGAAATCAACATACATCTTATTTGGATGAAAAAATAGCATGTCCTTAGTAAGGACAGACATAAGGACTCCTAACATTAAAATCTGATTGTAAGTACTTAAGTAAGGACTTATCACAAGTGCTGATAGCAGTATGTGGTGTGGCATTTGTACATTACCTTTTAAGAGATGAAGTTTGATTCTTTGTCAGAGGCCAGTCTGTATTTGGTTGCTTTAGCTGTAAAAAGGAAATACAACACAAATGTGAATACGAATTTGTGAATATAAATAAGGTCTGCTGATACACAAAGTCTTGAGGCATAACACTCTGGCCTAACCAACCGGAACCAGCTTCAGCTAAGAAAAGAGCAGCGCCTAACGATGTGATCGCCTCCCTGTGGCGAATTGTCGAATGACATTTGAGCCCCCTTAAGATGTAGCGCTTCGCTTGGCATTTTATTTGCCTTTCATCTGTTGAGAAACATTGTGTTGGTTGTTGGTTCCGGCTTTGTGGTGTGTGCGGAGGGCACTGGGTATGGATTCCACGCTCTAATAATTCACTTAAACCCGTCGACAAGGAGAGCGCAATGTAAGCTTATTATTAGAATTGTAATTCACACCACCTTCCGAAACCAATTAGAGTACCGCTGGGATGAAACGAGACACGATTTTAATCTTCAAAGGAAGCCGCTCAGCAGAGGAAAATTAATAATAAAAAACGGTTAATTGTGGGGCGGAATCGATTTATTTTAAGTTTTGCATGATTGCAGAATAGCCTACCATAAGACTCTGAACAGCGCGGTTCCTGTGGATTAAAAGAAACTTTGTTCTGCTTCTTTGTGAGAAATAGATTTTCTGAACCCTGGAAACCCTTTCTAGCACTCTGGTTTAAATTAACTTACAATTAATTTTTGATGTTTCAGGACTGTGCTGGATTTATTCTGCAAACTCTTAAAGCCATCCCTTTTAGTCATGCATGCTGGTTTCTAATGGTATTAGACTAGGACAACTAGGCTACAATTATTAGATTATTACTTTCTCTGATACAGTTTGATAACAGAAACCGCGTCTTAACAGGTGGGTTTCTTAATACCTTTCGGGAAAGACCGCATGAAATAAATTATTGAAACTGCAGGTAAATAGTGGAATTATCAAGCGAATTTCCCCTCTGTTAAACAGGTACACATCAATTTACATTTTAGGGCCAGACACTTCCATCTAGAGGATTCTACAAGCACAAACCGCGCTGAATCTGTCTCTCTATCTCTCTGTTTCTCTCTCTCTCTCTCTCTGTCTCTCTCTCTCTCTGAGTGTATGCCTCACTCTCTGTCTGTGTCTCTAACCTAGCCTCTCTCTTCTGCGCGCGCGCATCCTCTCTTTCTTAACACACCACCCTCTCTCTCTCTTTTGAGCGTAAGCCTTCCTCCTTCACCATCTTCCTCACATTCCGAGGACAACGCGGACGCATCTACAGTCGCGACACGTCCCAGCCGTCTCCTGCTCTCCCCCTTAAACGCTCCAACTCCCATTTTTCATCCATAATAGAGGGATCCAGGCAGCGTTCGCGCACTATTGTACGTCGGATAATGGCGCGCTGTTTTGTGTGCTTGTGTGTGTGTGTGTGTGTGTGTGTGTGTGTGTGTGTGTGTGTGTGTGTGTGTGTGTGTGTGTGTGTGTGTGTGTGTGAATCCGTATGAGTGCGCGCACTGTCCTTGAGGCTTAGTTAGCGTATGCTGTTCGGTACCTGAAAGACTGAATGACAGCGGATACCCGCTGGAAATCTCGTCTTTACAGCGAATCTGTAACATTCGTACATGTTCCTTGTATGAATAAACTCGCCTAAGGATTTTTTTTTAATCATGTCAAGCACCAACCAACCTTTCTGCTGATAGAAATACAATAATGTGCGGCTGCGCGTAGGACCTACAAGTGTTTATGATATTTGGTCAGTTTTGTAATGTGATGGTGTCCTTGCTATCCACCGTCAAGATGCCTAGTAATTAATTTAGGTCTTTTAAAAGAAGTAAAACCCTGTTAAACCCTTGTCAGTAACGTGCGTAAATGCAAAAAAAATGACCGTGTTGTCATTAAGACCTGAAAAGAATGTGCCTTTTATTTCTGAGACCTCTCTTGATGAAGCTGTTGATTTAGAGCAGATTGGAATGTTGCACTTGATCTATATGCAAACGCGAGCAGCCTGCAAAGATCAGAGGCGCGACTGATTGCGTGCGAGTTTTGATGAGCCATTCATTGACTTGATACTTAATATTTCGAACTTGAACCAGGACTTTATTATACCGTGAGCGATTGGGGGGTGCGCATCTGGGCATAAGACAGAGGCAGCAGAAGAATCAGGTGGTGATTCACTTACTGAAAATTAACATTTAACGCGCCATCAATCATCTTACTTTTTATAGTAAAAAAAATACAGCATATGCATTGCCATTACTTATTATTATGTCTCTATCAGCTAACACTCACGTAAAAGGCCACATTTTCACTAGCTTAACCGCTTTATTTTTTTTTTACCTCACTCGGAGTAGTAGCTCCATTATTCCGATTTTGCGTGTTCCAGCCCAGCGTATCAGCTCCCTTTGGGTTGGCGTTGTTCCTCGGCGTTTCGGGAGTACATGGCTTCAGGAACATGAAGTCGCTTTTGGCAGACTCCGGTGTCAGACAAACCTTGTAGCAGTACGCCTGAGACATAGTGTTCGTGCTGTTTGCCTCCATGCAGTTCGTGGGCACTTTGGCGCCTGTGGAGATCTGCAAATTTAAATTCGATTTTTTAAACACTTCGGTGGGAGGCTCCGGCTCGATACCACAACAGGCGGCTCCGACGGTGGAGAGACCGAAGCCGTTGATCGAGTCGTGATCTTTGTAGCACTTGACAGAGGCGAGCACAATGATGGCTATTAAAAAGATGAGCGAGATGGTGCTCAGTGACACGATTAGGTAGAGGGCAAGATTGGACGGAGGCTGGGGGTTTTGAGTGAGGTCGCCGAAATCTGACAGCGATTCTGGCACGTTGTCCACCACTGACAGAATGATGGAGACGGTGGCCGAGAGGGGCGGCTGACCGTTGTCCTTGACCAGAATGACAAGTCGCTGTCGGGTGGCATCTTTTTCAACAAAGCGGCGAATTGTCCTGATCTCGCCCGTGTAAAGGGCAACGCTGAAAAGCCCCGGGTCTGTCGCCTGGAGCACTTGATAAGACAGGCGCGAGTTCTGCCCGGCGTCAGCGTCTATTGCTGTGATTTTAGCGACAAGGTACCCAGCGTCCACTGACCTGGGGACCATCTCTGTCGCCACCGTGCCGTTTTTTGGCAAGGGAGAAATTATAACCGGCGCGTTGTCATTTTGATCCAATACGAAAACATTGACAGTTACGTTACTTCGCAGTGGCGGAAAACCAGCGTCCTGGGCTTGAACTCGTATCTGAAAGTTTCGGAGCTGTTCGTAGTCGAACGAGCGCAGCGCGTAGATGTTTCCGTTGTCCGAGTTGATGGAGACGTAAGTGGACACCGGCATGCCATGTATCTGACCCTCCAGAATGGAATAAGACAGATAGGCGTTCTGATTGGAGTCTGGATCGAAGGCAGTCACCGAGCAAATGGAGGCGCCGGGGGCATTGTTCTCGGTTACATAGACAGTGTAGGTCGGCTGAACAAAGCGCGGCGGGTTGTCATTAATGTCAGACACTGTGACGAGGATGTTTTTTTTGGTTGAAAGTGGCGGGGAGCCCAAGTCTCTCGCCGTCAGCGTAATGTTGTACTCTGCCACGTTTTCCCGGTCGAGAAACTCGCTGGTCACCAAAGTGTAGTAATTTTTAAATGACGAATGGAGCTGAAACGGGACATTTCTAGGAATTTCGCAGTCCACATTTCCGTTTTCTCCCGAGTCTCTGTCCATCACGCTGATAACAGCTATTACCGTCCCCGGTGGTGCGTCTTCCTGAACAGGTGTAGACACGGAGGTCAGTATGACCTCCGGTGCGTTGTCGTTAACATCCAAAATATCTACCAGCACTTTGCAATGCACGGCTACGGCAGAGGGTCCCTTGTCTTTGGCTTGCACGTATAATTCATACACGCTCGCCTTTTCATAATCCACAATTCCTTTAACCCGAATTTCCCCGGTGTAGGAATCCACATTAAACAATTCCCGCACTTTTAACGGTGCGTGTCCACTGAAGGAATAAGAAATCTCGCCGTTGGGACCCTCGTCGAGATCCGTGGCGTTAAGTTTGAGCACAAGTGTGCCTCTCGGAGCATTCTCAATCAGGCTGACTCGATAAACTGACCGGTCGAACACCGGGACGTTGTCATTCGCATCCAGCACCGTAACTGTGATTTTCGCCGTTCCCGAGCGCTCAGGTGAGCCTCCATCCACAGCAGTCAGCACCATCTCGTGCGCTTTCTTTTGCTCGCGGTCCAGCGGCGTCTCGAGAACGAGCTCTGCGAACTTGCTGCCGTCATTGCGCGTCTGAATATCCAAGGCGAAGTGCTCGTTCGCACTGAGCTGATATGAGCGGAGAGAGTTGGTGCCCACATCCAAATCTTGCGCGCTCTCCAGTGGAAAGCGGGAGCCCGGCGCTGCCGATTCGGTGATCTCCAGATTGAACTCGCTCCACGGGAAACTCGGCGCGTTGTCATTCACATCCAAAATCTCCACCTCTACACGGTAGAGCTCGAGAGGGTTTTCGATGACCACTTGCAAGTGCAAAAAACAAGTTGGACTTTGTTCGCACAGTTCTTCCCGATCGATCTTTTCGTTGACAAACAAAATGCCGTTTTCTAAATTGACTTCTAAGTATTGTTTCTTGGCGCCGGATACTATCCTGAACCGACGTGCGGACAGCTTCGCCACATCCAAGCCCAAGTCCTCGGCGATATTTCCGACGAACGCTCCGTGTTCCAGCTCCTCTGGAATGGAGTAGCGCATCTGCGCGAGAACCAGCTCCATCGCGCCTGTATACAACAGCAGGCACAGCGCGCGTATCACAAATGTCCATTGTGTCCTCGAGGATCTCCGGTCCATATCAGCGACTCCAGTGCACAAATGCGAGTCTTCAGTAGCGCAAAGGGCGCAAAGAACAATGTTCTCTCCTCATAGCTAGTTTCAAAACAGATTGCCCAGTCTTCTTTGAATAGTAGTCATTGAATCATACATACTTTCACAAGTATTAAATTCAAAATAAGTATTATGCCAACTTAAAAGAAAGCGGGGAGTTAGGCGCTCTCTGTTGTGCTCCCCGCGTGGAGCAGCAGCAGTGTGTGAGCGGGGAGAGCTCGCGCTTTGATTTTCCAGTGTATTAGACGTTATGAGGAGCCGAGGGAGGCGGGGGAGGCGGGGGTGTCTTCGCGCAGCTTCGTATTGGTGGAGGGCGACACGAGAGTTCTGACTATAATTGCTGTACTGACACTTTTAACCCTTTCCGTTTCGCTCAGTCTTTTTCACCGCGGGAAATGCAAGCGGACCGAGACTGACAGCTAATGTGATGACAAATTCGAATTAATGAGAAATTATATTTCTTCAAAGCCCCCCATCCACTTGCATTGAGATAGGGCTTTTTAATTTCATGCTTATTTCTGTTTCTAAACGTGGTGACTCCAAACCATTTAAAACACAATTTAGGCGCTTGTAACTCACCCTAGATACAACTGAGAAATAAGATCACCCCAAGTAAATATTTATGTAAGAAATAACTTTGAGCAGATGTTGAGCAACGCAGTGGATTTGCGAGATTACATGCTCGAACTTATTGTTTTCATAAAACAAATGGCCTAAACTATCCGCCAAACTAGAATAACACATGTCTGCGCAAGTGTAATCTTTATTTTCTAGGATAATCCCAGTAATTCTGACTATAAACCACTTATACCCCGAGCACATCCAGCATGCATATTCAGTGAAGACCGTCCTCGCAAGGCTAAGAAGGGCATTCCAATTACGACTGTGAGCCGGTAGGCAAATAACAGCACACGCCAACTCCCACCCTCCCATCAAAAGCACGTGTTTCGGGGGTGGGTGGTGGTGGTGGTGATGGGGGTTTCCCACCACATGTTGTCCACTGGCAGGGATCTCAGTGGAGTTGACAAGTTGGTCACGACACCTAAGACCCAAAGCGCCCTTTTACATCCCTCTCCTAACCAGATTGGCCCACCCCCGAAACAGGCAAAAAAGGCAGGTTCAAATGACCAGAAAGCACAATCTTTTCGTAGACTTAACCTCAAGCAGATGGTTAAGCTTCTGCGGAAAATGATTGCATTTCTAAAACAGGCGTTCCGCGGGTTTCTCTCTCCTTTTTAATTAACGGACTGGGGGGGATTAGCGCTCGCCTATCCCGGATCAGCCGTTTCCCGACAGAATACAAATGTTTCCTGATAAATAATCCCACAGCACCCCGCGACCCACCCCGCCAGACTCTCCGTCAGCCAGCATGCATTGGCATGCATTAGGTGAGACTTTTCGCCCGTTTCCATCTTGCAGCCAATATCCCAGAGGCAAGAACGTCATCTCTTTATGATACTAAGAGTGCAGTCTATTCTATTTGGGAAAACCGCATGATATGAATGAGGGAGCAGCAAGATGATAAGACAGTTTTCCTTTTTTTTGATTCATCACTGAGGCATATTTGTCTTAATTTCCCCCTCCTCCTTAATGTATCTTTAGGGACCTATACATTCTAATTTCTAAAAATGAACACATGCAAAAGTCTATCCCTAAATAGGGATATATCCCCACAGGTCAGTGTAAAATTGTTCTTTTTTTTCTTTTTAAGAAAAGTAAGGCGAAAGTTCACCCGCTCCATTTACTTTTATTTCTAACAAAAAATGATCCTGGAGCGCCATCTTGTGGAGGTGAAGACTGTAGGAGAATGTAGTTATGGTTGTGAAGGTTCACGTCATCTGCCAAAAGTCCAAAGTCCAAAAGTTATGCGTGTAGGCCATCCGGGTTGTATTCAATCACAAAACACTTTATACGAGGCGTATCTACTTGTTGACGGGTGGAACCACATATTTAAGTGGAACATTGAGTAGTAAGTTAATCTATGTTAAAAAAAAAAAAAAAAAAACGCTGGACAGCGCCCGGGGTTTGAACCCACGGCCGGCGAACCGGCCGTTAGGCTGAGAAGTGCGTTGCGATGCAGAAGTAACCCCTGAGCTAGCCAACGCAATTGCAAGAAGAGTACAGAGTGTTTTTATGGTTGTCAAGCCGCACGTCACTGACAAAGTCCGGAAGTTATAAGCAGAGGCGGACAAACCGGCTTGAGAAAGTGAAAGTCCTGCCATATATTCCTTCTGCCTGTGCTCCTAACACAGGTGATTTCACTAATTAGCCCATCTACCTGGCTGAACCCTGAATTCGCAGGACAGACAGCGTAGAACCTCCTGAGCTTATAGCCTACCATTGACGGCAGGTAAGTATGACTGCTTACAAGTTGCCACAGTGTAATCAATAGTAGTCCGTCGCCAGAATTGCGGTTCGGCTTGTTGATGCAAGCACAAGTAGGCTACATACATTATCGCTGTCAACTCACCATTTTTGTCACTGGAATTGTGTTAACGTGCTACAAATATTTTAAAAAAAAATCAGGATGGCAAAAATAATTCTATAAGGTTGAAAGCGCTTATCTTTGTTCAGCTTTCTCTACTTTAAAACTTAAATAAAATATTCGGCACCCCCCGTCATGCCCATCAACCTAACTTTTAAGAACAAAAGCCAGTTAACTTTATTCTCTTCATCTGAGCTTGGTTTTAGACTACCGGTATATTCCATGGTCTTTGTGCGCCATCTACTGGTAGTTTGGAGGTATTGTTACAGGGGCTGGAAGCATCCATACACAGAAAATGTGTATGACAGAACGTTTTTGCCCCCCCCCCCCCCCCCCCCCACACACACACACATACACACACACATTCGGCGGCTAGCTTGCTCTTATCTGTCAAGACTTAAATCTTTTGCAAACTGTCCCTCTCTAAAGCAGACGGAGAGAAGTTACCTTACCCAGCCTTCAACACAGCTCTTAAACATCCACTCTCATTACAACACCATAGAGCAAAGCTTATTGGAATGGCAGTTAGTCAGACCACATCCTCAACTATACAAGCCCTAGCAAAAAGTATGGAATCACCAGTCTTGTGCGAGCACTCACTCAGACATTTTATTCTGTAGAACAAACTCAGATCACAAACATGAAAGAATCGTAAGGTCATTCCAAAGTGCAACGTCTTGGCATTCAGAAACACTAAAACAAATAAAGAAAAACATTGTGATGGTCAGCAAATGTTACTTTTATAGAGCAAGTGCAGCAAAATACTAGTGATGTGTTTTTGTTTGTCTATTTTTTACTATTCCATATTTTTTTCCTCAGAATGGAATGATTCCATATTTTTTCCCTGTGCTTGGTCTATAAAAGTAACATTTACTGACCACCACAATGTTTTTTATTCATTTCTTTTAGTGTTTCTGAATGCCAAGGAGTTGCACTTTTGAATGACTTCATTGTTGTTTCATGCTTTTGATGCAAGTTTGTTCTACAGTTTGTCTGAGTGAGTGCTCATCCAAGACTGGTGATTCCATACTTTTTGCTAGGGGTTATAGAGATGCCACTCAATCACACGGCCCTCCTTTTCAAGAAAGCGCACCCATGCCCCTCACATACACACAGGTGTCCCTCAAGAATCCTCCGCTATGCTTTTCCCATCCCAGGTTGTAGTGATTTACCCCATAGACGTAGCCACCGGTGGGCTGGAGTGGGCCTGTGCCCACCCACTTGTGAATCAGGCCCACCCAATCAAAAGGCTTATTTTGTCCGACTGACTGTTTTAGTTTTAACAGTAACCTATGTGTTTTGGGCTAGGCCCACCTAATATTTTTTGGGCCCACCCATTTTATGATTTGTGGCTACGCCCCTCCTTTACCCATCACTGGGACCAAATTGACCATGGCGTCTCCTATATGACTCACACAGTATGGGTGCTTTATCACAAGGCCTACACAGCACATTTCTCAGTTAATTTTTCAGTGTTCAGCAAAAGTATTAATTTAGGAGTGTAAGTGTAGAATTAAGAGTTGGATTTACACTGGAAAAAGCTGATTTAACTGTAAAGGAGTCAAACATGTGAGGGATGAGTGTTAAATGTGAAAAAACACTTCAAAGATTGGGACAAAATAAACACTGACATAGTGTTAAAAAATGACTCTCTCGCAGAGTTGATTTAACACTGCATAATTTACTCTGTATATGTACAGATCTTATGGTGTTACATACAAGCAGTAGCAGTTCACCTAACGTTCTCAGGTCAACAGAAAGTAGTAATTCTAATCTGGTATTAAATCATTTTTGAAAATTCAGAATCTCTAAAAGGAGCGCAGTGTATGGTATTGTCCAACACATCATGATAACTATAATGTCATGAGGAATTGGTGGTTGAATTAAATTTTACTGTAGTAATGGTGCTCCAAATTCTTACAATGTATAACATACTGTAGTGAAAGGGTGAGAACAGTCATCTGACCCGGCCTTGAACTCGGGTCTCAAACATGCACTCTGACCAGCCCACCTTGACCAGCACTCTGACCAGCCCCCCCCCCCCCCATCCCGCAGGCCCACTCATTTGGTATGGCTGTCAGAACAACCATAGTGATGGCACTCTATCACACTGCCCTCCCCTTAGGGAAGCACACCCATGTGCTTCACACACCCTCAGGTGTCCCTCACACATCTCCCACCATACTCCCACCATTCTCCTATCTCAGGGTGCCCCACATACTCATGCTTACCCCATCACAGAGGTCCCTTGCACCAGGGTCAGCCTAACCTGGGGGTCCCTCATATGGCTTACACAGTATACAGTAGGTGTGCCTCCGATGGCCTCACGGAAAGTCAAACCACTTCTGATACCATCAATAATGGCAGTGAGAACACATCCTCAACCGTAGTGATGGCACTTTATTTACACATACACATGGCAGATGTACATGATTGTTTATGCACCAAAGTTATGGAACAGCCTGCCAAGTAAAGTGAAATTTGCTACATCCATGAATGCTTTTAAATCTCAAATGAAAACGTAACTTTTTCACCCTGCATATGGCAGCCATGGGTATTGTGTGCATCTGTGGGTGGCTTCTGTTACTGTCTTTGTCATTGGCTGTTTCATGGTCTGTTTTGACTGAACCTTTTTAAAAACATAGTTTTAAACTTATTTTTAACTTTTAGTTTTAATCCTGTTTTTAATTATGTTTTATTCTTATTTTATTCTTTTTTACTTTTTATACGCATGTATTGAATGTAAAGCACTTTGGTTTCCGATGCGCTACACAAATTAAATTTACCTACTCCAATTAATTTCTCTAATCCAATTCCTTTCCTCTGTAAAGGGAATGTCTATGCTGTGGTACGACTGTACACTTTACTGCATTACTTACTGTAAACCGTAGATACCTCATATTTTAATTCTCCACCTAAAATGTAGCCTCGTTTGACCCTCTCTTAGATTACACTGCATTTAGCTGACGCTCTTATCCAGAGCAATTTACAGTGAATTATAGGCACAGTCCCCCTGAAGAGATGTGGGGTTGGATGCCTTGCTCAAGGCCCAACTTCAGCCATGGATGAAGGTGCATGACAGCCCTGCTTATTCACCCCCCCACCCCCGCCCCCCCACACAGATGTTTTTTTTTTACTGGTACAGGGATTGAACCTGTGACCCCCTGATCCCAAGACCACCTCTCTTGCCATAATATGACATGTACCTATGTATACTCACTTGGCCTAAATTTGGCATATAAAAGCCAACTGTTGCAAAGGAAATTGTCTGAAAAATGAGACCAGATGGACAGGCACAGCAGGACTTGAAATGATTTTACACCTACGTGATACTGAAGCCAGGCCTTGACTCAAACTTGACTTAATATTTCTTTGGCTTTTGTTTACTGATCTGTCTATTGATTCTTTGTTTTCTTTTTTCATTTGCTTTTTTATCCTTGAAGTAAGTTGTTTTTTTGTTTTATGAGATTTTCTTAGCCAGCAGGGTTCAGTTTGAGTTCGTACCAAATAGATTTTTTTTATGCACAGTCAGGGTTATGTCTTAATAGTTAGGCCTTGAGAAGTAGGAGACTTTGCTGATGTAACATAAAAACTAACAAACAAAAGTCTGCGCATATGTCTGTGAATGATTTGCAACGTTAAACAGAGTTGTTTTTATGTTTATATAGCCTTTCACAGAGTTTGTGGAGCTAAACAGCAAAAAACACACTTTAATTCCTTGATTTTTTATTGGTCAACAGGGGGCGACAGAGACCATGTAATTTTTCGTTTTACAAGTTTTCCATGGAAGTCACTAGCCATTGGACTAGGCTCAGTTTGTTCATGCGTGAAGATGACTAAGAAATGCCAGTCAGGCATTACACTGCGCACTGAAGTGATTGGCAGTCTCACAGAGCATCGTTATTAACATCAACACCATATAATAGTGTGGTTTTTGGTTGTTGTGAAATCCTTGTTTGATCACCATCATTTACTTTCATTTCATTTTAAACTCACAGACCAATGACTTGGACTTGTTAGGGAATGCTATTTTGTTTAACATCTAACCTCCCCATCCCCCACACCCCCACCCCCACAGCCCACGTACCCCCCAACCCCTTCTGGCCAACCTTTGCAAAATCACCTGCAAAGTGGAACACCAGGCAAATATGTGTTGGAGACTCTACAGCCTTGCTAACTGTTCGTGTGTGTGTGAGTGTGTATGTGTGTGTGTATGTGTGTGTGTGTTTCTGTGTGTGTGTATGTGTGTGTGTGTGTGT
>CM059288.1:20057716-20062716 GCA_030347295.1 Setipinna tenuifilis | reverse complement strand
GAAAAACTGCTCTCCCCTCTCACCCCAGCACACGAACACACACATGCACACACACACACACACACACACACACATAGGCCACACACACATACACACACACACACACACACACACAGACAAATGCGCGTGCACACACACACACACACACACACATACGTCACACACACACACACACACACACACACACACACACACACTCACACACACACACACATGCTGCTGCTTACACACACACTGCTTACACACACACACTGCTTGCTGTTTGTTCTCTTTCTCTCTCTCTCTCTCGCTCTCTCTCTCTTGTTTTCTTTTTCTGTCCCTGTTTCCCTTCCTCCCTCATACACACATCACCCCATCTTCTTTTCTCAGTCACCCAGACAAACATTTTGTACCATTTTGTATTTGCATTAATTCACACCAACTAGCACAAGATGTCTAGGAAGAATTAAGGTTCACAAACCATCATCACAACAATCCATCTGTAAACAGGAAGTATAATGCTTCGATTGAAAGAGAAGTGAACACTGACATTACACAACAAGGAGTGGAGACAGAGAAAAACACAAAGGCGTCCATGTTGACTCCTGGCCTGCCTCGTCACCCTCTCCCTCAGATGTCAGACTGTAGCTCTGTCTCAAATCAGGCACCTCTGACAGTACACTTAATTAAAATTTGCGGGTTTAGTTCTGATCACACACACAGTTGGTGCACTTAGGGAAATGACTAACGCACCCTTTTACTCAGCGGAAATGACGAACTAAACATTTGACTGTTTACAGTTAAAGGCCCAACAACACAATAGTGCTCGATAATGTTGGGGGATAGGACATCCTTGAATGTGCTTGCATTCAGTGCACTGTGCACACCATATGCGTGTGACGAAAAGTGACGAGAATTATGTCATCTTTGTAGAGCTCTGCGTTTACTAAAAAATGTGGCTAGCACCGAAGTGCGCACTGGTGCGTGTGGGCGTCACATAAGTGAACTCCCATAACTAAAGTATTTTACTGTTTTCACAGCTTTCACTGTTTTTGGGATGATACTGCTACAAACTTTGGTTTAAAAACTTTTCCATAAGGCTTCACGCACTAGTGTTAAATTCATCACCCTTGTCTAATGTTTCTAATGCCCTTATTAGTGTTTGTCATAATTAGTCATTAATAACCTATACCATTTTTATTAGTCAAACTGGTATTATTGTGTTTTGAGCACCCAGTTTTCAAACCGTAAAAGGTGTTAAGCGTCTTTCATGGCCATCCTCATTAAGCTGTCGTGATACATTCACACTCGTTTTAATCTCTTTCATAACATAATCTCTTTCATAATTTCTGCCCAGTGTGGCTAGAAATAACAGCCTGTAAAACAGACCTGCCATAACACCATAACTATTTGGATAAAAACAACATTAGCTTATAACCAAAGCTTTAAAGTTAACTTACTTCAATGTGACAGTGGTTAGCCTTGTCATGCTGCTGAAGGCTTGTGGTAATATTAAGATTAAGTAATTTTAAGATTTTATCTTCACACCTTCCTGTCAGATATAATTAGACATTAGGTGTTCTTATCAGTGTCATGATATTGATATTAATATAAACTTGAGCTGCTGCAGACTCATTCAATGTATCCAAAGGTTGTCCACCGGAGAAACTTTGAACGTAACTGTTTTTGGTAACATTTTTCAAGGCATATTAGATTGAGGACAAACATTAAGATAGATTTTATCCGTTTTTATTTCATACAAAACATTTTCATCTCAGCTATATTCATCTTCAAAAAATGCATGATCATTTCGCTTTAGTCAATGTTCTAGAACACTGTGGCAGTCTCGCCACCCCTTCATTTAAGTCATGTAAAAAAAAAAGAAAAAAAAAGGTTTGTTGATGAACATATTGCGTATGACACTTTGGAATCAACCTGTATGCTGTGCCTGTTCTCAATTTGCAGCTATGGGCTCTGCTTTGTCTGGAGCTTTCTGAAGCCAAGAGGGCGAGCGTCTCACCAACACTCCCAATGGTAGGGACCCTGACGTGGGTTGACCCAACTGAAAAAAGTAGGCCTGTGTCTAAGCTATGTGCCCCGGGCTGTAGAGACACACAAACATGGCGTACCAACGTCAAATGTTATTACTTACATTATTTGTTAGGCATTTTGCAGCGTTTTTAGAAGTTAGAAAACCTGTTTGGTTGTCCCCTCCTTCCATTATGTAGTCAAGATGGCCGCCATTGAGTATTAAAAAGTCTCACACTCAACGTTCCCCCCTTAACTTTTTTTGGCTGTTATGAGTGCACCATCTGGGTACTTGCACTACACTCAGTGTTGTCAAACATGTCAAACATGAGTGTCACACCCTTACACCCTCAAAATACGAAGTGTAAGTTTGCAAGTAGACGATTTGAGACCGACTGTATCTTAGGGCCCGTCCATTTCATGCTAAATGGCGCTGCCACATGCAACTAATTCAGCTTCACTGCTTCGGGGCAGCTTGTGCACAAACAAAGCTTTTCCAAAGGCACACAGCAGATTTCATGCGGTTAGAGACTCCAATGCAAACCGTATGTGCATTAAAAAAAAACAACAACGAGAAAAAAAAATCAAAACAGTTTAAAAACACACAGAACACAATCTATTGGTCATCATATTCAGGTCACAAGTCAGGCCGAACAGTCGGTGAGGATGTCGTGTGTGTGTGTGTGTGTGTGTATGTGTGCGCGCGCGTGTGTGTGTGTGTGTGTGTGTGTGTGTATGTGTGTGAGAGGTCACTCTTTTCTCCTTTTCTTAAGATCCTTAAAGCTGTGCTGTTAATAAGGTCTATTAGGGTTTCTATTAATAGGGTTTCATTGAGACTTTTATGGAGGTTTTTGTACGAAATTAGCAGTTTGGGGGGCTAACAGTCAATAAACCCACCTCCCATACAACAACAACAGCAGCTCATCTGGCACTGATAGAAGATAAATAACCTGCTAACTGACGTGTTTTGGTTACACATTCAGTAACCTCATGCTGTAAAAACACTGTTCTTTCGTTTTCACAAGTTTTCTGACCCACTGCACAAAGTTAGGCCCAGAGTACCATGACCATGTAGCTAAAGTTTGCTCGTGTGGCCCATGGGAACAACAGGTTTGTGTGTGTGTGTCTCCTCCTCGCAAAAAGCAAACAAGTACCATCCATCAAAATAAGATGTTGCGATGTTATGAAAGCTACTGGCAGACGGCTAGCTGACTAATGGATTAAAACACTGCCTGATGTGGCTTTAAAAGAGAGAGATGATGCACAGGAATGATGGAACAACAGCCTCACACTTCTTGTGCCTAGCAATACCCCCCCCCCCTCTCTTTCTCACACACACATACACACTCCTATACAAACAGAAACACACACTTACTGTACACACAGTCATATAATGGTCACACACACATTCACACACACACACACACACACACACACACACACACACACACACACACACACACACACACAGGCTAGGTGCTGTTTCTGTTTGTTAGTAGACAGGAGCGACCCCAACAAAGAGAGCCTCGAGACTTTCCATGAACAAGGCCTTGGCCCGCGGCCCAGTCGCTCTGACACAAGAACATGTCCGTAAATACTGCAGCAGAGCTGAATCAGACAGCGCAAGATCCGCATCTTAAGATTCCATCCACATAAGACAAGACTCCCGCTGCATATTGCCTCCCAGTGTGAGTGTGTGTGTGTGTGTGTGTGTGTGTGTGTGTGTGTGTGTGTGTGTTTGTGTGTGGGGGGGTTACTGTGTGAGAGGGAGAGAGTGTGTGTGTGTGTTTGTGTGAGAGAAAGAGAGGGGGAGAGTGTGTGTGTGTGTGTGTGTGTCTGTGTGTGTGTGTGTGTGTGTGTGTGTGTGTGTGAGAGAGAGAGAGTGTATGTGTGTGAAAGAGTGTGAGAGAAAGAAAGAGAGGGAAAGAGAGTGTGGGTATGTGTCTGTATGTGACCGAGAGTGTGTGTGCGTGTGTGAGTGAGTGAGTGAGTGGGAAGGAGACAAAAAAAAAACAATTACGGTAAAAAATGACTAATATGTCACAGCAGACACACTTGCTTTTTTTTCCTCAGTTTCTCTTTCCCTTTTTTAAAATTCCCCTCTGTTTCAAAGCAGCCGTAATTACAAACAAAAGCTCTGACTGCTCTCCAGCTGAAACTGATGATAATGGAGAATCGTGAACGAGGGAGAGCAGAGCGAAGGGATTAACACGAACTGGGCAAGCACATCCCCTGTGTGTTAGTCTGTGTGTGTGTGTGTGTGTGTGGGACACAGAGAGAGAGAGAAAGTGTGTTAGTGTGTGACTGACTGTGTGTGCTTGTGTGTGTGTGTGATAGAGAGAGAGAGAGAGGGGAGAGACTGTTAGTGTGTGTGTGTGTGTGTCTGTGTGTGTGTGTGTGTTTTTGTGTATGTCTGTGAGTATATGTATGTGAGAGAGAAAGAGAGAAAGAGAGAGAGGGAGAGAAAGAGTGTGTGTGCATGTGGGTGTGTATGTGCTAGTTAGTGTGTGCATGTGTGTGTGTATATGTGTACTGATTAGTGTGTATGTATGTGCTAGTTAGTGTGTAGGGGTGTGTGTGTGTGTGTGTGTATGTAAGAGAAGGAGAAAGAGAGAAAGAAAACTGTGTGTGTGTGTGTGTGTGTGTGTGTGTGTGTGTGACTGTGCATGCACACACTCACACTTCAACCCCGTGCCCTCTGACTTCATGTCTGCAAGTGCAGAGCGCAGCTGCCTCGCTCGCTCGCTTGCTCGGTCCTGGGCACAGAGACCTGAGACCTATCAGTGCGCAATTAAACAATGAAAACCCCCAGACGCCCCCAAAGTGGGAGTGACAGGGCCATGGAAAAACAGACCATCTGAAAATGGCCCCAAAGACAGTGCAGAGAGCAGAGAGCCGAGAGCACTCAACGCACACGCTGCTCGATAATGGGAGGTAATCGCCAAAACTGGTGAACTGGCTCAGCGTATATGCTTGCAGATCTGAGATGAATT
>CM059288.1:20022716-20042716 GCA_030347295.1 Setipinna tenuifilis | reverse complement strand
ACATGGCACATGGTGCACACACGCAAGCAAGCACTGTGCAGACACGCACTACACACACATACACTACACAGACACACACACACTGCCGAGAGAGAGAGAGGGAGAGAGAGAGGGAGAGAGATACACACATAAACACATAAGCACATGCACAAACACACATATAAACACATAATCAGACACAAAGCACACAGACACACACATAAACACATGCACGCAGACAAAGAGACAAATACAGACACATACACATGTACACACACACACAGACAGATGCATGAATATACACACCCACAGACACACAGACAACAACACACACATACACACACACAGATACATGGATAAACACCCACATACACACAGACAACACACACACACCTGCCTTTACTCCGCCCCCCTCCCCCCTGCTCTCCCTCACACCACACAACTCTCCTTTCTCTCTCTCTCTCTCTCTCTCTCTCTCTCTCTCTCTCTCTCTCTCTCTCTCTCTCTCTCTCTCTCTCTCTCTCGAGGCCAAGGTTGCCACAGTTACCTGCTCCCTCGTTCTCTCTCTCTCTCTCTGTCCCTGTTACACATCCCTCCCTAATTCCCACTCTCGCTCTTTTCATCCCTTCTTCCCTCTGTCTGACTCTCTCTTTCTTTCTACCCCCCACCCTCCACTCCACTCCCCCCACTCTCTCTCTCCCTCCCTCTCCTCTCCTCTCCTCTCCTCTCCTTCTCTCCTCCTCTCCTCTCCCCCTGCTTGTCTGCTAATCTATTCCAGAGCATTGTGATCACATGGAAAAAAACATAGCAAGTGCACATATTTCTTCTCAAGCCAAGAGTGAAAAACAGTGAGGGGGGTGGTGTGTGTGTGTGTAACTGTGTGTGTTAGTGTGTGTGTGTAACTGTGTGTGTGTCTCTGTAAAGAGAAAGAAAGACAGAGCAAAGTAGAGAAAAGGAGGAAGGGTGAAAGAGAGAGGGGGGGGGGGAGAAAACGAAATAAATTGTTTATTCAAACTCGGCGCTCGGCCTTTTGTTGTGGTGGGGACCTGTCTTTTATTAACAGGCTGAGTTGTCTTCAAAGCCTGGAAAGACAGGGGACATGCCAAGAAAGAATAGTATACAAGCCTGATGGGGGGGTAAAGAGGAGGAGAGAGTGAGAGGGGGGGGGTGGGGGGAGAGAGAGAGAGAGAGGGATGAGGAGGGGGTTATGGGGGAGGGGGAGAAGGAGAGGGCAGACACAGGGTGAACAAGGTGAACCGTCTAGAGGGGAGGACAGAGAGATTGAGGGCTGGAAAGGTGGGGGACAGGACTTGGAGTGTTTGTGTGTGTGTGCGTGTGTGTGTGTGTCTGCCTGTGTGTGTGCGTACATGTGGAAGGGTGCATGGGTCAGGGTGTGAGTGTGTGTTTATGTGTTTTCATGTACATGTGTCAGTATGTGAGTTTGTGTGCGTGTGTGTGCATGTGTTTTCATGTACATGTGTCAGTATGTGAGTCAGTATGTGAGTTTGTGTGTGTGTGTGCGCGTGTGAGTGTATGTGTGTGTGTGTGTGTGTGTGAGAGAGAGGTCGAGGTGCCGGATGTCATGTATTCCCTGAGCTCACACGCCGGGCCAGCAGGCTGTTCCAGTGGCCTCAACTGGACCTGAGCTGAGGGTTCCAAAAAATCCACCTCTGCGCAAGAAAAATTTACAGCGCAGTTACAGCCACCGCTTTCAAGTCAAGTCAACGTCAGAAATATGGCAGACAGAGTGCAACGAACTGAGGTCTCCCTCTTTCTTTCTTTCTCTCTCTCTCTCTCTCTCGCTCTCTCTCTCTCTCTTAGGTTTGCTGTCTCTCTCTTCCTCCTTCTCCTTCTCTGTTACTCTGTGTCCTTCCCTCTCCCTCTCTTGCTCTCTCTCTCTCCATTTCTCTCTCTCTCTCTTTCTCTCTCTCTCAGGTTTCCTCTCTCTCTCTTCCTCCCTCTCTCTTTCTCTGTCTCCTTCCCTCTCCCCCTCTCTCTCTCTTGCTCTCTCTCTCCATTTTTCTCTCTTATTCTTTCCCTCTCTCTCCTTCTTTCTATTTCACATTTTTATTGACGTGACTTCATAGTGCTCCAGCCCAGCGCTGCTCTGGGTCTATTAGTCGAGTATGTTGGCTGTGCTTACGCGCGTTTGGCACCGTCTCTATCGAGCAGGTGAGCGATGAGTTCGGGGATGGCCTTGAGAAGGCAGAGAAGATATTTTAGAGTTGTGCAACTCTCTCTCTTCTCTCTCTTTTTCTTCTCTCTCTCTTTCTCTCTTTCTCTCTCTCTCTCTCTTGCATATCGCACGCGGTAAAGAGAAACATGCACTCTGCACGTCTGGTAAAAGTGTTCTCGTCCTTTTCCCCCTTACATTCTCTCTCCCCCTTTTTCTCTGTTTTCCCCTTTCTTTCTCCTCTCTCTTGTATTTTTCTTTCTTTCTTTCTGTCTTCCACTCTCTCCCCCTCTTTCTTTATGCTCTTTCTCTTTCTTGGAGCTCTGAGCCAGCCTCTGAAGGCTAATGCAGTGTGACTACTGTGATCCCATGGTGGCAATCTTCCTGCTTCAGCTCTTTTAACAGAGTAAGGGATGATTATGTGTATGCGTGCATCTCTCTCTCTCTCTCTCTCTCTGACAGTGTGTGTGTGTGTGTTTATGCATTTGTAAGAATGTTAAGTGACACTTTATTTAAGCAGTTTGTGAAGTGTGGGCATGAATTGATTAGGTGTATGTGTGTGCTGCACACATTGTGTGTGTGTGTGTGTGTCTGTAAGTGTGTGTGTGTCTGTGTGTGTGTGTGTGTGTGTGTGTGTGTTTTAACCAGCCCTTGAAGCAAAATCAAAGTGCTCTGCTTTCAATAAAGAGTCACAATCAGCAAAGTGGCAGCAAGAGATGACATCACTGCTGCAGCTGGGCTTTCAGCTGCAAGTCAGAAGGGACTGAATTGTGTGTGTGTGTGTGTGCGTATGTGTGTGTGTGTGCACGCACGCATGATGTGTATATTCCAGAGAGAGCAGAAGGCATGTGTAAATTTCTGACATTAGGGTTTCAGCTTTTGAATGTGAGCACAGAATGCAAGGCACAATGCGAAACCTGTCCCGCACATGCCCCCCCCCCAATCCACCCCATCCACCACACACACACACACACACACACACACCCGAACAAACAGGCCCCCGCAGTCAAAGGGTTCATCGGCGTTGCCACCGGGCCGTGTTTCGATTGGACCGGACAGTGGCGCAGTGAGAAAAACAGCAGTGCTTTCATCAGAGCGCGGTTGCCCTCATAAACAGTGATGTCTGCTGTGTTCCTGCCCAGCCCAGCCAGCGGAGAGTGGAGCTACTGAGCACACTGTGGCAGCCCAATGCAAACCATGGACTACACTCAAAACCAACAGCAACGCCGTGTGTATGTCCCTCTGTGTGCATGTGTGTGTGTGGGTGTGTGTGTGTGTGTGTGTGCATTCGCCTTGTGTGTGCGTGGTTATGTGTGTGTGCATTCTCGTGTGTGTGTGCGTGTGTGTGTGTATGTGTATTTGTATGTGTGTGTGTGCGCACATTCTCGTGTGTGTGTGTGTGTGTGTGTGTGTGTCCCGTGCATTGGGTGTGAATGGATTTTCACACCCATCCAGTCATCCGAGCAGGAAAATTATGCTCATAAACTACAAGCAGCCCTGAAACAAGCGACAACCCCTGGCCGTGCCAACCAACACAACATACCACTAAACACACCAGTGGGCTCGACACAAACCGCCACTGACCACAGTAGAATCCGCTGGACACACATGCCCACACACACACACACACACACACATATATACACACGGGCACACAGACATCCATACACACACACACATGGGCAAACACACACGGGCGCACAGACATATATATATATATACACAGACATACACATTGATACGCACACACACACAGGCACACTCTCACAAACAAACACACACCCATACGCTTGCAACATGTGAAAACCGCCAACCAAACAAACAAACAAACAAACAAGCGGATAAACAACATCAGCAAACACGCCGCACGTGTCACGAAGCCACATGCGGGTGACTCTACTGAGCACGCTCATCAGTGCCACACACACCAAACCACTTAACACACCACATGGTTTCCTCACGAGCAAACCGCTAAACATGCACGGCTAATGAAACTAAGCAGAGCTGTGGGCGCGACAACAAATGGCACCGATTTAATACGCCCGCTTACCTCTCTTACATCGAGAGCTTTTTAATCGAGCTTCTAATCCATTTATTTGATACTGTTTTCCATGACTTGTTGTTAGTCAATGACCAATTTGTTTTATTTCGGTTGAATTAGGATTACTAGTTTTTTAAAAAGCGTAAAATACCTCCATGTTACGACTATAATGCTTGTTTTGTTAATGCTTGTTAACACATTACTGATTTGGTCTTATGTTTCTTAGTTTTCTTTTTTTTTATTAGTTTCCTTTTTTAAGTGTCCTTTCTTGTGCCTACTAATAAAAACCAAAAGTGTGGTAATGTTGGTAAAGTATATATAGGATATGTTACTGATGGTACCTCTCTTACTGTCTTACTGTTGCCATTGGAAAACACTGTAGTCGGGCTGTTTGAAGCCGTTAAAAAAAAAAAGAAAGCAAAATAAAAAAAAGCCTCCAGCTATTAAATGGGAACACCACTGTGTTACCTCTGACTGGAGTCCGGCTCATTCCACAGCTATGGGCCCTCAGTGAAAGAGCTGACCGCTGCCAGGGGAGCCGGCCAACGGCGAGAAAACCTGGAGCCGAAGAGCGATGAGGGAAGCCTCCCAGCAACAACAGCGGTACACACACACTCTCTCCACGGAAACATGTGTACAGCTATCGGGCCCCGCACACACACACACACACACACACACACACACGCCGCCACGCACACTTATCATTGGCTATCAGCACCTCACTTATCAAAACCGTCAGAGGAGTCCGTCAGCATCGGGGAAGATACCGCTCCGTTCCCTTTGCCTTGATGTGGCTGCCTAAGCTTCCATCTTTTTTATTGCTTTTTCATTACCATTAGTAATTCTTTTTATTGGTTATCTCTTTTCTGACATTCCAGGATTCTGTCACATTCCATATTCTGGTACAGGGGCCTATGACTCAGTTACATTCCGGGACTGCGCCCCTGTTCCAGGACTCTGTCACATTCCATATTTTTGTCACTTTCTAAAATTCTGCAACATTCCGGAATTCTGCCGGCCTCCATATTCCTGTCACATTCTATATTTCTGTCCGCTTCCATAATTCTGTCAGACGGTGTGTTTCAAGGCTGTCTGTGGAAAGAAAATGGCCGAGTGACACGGGGCTGGTGGGGGGGGTGGTAGGGGGGGCGGGGGGGGGGGGGGGGGGGGGGGAAGTGTGATGGAGGAGGTGTCATCAGAAGTAAAAAAAAAAAAAAAAGAGGGAGAGGCCTCCATCTTTTTCCATCCATCCTGTCTTCAAGTTTTCTTCTCTGTGAAAAGTAACAAAAGGGCAGGCAAGGGTGTCAGGTGGAGCGGTGATGATTTACAGCAAGAGACGGTGAGAGAAAAGAAGAGATGAAAACACACACACAGTTCAGAGTCAGCAGAGACAGAGAAAGAGAGAGAAATAGAAAGTAAGAAAGAGAAAAGACAGAGGTATAGAGAGAAAGAGGCTGTGTGTGAGAGAGAGAGAAAGAGAGAGAGAAAGAGAAAGTGCGAAAGAGAAAGTACGAAAGAGAAAAGACAGAGTTATAGAGAGAAAGAGGCTGTGTGTGTGTGTGTGTGTGTGTGTGTGTGACAGACAGAGAGAGAGAGAGAGAGAGAGAAAGAGAGAGAGACTACAGAATGCCTTGGTGGGACAAAAGGTTACAGCACGCCAGCATAGGTGTCAGGTGATGTGTGACGAGGCTAAATTAAAGATGACATAATGCTGGGGGGGCCGGCACATGGGGCCTAGAAATATGGAGAGAAGGGGGGGGGGCAGTTGGGGTGGAGGTGATGGTGATTTTGATGGGGGTAGTGCTGGAGATGGCTACGATGGCTATGGTGGTGGGGGCGACGGGAGAGGAGAGGAGGGGACGGGACGGTAGGGTGGGGTGGGGTAGGTTAGGGTAGGGGAGTGGAGGCTGAGCTGGGTTGGGCTGGGCTGGGCTGTGCTGTGCTGTGCTGAACTGGGCCAGGCTAGGCCACAGCCATGCATGCTGGGCAGCAGGGGGCTACCCCGTGGCCTCCTCTCCTCTCCTCTCCTCTCCTCTCCTCTCTGCTCCGCTCCACTCCGCTCCTCCAGATGGTATGCGTTAGCGAGCCATGCTAATGAAACGCAGGCTGACGTCAGGCCCACGCCCTCTCCCATTGTTATGCTCCTTAATTTGTTATAATATTTGTCTTACAAACCGGGGCTTTGCAGGCAAAAAAAGGGGGGAAAAGGGAGAGAGAGCGGGAAGGTTTGGCTTTAGCCTAAGCGGAGGGGCGGGGGGTGGGAGCAGGGGGGAACGAGGTGGGCCTTCTTTTATATGGAGGAGTAAACCCCACCACTCCTTTGTAGAAAAAAAGGGGGGGTGGATGGTGGGGTGGGGGGCGGAATCAGGGGGCAAGGAAGGAAGGAACCGCATTAGCAGTGCACATAGTGTAGGTGGGGTGAGGATTGGGAAGCAAAGCGAGCCTGAGACTGGGGAGATTTCAAAAGCAAGCGCTGACTGCTTAAGCGTTAGCCGCTACGTGCAAACAGAGGCTAAAAAGAGATTTAGTTTCACAGCAGCGAGCGGGGCGGATACGGGTTTATGCCAAGGTTCTTGTGGGACAGACAGGAGGGAAGCCCGGAAGCTTCTTTTGGCTTGTGCTGCTGGTGACTTTTTGTTTGGAAAGAGGTGAATCAAGCTTCAGTGGTACATGTTATCATTTTTGAGCTCTTATTTCAGTAAATCCTTACCAGCTCAATTTTGTTATTAGCATTTTTTTTTGTTGCTGCTATATATTGTGAATAAACTCCCTCTCGTTTCTTTTTCCCCCTACTTTGTACTCTCTCCTTCATTCATGGACTATACAGACAGGCCTTCCCGAAATAGTCTCACTGGACCAGGCAAAAGAATGCTTTTGTTTTTCCAAAAAGCAATGTGCTGTAATTGACTACCACCTGGGCAGCTGGCAAAGGGAGTGAGAGAGGGAGAAGGAGAGGAGGAGGAGGTGGAGGAGGAGGAGGAGGAGGAAGAGGAGGAGAAGGAGGAGTGGTGAAGGGGTAAGGAATGGAGGCAGCTAGGGACAGATTCACATTAAACGAAGAAGACTGCAAGAGAGTGAGAGAGAGAGAGAGAGAGAGAGAGAGAGAGAGAGAGAGAGGCAGCAACGCTCACAAAAAAAGAACAAACGAAAGGATCACTGTTGTGGAGGAGAAGAAGAAGAAGGAGTGTTTGGAAAGTTTGAGAATGATTTTTATGTCTTCCTCTCGCCTTTCTCACTCTCCCTCTCTGTCTCTCTAGCATGTCAAATTGTAAGGTGCTTTATTGGCCTGAGTAATGATGGAAGGTGTTGCCAGGGTAATTACATAGCACATTAAAGACTTTCATAAACATTACAGTTCCTCTTCAGCTTGGTGGTACAGCTAGAAGGCAAGGGAGCCCATGTGAAGGAGAGCAGAACGAGATGGATTGAGAAGAGAGGAGAGGAGAGAATGGAGGGGAGGGGAGGAGATGAAGAAATGATTAAGACAGAGAGAGAAGGAAAGAGAGAGAGAGAGAGGGAGAGACGTGGAGAGGAGATGAGGCAGGCTATTAAACGTGTACACGCGCAAAACAAGAAGAAGAAGATGAAGAAGAGAGGGGAGGAGAAGAAAAAAAAATCAACTCGGATTGTGATCCAATGCAAACCACATCTGTTTTTCACATCAGCAAGCGTGCATCGAGCATGGAACGCAAAACGTGTGCACTGACTTCATACACTATATATACAAAAAGTCTGAACACAGAAGCCATGCAGATGCCACATTGCATACCATGCTTTTGCACCAGCTCACCCATTCAGCACTTGGGGAGATTTACTAAGGAGGCCTCCGCAGTGAGGCTGGTGTTAAACCAATAGCGTGCCCCCATGGTGCAAGACAAATACCACAAGCAATTATACATCATGTTAATGGTTACACATGGGCTAAAAACCATACAGCCATTTTGAATGATTGAATGCAGTGGCACCCTCCACTTTAAGTACACCTCCACACACACACACACACACACATATACATACACACGCACACACAGGCTCAGATGTTCCAGAGTGGAAAGATGACGAGTGTCTGTATCTCAGGGATGACAATGGAGGTGTCCTCTGTGGTTAGTTCTCTGCCCAAGAAAAACGCATTTGATTGATGTGAGTGAAATGTGGAAAGCAATTCAATATAGTGCTTCTGGATGTGCTGATGTGTCTCTCTAGCTTCAGTATGATAGAAAGCACATACGTAAAATGGCTAAACAGCTCGAAAGAGAAAGAGTAGTTCTTCCTACACACACTTTCTTTTTTGGGGGGTGGAGGGGGGGGCACACCAATGTTGGAGCTCGTATACTGTATAAGCACATAGATTAGGGCATACATGGAAAATCCTACCCAAACACGTCATGAGGTGGCTTAGGACGATAGCCAGCGTTGGAGTTGTCACTTAGCCCTCTCGTCGTCTGAACAAAGGCAGGGGGGAAGAAAAAGTGAAGTGAGAAACTTTAAGTTATCCACAATCCCAGCGGTCCCCCTCCACACACACACACACAGCTCCAAGACAGCTGTGACGGATTCTAAACATGGAACGAGAACTCACTTTTGGGCAGATTAATCTTAAAGATCCCCCGGCAAAGCGCCACCAACATCGCAGCTAATAAAAACAATATTTTATTTCTTATTTCTTATTTCTTTTTTTTCCCTCCCACCCCCTCTCTCTCCCTCTTTCGTCGCCCCCTTCATCTTTATCACACACAAATGAACAGTCACACACTTTTAACACAAATACACACGTCTATCTATCACTAATTAATTCCTGATCCCGACAGTTACAGCTGGACGAGTTCTCATCTGCCAAAACTGTACAAGTGGCTAGCAGGTTCCCATTTCAAAGCAATGGCGCAGAACCGGCGCATACCACCGCGGCTCAAATGTACAACGCGTCGTCGGGATCAGTCATCAAAGCCCCTTAATAATGTGTCTCACACACTTACACTTGGGGGGAACGGTTTAGATTTAGCAGATTTTATTGATAAAAGGGGATTTTATTGCAGATAACGACTTTATGATGAGATGTGACTATCTGGTTCAACAGCCGTTTTATCAAGCAGCAGGTCTAATGAAAACCACAGGCTCCTTTTTGGGTCTGCTGCAGGCCAGCCATCTGTAGTTCACAGACAACCTCCGTAGTCTCTGCTCCAGAATGCCCCCCAGCCTCTGTGATCCAGTGCAGGACATAGACTACATACACTGGGGCTGTAGCCGGGTTTGGGGGGGGGGGGGGGGGGGGGGGGGGGGCGAAAGGTCAGGATAATTCTAAGGCAGTGGTTCTTCACCTTGTTGGAGGTACCAAACCCCACCAGTTTCATATGCTCATTCACCGAACCCTTCTTTAGTAAAAAATAAAAAAATATATATGATTTTTTTACTGGTGCACAAAATGAACCGTGCATTAACGGTTCCACCGAGGCTCCACCAAACCCCTGAGACCGACTCACCGAACCCCTAGGGTTCAATCGAACCCAGGTTAAGAACCACTGTTCTCAGGGCCCAGCATGGGCAGGGAGGGCCATTTGAGGAGACTATTAATGTTATTGTTCATAATAATAACTGTGTCCAAAATTGTATTGTTTTTTTATAGGGGCCCAACATTTCTGTCTGACATATTTTGCCTCTAGTATCACCCTTGGCAGCATCGCTAAGGCAAAGGGGTATGTCTAGGTTAAGAACCACTTCCCCTCTGCTTTACCAGCGGCAAATTCATGGCACTTCTAAACACCCATTCACCACCACCACCACGGCACCTAGGCCCTCAGCCCCCCCCACCCCTATTCGCCCAAACCAATAATCTTTACCGCCGTCCTAAATCCATCACCCGTAAACCCCGGCACCCTCTTGAGCTACAGGCCTCTTTGCCCAGGCCAATACCCCACAAGAGCAGGCTCAAATCCTTTTGCCCTAACCACAAGCGACCCACATCCCTCCCCTCTCCTCCCCTCCCCTCTCCTCCCCTCCCCTCCTTTCCCTTCCCTTCCCTTCCCTTTCCCTTCTCTTCCCTCCCTCCCTCCCTCCTTGTCTCCTATCCAGCTGCAGGTCTTAAGTCCGGCGCTTTAACCATGCTGACCTTCAGTTAAGCTGCGAATGCCCTGACGTAATGACAGCACGTTCGGGGGGCCTTTGTTGCTTGAGCCCAGTATTGACCAGGGCCTGATCGATGTTAATTGCGGGACAGAATGGCGGTATTGAACCAGCTTTGGAAGAGCCTGCAGGGCTGACCGCTTCTTTCTTTTTTTTTTTTTTTTTTTCCCCCTGAGCGCACAGACGCCTCGCTCAAGCCAAAGACAGCAAGAGTCAGACTCAACAATCCACACCTCTGCCGATACAATTGAAGGGAGGACGGCAGAGAGAGAGAGAGAAAGAAAGAAAGAAAGAGAGAGAGAGAGAGCGAGAGAGAGTGACAGAGAGAAAGATAGAGAGAGAGAGACAGACAGAGAGAGAAAGAGAGAGAAAGAGAAAGACAGAGAGAAAGAGATAGTCAGAGAGAGAGTGAGAGAGAAAGAAAGAAAGGAAGAGGAGAGACGGAAAGAGAAAGAGAGACGGAGAAAGAGAACGATGGTGCGAGGGAGGTAGAGAGGGGAGAAAGAATAAGCAGGAGAGATGGAGAGAAAAAGAGAGACAGAAAAAGAAAGAAGGTGTGAGGGAGGTAGAGAGGGGAGAAAGAATAGGCAGAGAGCTGCAGATTAGCGATAATATGCACAAAGAAAGAGAATGAGAGTGGGAGGGAAATTTGTCAGCAATGTGTCCTCTGTGTGTGTGTGTGTGTGTGTGTGTGTGTGTGTGTGTGTGTGTGTGTGTGTGTTTCAGATGCCTTTTGCCAAGAATCAATAGCCAGGAGCTGCAAAAGCAAAGACATGAGCAATCAATACACTGGCCACAAACACTGCAAAGGGAGAGAGAGAGAGAGAGAGACAGATTAAAAAAAGAGAAAAGCAAGGGGTTAGAATTAAAGAGAGAGGTGGGGGAGAAATACAGGGAGGAGGAAGAGGGAAGAGGGAAGAGAGAGAAAGATGGCAAGGGGCAGTGGAGCCAATACAATAACTGGATGGAGAACACACAAGGAGAAAAGAGAAAAAGGGTCTGTTTAAAATTAGACCACAGCATTGCTGGGTTGCTTCAGGCAATCAGCCGACAGACATTCATTTAGGGCCTTCAACACCCACTCACCCCCAAAAATAAATACGTTGAAGCCCCACCACACACACACACACACACATCCCCCCCCATGTTGAACAGAGGAGGAACACTTTTAAAAAGGGGCCTGAGGTGATGGCGACGTCGATTTACAAATGTATAACAGTCGGCTGTCTGTAAGTCATTCGTTCGTTATAACGAAAGTAACGCCCAAATAAAACAAAATGTCTGCAAAAAAAAGGGGAACAGAAGTTGGGGATAAACGGAATCCGTGTATGGGCTAATAGATGTCCCGAACTTGACAAGGTAGTCAGTCTGCCCTGCGTTTCTTCTTACTCTTGTTACCTGCACACACACACACACACACACACACACACACACACACACACACACACACACACACACACACATACACACACACACACACACACATACACACATACAAATTGTGGACCACACAGTGTTTTTCACTAGTCTTTGCCTTCGGCCCTTACAGTGGCCATTTGCTCTGGTGATTTATGTAGTTATGCTCAGCCTCTTCCTTCCCAACTCTTTCCCCCTGTCATTCTTAAACAAACACCATCCCTCTATGTGCCGGCAAAGTTTTGTTTTTTATGGGGTGGGAAAGGTCAGTCTCAGAACAGTTTGAGTCACCATGTGGAGACTGACCCCAGGGCCCGCTGGCAGATCTCAGATCAGCCTGTAACAACATGGCTCTCCGCTCGTGGCAGGGCCAGTGGCATTCTGGGTGGAGGAAAGACTGGATGGAAAGCTGTGTGAGGAGGCCAGACCTGACTAACTACTGTCTTTCCTTAAGACCACTGCCCCCCCCCCCACCCCCCCACCCCCACCTGCCCCCCCAACACCCCCCCCTCACACACACACACATACACACAAGCATTAATACAGACACGCACACACACACACAGGCATTCACACGCACACTGCTTTTCTCTGTCAGGAACACATGAATACACTATCCATTAAGGCATTTTCAAAAAGAGCAAAGCAAGTTGCCTGGCGTTTCAAAAATGTGTGTGTGTGTGTGTGTGTGTGTGTGTGTATGAGAGAGAGAGAGAGAGAGAGAGAGAGAGAGAGAGAGAGAGCGGGGCGGGGGTGGGGGGCACACTGGAGAGGGATAGCGAGTGTTGGCTTGGCTGACCGTCTGCGGTTCTGTCGCGGTAAGGGGGGTGGGAGGATTGGGAGCGTAGAGCGGGCGTTGCTGCCGAATTCCCTGAGAAATGTTCGTTTTGGATCAGTCCCTATGCTTACATACCTCCCTCCCGCTTTTAAGCGAACTGTCTCCCGTTCCCTCCACTCTCCCCTCTTAAGCTGGGAGTTATGAAACGCAGAGTCAAAATACATCACTTTCAAAAGCATTTACCTCGCGCACCGATAAAGTCAAGTCCGTAGGCTACCCCCCTTCCACTGCGTGTGTCGGTGTAACGGTGTGCGGTAAAGTTAAGGGATTGGAATAGTAGACCTCCCCCTGCACCCCTAGCATAGTAACAAAGCCCTGAAGCCGTCGTGTCTGTCGTTTCTCCCATTATCCCAGGTGACGTTCACTTACAGCTCTCTCTCTCTCTCTCTCACACACACACACACACACACACACACACACACACACACAGACACACACACCTTGCTACGCTGAACTGCGTTCAAATGGCAATAACATACTGTGACATTAGGCTACTGTTTTTTTCCGCCGTGAAGTGGTCGGTGTGCATGACAGAATGACTAACTAAATCTCATTTTGTATCCAGTGTGTGTGGTGGTGATGTGTGTATGAGCGAGGGAGAAAGAGTTGGGAAAAGTGAGGGACGGGGATCGAGAGAAAGAAGGGGGTTGGGGAGGGAGGGGTGGATTGATCTGCCGCTGTTAAAATCTTGTTCTGTTTTTTCTTTTCTTTTTTTTCTTCCTTGGAGTGAGATTTTTGCTCTCGCTGACTCGCCTCTCCCGTGTAGATTCTCATCAGCGCGAAGAGGAAAAACGACTGCGGAAGGAACCCTGGGCATTTTTCAAAGCGTACATTCTCATATTCTCATCGGACGAGGCTCAGTTGGCTTTTATCTGTTTGCTTTTCCTGTAGTCTACTCTTTTTTTCTCTTGTGAGCGAAAGGAACACAGAACGGAGACGGCGAAAGGTTCGATCTGTCACTCTGATAAAGTGGACCCTCTTCAACAAGAAAGAGAACTTCGAAATTACATACAGAGAGCCCTGAAGTCGAGAAGGTATTTTTCACGAATCTGTAACGCGTGTTGTCTAATCTTTTCTCGCATCTGGGTCTTGTTTTGAGTGAACTACTAGCTTTCACCATTTTCAGAATAATTTTTAAAAGCTCGGATTGCATTTCCTTCTGCAAACATTTTTGAGGTGATGTCATCCCTCCGTGTTTTGGCTGGTATTGTGTCGGGACTTTGGATGAACCAAGCAGCCAGCGGCTGAGACGGTCGGGGGAAATCCGGGAAATCAGGTGCAGAGCGCGGCTGTCATTTGTGCGCTGTCGCGGGTGGCTAGGTTCGCCCCTCAGTCACAGCTGTTCCCATTCTCTGCTGCCTCCCCCCCGCCCCCTCTCTGTCTGTTCCTCTCGCCCTCCTGCTTTTCATTCAACTCTTCCCCCCATCTTCTGAGCTGGACCGCTTCGGGCTCTCCTCCACTCAAGCGGACACTGTCGGTCAGTGTCCCACGGGCCACAGACCCTTTGACCCCGTCAGGGGGTGCAGCCATGACCGAGCCTACCGTGCAGCATCCGGAGTATGCCGAGCCGCCGCGTCTACATCGCCCTCATCACCCCGCCCAGGTATCCTGCCTCCCGCGGCGCCTGACCTTGCCTCGTACGGACTAGAGCTGAAGCTCCCGCCTCCGTTCGCACTACTCCTCCCTTCTCCCCTTACCGACCCATCCCTCAGTCCATCGCTCATGCCCGTTCCTTTCCATCCAAGAGGATTTATTCGTAAAAGGACGTATTTCTCGATCAAGGGATCAAGTTGTAACTAAAAAAAGGCTATCCTGATTGTTCCAAGATGTCTGGAAAATAGATTTTAACTGTGGGATCGAGCGAAGTTAACTGCAACAGACTGAACAGGTTGACAGACAACGAACTCCAGCAGGATTATAGTCATTGTAACCTACTTCATCCTAGACTATTTTGTAACTCAGGGCCGACCGACTGAAATCGGATTTTTGGATCTTGACAGTGGCTGAACTTCGTTTCACCTGTCCCCGCAGCTCCAAGAATACGGCTGTTGAATGACCTGACCCCCGCCCCCCCTCCACCCCCAGTCCTCACATTGCCCCGCCCCTGTTTGCTGCTAACCGCGCACCACCACGACCACCGTGACAGCCGCGAACGGTCACAGTGGCACTCACACCGCGGGTTCCCCCGTCCTCCCCCCGTACCCTCCGCCGCTGGGGGACGCGATGCTCACCGCCGATGCCAACGGGAGTGTCCGCTGACCCCGCGACCATTCATCGGATTACAAAGACAGACATAAACCTACCGTCATCACCGGAGTGTTCCCGGTACGCGGAGAGCAGCTCGGAACAGCCGAGGAGACAGACTTGGAGCGACGTTTCGTCGCGGTGGGGGAAGCGATGCGGTCCCTTCTCTCCACGCTGACTGTCTTGTAAGTTTATACAACTATTAGTGTATGAAATTAACTCCACTACATGCCGTCCTACTGCGTGTAATGAGCACATCTGTGAGTTTTATAGCCCCAGCTGCGGTTATTTGCGAATGGAATTGTTATTGTGACGTTTACTGTTAGCCTGCGTGCGTTGTGACATCTCCATTACAGGGTCACCATAGAGACAGGTGCCAGTGTCTCAAGAGTAATGTCAGGTTAGGCTATCTGGCTAAGTATCCAACGCAAACAAACCAGAAATATGCTCGCAGTTGACTCCCTAAGGTGTGTCTGGTTCAAAAAATGTCTGTCTTTATTTTTCTTTTCCTTTTTGTCAACCCTGGTTTGCACACATGGCAGTCATCTTGAGATAGTTATCATTCCTTTCCCAACCTGTGGATAGAGCTGTGTGAATGATAATCCATACTCTGCCCAGACCTCAGTCTTTCGCACTGGCTTGCTGGGTGAAGGAGCATTATCTCAATTATCTAATAATTCTCAAGGATGTTGGACTTAATGGCCGTGAAACTGGTACTTTATCATCTGTCTGCTGTACTTGGCACCTATTCTAAGCAAAGGGATCCAGCTCATTTAATACTTTAACCACTACTCGATGTTTATTAGGCCTGTGTTGTGCCACCATGCTTCCAAATGGCAGTCGACTTGCTGTACTATTCCAGTTCAAACACACACACACACACACACACACACACACACACACACACACACACACACACACACAAACACACACATATACACACACACACATACACAGAGGCTTGGGTTGTAGGCCCAGAGGTGTATCAAGTCAGCACTGGTTGATATTTACCCTCAGCCAGCAACATTAGATTCCAGTGCCCAAACTGCTGCTCTCCACACTGCTGCAGGAAGAGGCAGTCACAGGTTGATGATGTCAGGCTACTGCTTGTTTTGGCTCCAGACCACAGAACGCTGAGAAGCAAAAGCTCCCGGCTACTTGCATTCTCTCCCTTCTCTCCTTTTGCCTCTTCAATGTCTCTCTTCTTAACCCCCCCCCCACACACACACACACATACACACACACACACACTCCCCCAGCCCCTCTTCTCTCTCTCTCTCTTTTTCTCAGTCTCTCAGTCTCGCTCTCTCTCTCTACGTCTCCCACTCTCTCTTCCTCTCTACCTCCCTCACTCCCTCCCTCCCTCTCTCTCTCTCACTCAGTCTGACTCTGGCAGGCTGCAGGCCCACTGTGGTTTGGGAGGGATAGGGAGAATCCAAAGCCTCAGCCCGAATCATGTTTTTTTCCCCCAACCAGCTCCGCTGCTAAGCGCGGTGTTTGAACAGCTGAGAGTCCTCAAAGCGCCCAGACGCACTCTCACCTGCGCGCGGCTGTGTGCATAGGTAGGCGGCCAGCGAGGGAGCGGGCGAGAGAGCGGGCGGGCGGACGAACGAGCGAGTAACAGACAACAGCGGCGGCGGAGGCGGTGGCGGTGGCGATGGCGGTGTCGAAGTCGGCCAGGACCAGGGCCACGACAGCGGAGGTGGGAGTAGCAGATGTGTCGGTCGTTGGTCGGTCGTCGGCGATGGCTGCCAAAGAACGCTTCGGCGATACGCAAAAAAACGACAGCCAGGCGATGACAGCACGAGGGCGACACGCACAGTTGCAGTGGCGGAATGTGCCGATGCCGATAGCTTACCTTACCGTACCGTACGTGTGTGTGTGTGTGTGTGTGTGTGTGTGTATGGAGGCGGTGTGTCTTTGGGGCACTGCCACCACCACCACGGCCGCTTTCGCAGCCAGCGGGCACACACACACACACACACACACACACACACACACACACACACACACATTTCCAAACCATAAGTGCAGATGTTGCCGGGCGATGCACGGGGGTACACACATACCCTGTGGGGGTATGGATGCTGAGACAGTGTACACACACACACACACACACACACACACACACACACACACAGACTTGCAGGTGGTGAACCCAGCACAGGTATTTTTTTGCCCCATGGGTACACGGCTACTGTGTGACGTTCCAGAGGCGGCGAGCCTGTGTGTGTGTGTGTGTGTGTGTGTGTGTATGTGTGTGTGTGTGTGTGCGCCAGGCCAATCAAAGCCTTCCCCCAGTTCACTTTGGCCACAAATTCAAACCCCATTCAGGTCATTTGCATGGGAGTGGAGTTTAATGTGCTGGCGGGCCGCACGTGTGCTCTGGTGCAGAGCGTGGATGAGTCACACACACACACACACACACACACACACACACACACACACACACACACAGACACACATACACACACACAGACATACACACATACACACACACACACACACACACACACATGCATACAAATACACACATGTTCTCATATACACACAGACATACACGCACACATACACATACACATACGCATGCACACACCCATTGTCATACACATGCATACAAATACACACATGTACACACACACACACACACATTGTTTTTGTCTTTCTCTTTCTCTCTTCATCTCTCTGTCTCTTTGTCTCTCTTTCACACACACACACACACACACTTTCTCTCTTTCTTTGTTTATCTCTCTGTCTCCGTCTCTCCCACATACACACACACTCTTTCTCTCTTTTTTCTCTCCACATCTCTATCTCTCTCTCTTTCTCTCTCTCTCTTCCACACACACACACACACACCCCTACACACACACACACACACACGCGTGCGGTCCTCATGGCCCAGTTCACTAGCACTAATAGAGCTGTGCAGACTCTAGACTGAAGTATAGCAACTGATGAAGGACAGAGCCTCTGTCTTTCTCTCTCTCTCTCTTTCTTTCTTTCCCTCTCTCCCTCTCTCTCTCTCTCTCTTTCTCTGTCTTGTTCTGCCTTCCTTTATCATGCAGCGGTTTGAAGTTGAGTTGCGTGCATCTGAGTCTGTTTTGGACCAGCTGTCAGCTGCCGATACCTCCCCTCCCCTCTCTCTCTCTCTCTCTCTCTCTCCATTTTCCTCCCCTCTTTCTTTCTCTCTCTCTCTCTCTCTCTCTCTCTCCCTCTCTCTCTGTCTGTCTCTCTCTTCCCCATATCTGCGCTGGAGACTGGGATGATGTGGGGGAGTCACCCCCTTCCCAAGACAGGGAATGAGTTGAGAAGAACAGAGACGGGGAGTGAGAAAAGCAGTTTTGACTGTTTCCACATTCTCATCCCCCCTGTGTGTCTGTGTATGTATATCTGTGTGTGTGTGTGTCTGTGTGTGTGTGTGTGTGTGTGTGTGTGTGTGTGTGTATATAAATATATAGGATTATGTGTGTGTGTGTGTGTGTGTGTGTGTATTTCACTATCCTTGTCTGTCTTCTGTCTTAAAAATCTATTAGGCCTGAGTGGTGGTGCCAGTGGAACTCCGACAGACCACCCCCCCCCCCCCCCCAACCCCACCCCCACCCAACCACCAATCTCACCCCCACCCACCCAAGACCAACCCCCCACCCTCAAGCCCCTTTTTTGTGTTGTTGTAAAGACAGAGAGTGAGAGAGTTCATCCGAAAATGTAGTCCAGCAGACAGACTTCAGAAGACAATTACCAAATTTAGCCAGATGAAGGAGGAGGAGAAGTAGGAGGAGGAGGAGGAGGAGGAGGAGGAAAGGGGAGGAGGGGGAAGAAGGGAAAAAGGAAAAAAAAAAACAGAGGAAAAGAGAGGAGCACTTCGGTGGAGAGGAAACAATAAGCTCAGCACCAGGCCCAGCGCTGTGCACCGCGCACCATCATCTGGCCACAGTGTTACGTTTGGCTTGGGGCACTGTGTGGCTGCCTGAGAGCATGTGGGGAATGACTGCCCCCCCTCATCCCCCTGCTCCTCCTCCTCCTCCTCCTCCACTCCCTCCCTTCCTCCCGCCCTCCCTCCTCATCCTCGCCCACTGGGCGGGTGAATCAGACGGGGCTGACCCCCTTCTTGTTGTTGTTGTTGTGGTGGTGGACTTCCGCCCCTCCTTGCCAACCCCCCTCTCTACCGAAAGGTCACGGGGTCAGCGGCTTTTAAAAAGGAGTGGCTCAGAGGGAGACAGAGAGAAAGAGAGAGAGAGAGGGAGCGAGAAAAAGAGAGAGAGAAAGAAAGAGAAAGAGAGGGCTTGGCATCAGTGGAGACACACCCTGTCTCGCGATGAGCCAGCCGTCTCTCTTGCCATCCGTGTGTGTGTGTGTGTGTGTCTAGTGTGTGTGTGTGTGTGTGTGTGTGTGTGTTTGAGTGAGCAGTCGCCTCGGCATGCAGAACTCCACGAGGCCTGGGAGCGATCAAACCCTCCGTCATTCATTTTCTAGCGAGACGGGAGAGAGAGAAAAAGGCGAGAGAGAAATGGAGGGGATCGGCATCTTACGTTACCAGCCGGAGTGTGTGTTCCTGTGCCAAAAGCTGGGTGTAAGGATTACATGATCAGACTTCAGGCCTTTTTTTTCTCTCCTGTCGTTTTCTCACCCCGGCAATTTGGCAGGTTTGTGCAGATCAGCGTTGGAGAGAGGGAGAGAGAGAAAGAGGGAAAGAGAGAGAGAGAGAGAGAAAGAGGGGGAGGGAGACACACCCATGCGTAGGCCGGTAGTTGGTGCTGTATTGTGTGCAGTTGTGGGGTACGAACTGGGAAGTTAGTTAACACTGTAGTCGCCTGGACCCCAAAGAGTGCAGAGAGTCAGATGTTTTGCACACACACACACACATACAGACAGACATACACACACACATACACACACACACACACACACACACACACACACACACACACAGGTATGCATGTGCACTGCACACACATTCTCATTTAAGCACAGACATACACATACATACACATGAACACACACTGTAATACACACACATACAAATACACACACGCTTACAGTCTTTTTATCTCTCTGTCTCTCATACACACACACAGACAGACACAAACACACACACACACACACACTTACACACACTCACTTACACACACACACACACACACTCACACACACACACACACACTCGCACACACACACACACATACAAAACA
>CM059288.1:19965216-20017716 GCA_030347295.1 Setipinna tenuifilis | reverse complement strand
ATGTAGATGCTGATCTTAGAAGGGATAAGCAAAGACAACATCTAATGGTAGCTGGAGATGGAGTGTGAAAAAGAGAAAACACAATTTCCTCGTTTCGATCGCCAAAGCTTGTTTTGTTAGTATAGACCTGTCAGCAGAAATGGATCGACGCGGGTAAACAGGATAGTTATCTGGTCTGTGTAATTGTGTCAAACAAAGACTTTGGTGGCAGAGGCCACGGTGATCAATTCTCTTACACAATCCCTCGTTCGTCTGGCTGTGTGCCTGTCTAAAAAGATATTGCCAACCTTGATTTGACCAGTCTCCAAAGAAAGGCTCCAGTATACTTCTAAGGCAATGTGTCAAACATTAAGAAATTTACGCCATCTTTGATACACTTGCAACACTGTGTGCCTGACAGATTTTACTGGCATTCGCCATTTGCACATTGAGTGTGTGTAAATAGTGCACATGTGCAAAACTGAACTCCAAAATCCTCTGCTGTGTTCCTCCACTGTTCTGGAATGATACAGCAACACACTCCATTTCAAAGCTTTCAGATAAGCCCTCACACACCTTTGGAATCAACCTGAATACTGGGCATGTTCTTGGTTTGTAGCTATGGGCTAGGATTTCTTAGGAGTTTCCAAAAACCGAGAACCACAAGCCTCTGTGCTACACAGAGCCCTGATGTGCCTAGGGCAAGTGAGAACAAGTATGCCTAGGGTACGTGATGTGTAGCGCACTTCACTATATAGTATAGTATATACAGCATACTAGAGCCATAAGCCTCATGTAGAGAGATACACTCTCTTGGTTTTAATAACTCTGCATTTCTCTGCGTGTCCCTTCACAAGCCCAGCTCGTAGTGGAGGCAGACACCTTTGGGAGCCAGGTGCGAATCCGGGGGAAGGAGACCAACTTCTACCTGTGCATGAACCGGAGGGGCAAGCTGGTGGGCAAGGTGAGTTGTGTGTGGGCTTTCAGAACTAGTTTTTTAGTTAAAGGGGTCTTTGTGTGCTACTCTGGTTGTCCCCATGCTATATAGCTTTTGTCTTCTGTATAAATGACATGTTGTTAAGTTTTGTGCATGATTCTGTATGTAATGGTATAAATGTGTTTGGAGTAAGTAACAAAAATCCTAGAGTACATAACATACCAGAGGAAGTAACTGTATAGCAAACAAACTCGCTACTATTGCTACTGTCGCTTTCATGACCAGTCAGAAAATAGTTGCAGGTGAGCTGATTGATGATATTGCAGACTGTCGCTGAATACAGATACACTGTATAATAGTGTGTTTTAGATTATCAAGCCATATTTTTTAGCACACCCCGAAACTGAATATAACAAACAGTTGAAGTGTAAAAGGTCTGTCAAAAAAAGATTTTTCAGTTCCAAATAATAAAACTAATAATAATTCTCCAACCTTGATGGAAATTGGACATTGTTTGTTTATCTTTAATATGACAGAGGCCATTTTCTATAGTATGAACACAAAATAGGTAGCAGGCTGGATTTTTGGTATCCAAGCACAGGATGTTTAAGTTAAGCATCACCGAAAATCACCTAAAAAATTAAGTTAGACCTACAACTAATTTTTGCTCTTTTTTTTTAAAAGAGATCTGCAACCAAGCATCGTGTAAGTGTTATGTCTCGCCATATGACAACAATACAAGCAAGTACAAGAAAATTGAATTTAACAAACAAGGAAGTGGGTTTTCACCCATATATCATGATCTTCCACATCAAAATGAAGCCATTCAAATGTTAAAGAAGCAGATTAGCCATCTGGAGAAACTAGAGCCCGACTTCTCCATTGCTGGCGTATCGTATAGGGTTGGTTGGCCAGCTGAGGAGGAGGAAACATGGAAGTAAAAATAGGATGTTATTTTATTGAAATAAATGAGTTACAGACCACATTCTTACCATAAAACAATTCACAAGGCAACCGTTAGCAATTTTGAGACGTAATCATGTAATGACATTCTGAAAGAAAGCTTTTCATCCCAAGAGAACTTCCAGGAGTTTCTCCAAAACAGGATCATTTATTTCTATAAACTGAATAGCTTTTCCTCTGTTGAAAACAGAATAAAGAAATTAATCAATACACTGCTGTAGACTCCCCTGCCTGTCTTTTTCCATGAGCAAAAGATCATCCTCACTTTTAGTGTTTCAGAAAAGCTTTCTGTGTAAAACACTCTTCAGTTTTACTTTGTTTTGTTTTGTTTTTGTGTCTGTCGCTGTGTGTCTTGTTCCTATCCATCCATCTTGACGTTGTGTGTGCATCTGTGTTCTCCCAGAAGGCCAGTAACCGCAGCTCAGACTGCGTCTTCGTGGAGAAGGTGCTGGAGAACAACTACACGGCGCTGATGTCGGCAAAATACAACGGGTGGTACGTGGGCTTCACCAAGAGGGGGCGCCCTCGGCGTGGCCCCCACACGCTCCCCAACCAGCAGGATGTCCACTTCATGAAGCGCTTCCCGCCTGGGGAGCAGCCGGACGTGACACCTTTCCGCTTCACCACGGTCAGCAAGCGGAGCAAGCGAGTTAGAGCCGCTCGTCCACGCTAACATGCTAACCTTTGCTAATGCTCTTTTTTTCCCCCTGTCTCCTGTAAAAGGCCACTAAAAGTCCTGTTTTTTTGTTTCGGGACAAAGCTAAATGTTACCCTGGGACTTGCTAACCAGACTTGACAGTCCCTCATCTTTGCAGCCGTGTAAAAATGACTGGATCATTTAAAAGGGAGACTTGCTAACGCGGCCAAAGCTAAGTTTATGCCAACTAGCCCAGCATGGGGTAATCCTGTTTAATGCTAAACTGTGCTAAAAATAAAAGAGGACACGTCTGATGCTGACAAAAGACTGAATTTGACTAGCAGCTGTCTTACTGCAGAACTGCCAGGCATCATCTCATCAACCCTTCCAGTAAGGTCAGCACTGACACATACACAGTGCTGACCCTTTTTATTTTTTCGCTCTGGTCTTGGATATTCAACCAGACAGACCACACAACGACAGGCTCCCAACACATATGGAGAAGCCTAGAGACTAGCCGACAGATGGTGACCCAGAAGTGGCGGGGTGGAGTTGGGCCACTGCCGACCGTCCCGTCCCGTCCCGTCCTATGTTTGGGACCCAGGTTTCTCCATGGAACTACCAAACGAGCAGACCAAGCTTTTTGGACTGGACTCGACCAGTTCAGAAACAGCAAAACTCCCCAGATCATCCCCAAGGTCCAGGAACTTAAGGATGAGTCAACCAAAAGAAAAGACTCGCATCACGATTTGGGGAGTAGCCATGTTCCCCTGACACAGGACCCAGGCAACCAAATACATGACATTTGTGTTTGTTTGTGTGTGTGTGTGTGTTTGCGTGTGTGTGTGTTCATAATGTGTGAAGAGTGGCTGAGTATGAAGGCCATCACTAAGGGAAGGACTGTTCCTGTGACAGATGTTTTGACTTGCCGTATTTGTCTCGATTTATATCGCCTTGAGCTCTGAGGAGTGAACTCATCATATGTGTGTCGCCCGTAATATAAAGTGGGCGAGTTGAGCGACTGAGTGTCCATGAGGAAAGGGGCTCAGACGGCCATATTTGGACGTTTACCACAGGGAGGGGTACCGGAAGACGACTGGTGATTGATTGCTTCACCATTCCTCCCCTCCCTTGAAGGACAGAACACTATGAGAACTGGAATGTACAAATGAATGATAGACATCAAGTATCAGCTGCACCAAAAAAAAAAAGACTATCCAATGACCAAAGACAACTGGAGACCAATGATGGATTTGGTGGCCACACCCCCTTTTCAGCCCTGTAACCAATAGCAAGCACTCAAACACAGGGTGAAAGGGGGTGGGGCCCAATCTCTTTGCATTTGCATTGCTATAGAAATGACACAGGGAACAATATTCCCAATTTTGAGACAGTATGGAATGCTGCTACAAGGACAATTATGGATTAACCAAAGTCTCATACACAAATATTAAAGGGAACCCATTAAAAACTATATAAAGATTATATATATATAAAGAGTAAAGGCTAAATAAGCAATATTATATGATTGCTACTATAATTGTTGTTATAATTATGAAATTATTTCACTTATTTATTTCATCTCAGTGTATGGCAGCCTTTCTACAAGCCAGTAAATCTTCCAGAAAAACTGTGCATCAGTAAATGTCGCTCCTTTTTCCATACTCTTCTACCATCCTCTCCACAAACACCACCACCATCTCTCTATTTGCTACCCAACCCACTTTTTTTTACCCCAGTTTAAACAAAAATCCCCTCATGGTTCAAAAGCACTCGTTCACCCACCAGGTTTTTGCATGTACTGAATGTATCTCTTTGTTACCAGCCGCATAGACGAAAAAATCCCCCCAATCCATTTTCGTCTTTTCGGTCTCAGACACTTGTCTCACAAGGAGGAGAGCCATGGCACGCCACTTAATTGTCTCCCCCCCCCCCCCGCCCCCCCCCTCCTCTCCTGTGGTGGTAACTGTAGACCTGTCACTGGAGGATGAGCCAATAGGGTCTGCAGACACAAACAGCTGACTCAGTGGGAAAAAGCCGGAGGATTTTTCGATTCCGAAGGCAAGGGATCCGGAGCAAGGGGGTTGTGGAACGGCGCTGGCGGAATGGTGGAAAGATTCGGGAGCCAAACCCAGGGTGGAAGGTGTATGGTAATGGTGTGGAGGAAGGAATTTGAAAAATGTGCGTGAGAACCGAGTAGTGACCTGAGACTTGCAGGAATTATGGGAAAAATCCCACAGACCCACAGGAAGCACACACACCCAGCAGACACATGCACTCAGACACACACGCACGCACGCAGACACACACACGCACACACACACACCAGTCTGCCTTGGTGCTGACACTACCAAGAACAGACGAACACAGACAAAATCTGCAACTGATAAATGCTTCTGATTGGACACGTGTATCTGGTATCTCTGACTCTAAACAGATTACATTATTTTTACATCCATTACACTGTACAGACAATAACTGATTTCATCACGCTGTCTAATATCTGCAGTACTCACCAAAGAACTATTTTGGCCCGAGCGCTGATATGTTCCTAAAAAACAGCCGAAAACCAGCTCTGAGAGAGAGAGAGAGAGGGGGAGATAGAGAGACAAGAGAGAGAGAGAGAGTCCGGTGAGGAATTCCAGTGCTGTCTCAGGGTGACACAAAAACTGCGCTAACATAGCACAGCGCGAGCCTGTGTGAATCTGAAATGCGCCGGCCGTGCCAACCGCACAAGCGGTGCCAGTCAAAAACAGGGCCACTCATTCACAAAAGAGTCAAGGCAGCCAGGCTATCTCCCACTTCAGTGTCTTTATTTTCAGTTCATTTATGGGAATCGATACAGATATACCCGGAGCATATGGCTTTGGACTCTTCAAAAAAAATTGCGAGATGCCCTTGAGAGTAAACAGTCCAGCACTGTTCAGGCATGCAAGGCCTTGATTTGACTCAACCATTCCTTCACAACATGCCTTGTGGATTTTTTTTTAACTGAACTTCTAGCACCATCTGGTGGACAAACAGAGAAGCACAGCAGACAGCAAAGGTTTTTGGCAATACACACATAACTTTGTATACTGCAAACAGGAGTTTAAACTTTAAAAAGATTTCTGTGTGCTATGTAATGAAGCTTTCGGAACAGTGTCATCAAGCATGATCAGCTATTTGTGAAAAGGCTTGTGGTGACTGGTCATATTTGAGCAGTTATATGCTGGTTGTGATTCACTGAACACCACACTGATCCTTGTTGCACATAAATACACATAGATGAGTTCACACAAGCTTGACAAAATGTTTCACAATCATGTACTTCATCCCCTCAGCAATTATAAAACCAAGTTGCGAATAATCAAAACACAAGTTAGCATACACACTTCACGTCAGAGACAGAAATGCTCTTTAAAGTGGCCTCTGACCCAACACACACACACACACACACACACAGTCATGACACTCTTCCACAGTAAAGTGTTTTATTCACAATAAGTTTTCTCCATTTTTAAAAAAAATTATTTTAATATACAACACAGTTTTGACAAGACAGTTTTGTTTACAGCTAAACTCAGTTTCAAGACACAGGACCCTTAGAACAAAAGAAAAAAGGCAGGCAAGTACAGGCAAACCAGAGGAGAGAGAGAGAGAGAGAAAGAGAAAGGGATAGAGACAGAGGGGAGAGAGAATAGGGAAACAATTGACACTGAATAAAAAGAGAAATTACAATGTCTAGCACAATCTCACCAAGAACGAAATGACCAATGTCCAATTTTTTTTTTAAAAAGGGTGGCATATGAGGAGAAATGGTATGAAGGCAACAAGCAGTTACCAAAAGAGGAGAGGAAGAAGGAAAGAAAAAGAGAAGAGAGGCTTGGCAGGAAACCGCTTCTCCCTTTGGCCTCACATGCACAGCAATCTCCGTGATGAAAAAACAAACAAACAAACAAACAAAAACATACACACACACACAAACATACATACAAGTCACGAGACAAACTGAGGGGGCCAACCCCCCCAACCTAAAGTCGGACACTGCAGTTTGGTGCTGCGAGCTTGTCAGTCAAGTCCAGCAGCAAATGACGTCCCATGCCCTGGAGAAGAAGGCCACCGCAGGGTACCACCCCCCCTTAACACCCCCTCCCACACCCGCCCAAAAAAGCAAAAGGCCGAAGGGAGGTGGGGGCTTGGGGGGTTGGAGAAAGACCTGACTTCCTCCAGTTCCCCTACTTCCTCATTGGTTTTCCTCAATCCGTCAATCAAATTGCCCAACCAATCAAAACGACTGATCAGGTCCTGGTTTCCTGAGGCTCACACAGAGTCTCTGTCTCAGACGTGCGGGCGCCTCATTGCCGTGTGTCTGTCCGTTCATTCGTCCGTCTGTCCGTCTGTGAGCGAGCGTGCATCGGTCCCATCCGTGGAAATAAAAAAAGGGGAAAAGAGAACATAAACAAAAAAAAAAGTGGGATGGGGAAGTGCAGTGGACTAGAGAGGGCGACAGAACGCAAAGTACGAGAGTCTCTGCAGTATGGCTAGTGTCCCGGTTAAGTAGTAAGTACGTAAGTAAGTAGTAGGAGACTGGATGCTGTTTGACATTAATGCTAAGCTTATTACCGTTATCTACAGTGGCATCTCTACATTGAAGACCCAACAGGCTGGACAGAAAGATTAGCAAATCCCTCCCCAAAGAACTGGCAAGGGCTAGTGGTTAGGAGAGGAGGTGTGTGCTTGTACTGCCTGTGTGTGTGTGTGTGTGTGTGTGTGTGGGTGTGGGTGTGGGTGTGTGTGGGTGTGTGTGTGAGTGAAGGGGGGGGGGGGTGAGTTAGGAGTGCAAGTATGTGCTTTTCAGGACTTGTTTAAATAGAGCTGGCTTAGAGAAGTCGATCCAGAGCTGTGCACTAACAGTGATGGGCAGTGGGGGGGAAACGGGGAAGTGACCTTTTGCAGGTTAAAAAACGGGGTGAAGGTCAAACGGACGGGTCAGCGTTTTTTTGTAAAGTGCCGTTTTTCTTATGAAGGAGGAGGAGGAGGTCGCTGCGGGGATGAATGCACAGCACAGTGATGACGAAGAGTAAGAGGAGAAGGAGGAGGAGGAGATGGAGATGGAGGAAGAGGAGGGTCTCTGGGCTCCTCCCCTCTGGGGTCAACAGCAGTCACAGCCAATCAGCACTCAGCTTTCCCAGGACACGCTACCACACAGCAGAGGCACCTGGAGGAAGGACAGACAAAATAGATCACACACTGCACACATAATATCGAAGTATCTGTGTGTGTTTTTATGCATGCATGTATGAATGAGACTGTGTGTGGCAGAGAGATATTGAAAAAGGTTTAAATGTCATACCTGACTACGTCATATCTTTGTGTATGCGTGTTTGAGTCATACTTACAAGCATGTGGAGAGACAGTGTGTGCGAGAGAGAAATATGACAAAAGCTATAGGTGTCTGTGTGTCGGCACTTCTCTTTACTTTGCTAGAGGTAACCACACCCATGTCAAACACACACAAAGCAGCTTATGGCTCCAAAAGTGAAATCACAGGTACTTTTTCTTTAAGTGCCCTTTATGGCTTTATTTTGATAGGATAGTGTACATTGGGACAGGGAGCAAGTGGAAGAGAGAGAGAGAGATGGGGTAGGGTTGGGAAATGACATGGGCTGGACTCGAACCTGGGTCCCCATGGACACTTGCCCGTTCATGGTCAGTCACTCTAACCACTACGCCCGAACAACACCCCCCACCACCATTACTTTTTGTGGTGTGGTTGAGGTTGACCTTGCCTGGACCGTGGCATATTAATCACAGCTACTCTCAACTAGATGCTCCGAGACCATCCCCTGACCTCTGCAGTAGAGGTGGCAAGCACAGGGTGCCTCATGATATGATATACTATATGGCCCATGATGCCCATAATATTGCAATACTGTGATAATCGACACATTAGAAGGCAATCATATATCACAATGTTTCACTAAAGAAAAAACACCAGCAAAAAGTTAGTGCAGCAATTCTCCATTTGTGTTCTATTTTGTTTATCTCAATATCATGCTTTTGCTTTACATTGAGGGAAACACCCACAATAGGGGCTAAATACCTCCCCTCCTCTGCCATTGCCCTACAATAAACTTCCTCTTCCATCTAATTCTCACTCAAGGTTCTCACATTCAAATGGCCATTGCCACTTAGTGGACTAAAGTAGCCACGGCAGTTAAATTGTCAGGGAATTTATGAAATGAAGTTAATTAATTTAGAAAATGAACTATCGATTTTGGAGCCAGTGTACCAGTTATTGTACCGTACTAGGGACGCCGCCGATATATTGCATGCGTATTGATGTTCCCCCTCCCCATCCCTTTGACCTCTGCGGAGCTATACGAGGGGGCTGTAAACGTCGGCCAATTTCAGACTCCCATTACGGCTGCTCTTTCTTTAACACTCCTCCAGCCATGGTTCAGCACCGCCCCCCCCACCCTACGCGCCCCACCCCCTTCTGAAGAGGACGACGCCGGTGTGCCAGAAAAGCAATAAAGTGGCGTATCCAACAACACAGCCTATAGCGGAGCTTATGGTCGATGAAATGAAAGAAGAAAAAAAAAAAAAGGAAAATAGGGAGTGGAAACCCGTGAGGTGATTCATCAATGTCAGCGTTTCTAGCGGTGCGGTGCGGCGTACAGTAGCTTGGGGCCGCCGCGTCCTCGTAGCGATAGGAGATTCCAGCTCCATTATTCACTGGATACGGGGCGAGGAGATGCGGTCGAGCCCCCAAATCATTTTCCTAGATAGCCTGCCGATGACTCACCCTCAGCCCGGCACGTGTGTGTGTGTGACACTGTGAGACTGTGTGTGTGTGTGTGTGTTGTGGGCTGTGAGGGGAATGTATGAGGGGAATGTATGTGTGTGTGCGTGTGTGTGTGTGCGTATGCGTATGCGTGTGTGTGTTGCGGGCTGTGAGGGGAATGTGTGGTATGTATACACGGCGGTGTACAGCATATAATGATGACTAATGAAGGGGGGTGCTTGCTGCTACTTGTAGAGATACTGTGTGCAGATGGCCATGACGAGGGAGTCGTAAAGCTAGACTGTTACTGTGGGACGCTGGGCTATTAGTCATCAGAAGGGCACATCAGAGGTCACTGATGCACACACCTGACTATTCAGTGTGCTGAAGGTGAAGAAAAAGTATGGTGTAGAACAGTGACTGTCAAACAGGAGTACGACTACCTGGATCAACTCCAGGTGGTACACAAAATAAATCTGTGAATGAGGTCTCAGTTTCTACTAGCATAGAGGTTAAGTATACAGTACATACTATGTGTGGGGGGGGGGAAAGAGCTTACATTCAAGCTATCCCCTATACAACCCAATTTGCACTGCTTTATTATGTACCATAAAATATGCACAATTATTATGCGAAAATACTGCAAGCTGGGGATAATTGGTAAGACAGAGTATCTCTGGGAGCACAAAGTTTCAAAAGTTTGGGAACCAGTGGTGTAGGAAAACAAGAAGAATTTTACATATAAGTAGACTATGCCCTACAGACTAACTACTATGTGAGACTAATTACTAATGGTAAATCACTAACTCTGATACTGGGGTAGGCTGCTACTACAAGCTGTGTGGAAAAGTACTGGAGTAATCCAATCTATACAGAGAGAGAGAGAGAGAGACAGACAGACAGACAGACAGACAGAGGACACAGACAGAGAGAGAGACAGAGAGAGAAAGACAATATATGCGTCTTTACCTGCAGTCTGGAGATGTAGGTGCGGGAGAAAGAGAAATAGAGTGTGTGTGTGTGTGTGTACACGTGCTGTCTGGAGATGTAGGTGTAGGTGTGTGTGTGTGTGTGTGTGTGTACCTGCTATCTGGAGATGTAGGTGTAGGTGCGGGAGAAAGAGAAATAGTGTGTGTGTGTGTGTGTGTGTGTGTGTGTGTGTGTGTACCTGCTATGTGGAGATGAAGGTGTAGGTGCGGGAGAAGGAGAGAGATAGGGATAGTGGTGTGTGTGTGTGTGTGTGTGCATACCTGCTATCTGGAGATGTAGGTGTAGGTGCAGGAGAGATAGAGCATGTGTGTGTGTGTGTGTGTGTGTGTGTGTGTGTACCTGCTATGTGGAGATGTAGGTGTAGGTGCGGGAGAAAGGGAGACTGTCAGGTGTGTGTGTGTGTGTGTGTGTGTGTACCTGCTATCTGGAGATGTAGGTGTAGGTGCGGGAGAAAGGGAGACTGTCAGGTGTGTGTGTGTGTGTGTGTGTGTGCATACCTGCTATCTGGAGATGTAGGTGTAGGTGCAGGAGAGATAGAGCATGTGTGTGTGTGTGTGTGTGTGTGTGTGTGTGTACCTGCTATGTGGAGATGTAGGTGTAGGTGCGGGAGAAAGGGAGACTGTCAGGTGTGTGTGTGTGTGTGTGTGTGTGTACCTGCTATCTGGAGATGTAGGTGTAGGTGCGGGAGAAAGGGAGACTGTCAGGTGTGTGTGTGTGTGTGTGTGTGTACCTGCTATCTGGAGATGTAGGTGTAGGTGCGGGAGGGCGAGCGTCCCTCGGGCTGGCCGTTGGCCGACACGTTGAGGAAGTCCCAGATGAGGATGGTGTCGTCGTGCGAGCTGCTGATGATCTGGAACTCGTCGAACTGCAGCCGGAACACGCGGCCCGAGTGCTCCTGTGCCAGGGTCGCCGTGGCAACAACAGGGAATTAGAAACCGGGAAAGCCACAGCGTTCCGTGCCACCACAACAACAACACAAAATGGGAATGTTTTCTACCTTTTGCAAAGTGCAAGATGCCACAGAGATCAGTGTATTTTCAAGCTTGGGGGGCCTGTGAGGGGATTGGTGGGGGGGGGGAATTGGCTTGTAGTTTAATCTACTGTTTAAATCACCTGGCTGGGCCTAAGGGGCAGAGAAATTGGGTTTCGCTGTGGAATTGCTATGTAACACCAGCTCTGAGCAGCTCCACAGATGCCTGCCAAGGGAGCGCTGGCACCTTCAGAACGCATGCCTTTCAGCCCCGCTTTACTGGATGAAATTTCTTTCGCATGAAGTTATTCGGTACAGTCACAGCATATGTCAACACACGCACACAATCACTCACTCACTAACTAACTAACACACACACACACACACACATACACAGAACCACTTGCTAACGCATACACACAGTCACATACAAAACACACACACAATCAGTGTCAAGATTCAACACACACAAACACACACTCACTCACTCACTCACTAACACACACACAAAGTCACTCACTCATTAACATACACAAAAATCACTCACTAACACATACACACAGTCACTTACAAAACATACACAATCAGTGTCAAGATTCAATGCACGCACATACGCGCGCGCACACACACACAAAGTCACTCGCTCACTGACACCCACAGAACCACTCACTAACACACACACACACACACACACACACACACAATCACTTACAAAACACACATACACACACAGAATCACTCACTGACACCCACAGAACCCTTCACTCACCAACACAGACACCCACAGAACCACTCACTCACTCACTCACTCACTAACACACACACACACACACACACACGCACACTTACCACTAGTGTGCGCAGGCACAGGGTGCTGGCGGGGGCCCGGGGATCCAGGGCAGCTTGCAAGTCCCACACTTTAATTTTACTGCAGGCAGACAGACACACAGGAAACAAAACATCAGGCAACTGGGCACAAGGTCTTGACTTGCGTGTGTATATCTGTCTGTGTGTGCGTGTATGTGAGAGAGAGTGAACAAGTGAAAATGAACAACAACTGGGCATAGAATCTTTTGTGTATGTATATAGATTTGTGTGTGTAAGCAAGTAAGAAAAGGGCCATCATGAACTACTGGCTGCAAAATCCTGACTTGTGTTTGTTTGCACGGAAGTGGGAGAGTGACTGAGTGAGTGAAAGAGAGAGAAAGGAAGAGAGAGAAAGAGAGAACGAGAGTGTGTGTGAGAGAGCGAAAGAGAGAGAGAGAGACAGAGGGGATTGGGTGTGTGTGCACACATGCGTCCAAGACACACAGACGGAGCGAGCTGCTGACCCGTCGTACGCTCCGCTGACGATGCGCTTGTTGTCGAAGCGAATGCAGCGGACCAGCTCCTCGTGGCCCTCCAGCACCCGCAAACACGCCCCGCACTCGATGTCCCACAGCCTGCACCGCAACACATAGAAGGGGGGGCGGGGGGGGGGGAGAGAGAGAGACAAAACGAGTGAGCGTTACACACACACGCCACATTACATGCCAGAGAACACTTCATGCACTCTCACCCACCATGTCCAAGGCATACAACATTGCCTGTGTGTGTGTGTGTGTGTGTGTGTGTGTGTGTGTGAGAGAGTATTTGTGGAAGCTGTCCTGGGCAGACACGCGCGCACACACAAACACATGCGCACACACACGCAGACAGACAGACAGACAGACACACACACACACACACACACACACACACAGAGGAGTGTACCTTATGGTGTTGTCCGAGGAGCCACTGACCACAAGCCGGTCCCGGTACTGCAGACAGGCGATACCTCGTTTGTGGCCATTCAGAGTGCGCACAAACTCACACGTACTGGTACTCCACACCTGTGCACACACACATACACACACACACACACACACGCACACACACACACACAGCACGCATTAGCCAGCAATCAAGCCGTACAATCATAACACTCCTAATTAAATCAAACCCTGACATGACCATTACTTTTGGAAAAAAGTCCAATATCAAGGAGACCAGATCAGCCCGTCGTAATGCGAGACAAATCGGGTCTCCAGCGGGTCCCTCGAACCAAGAAGCCAAACAGGGGGGGTTGGGGGGTGGAGATGGAAAAAAAAATGAAAAAAAAAAGAAAAACCCTCGAGTCCGCGGCCCTGCCAACCATCACAGGCAGCGCTCCTTGCCTTGGCCTGGCCCTGCGCTGAGTGATATTACAAGACAAACCCAGGCAGGAGACGCACACAGGGAGCGTATTGTTCTTCTGATGTTTTATTCATGCCGACCTGCCGTGGCCCGGTCCAACGCGAGAGGTTCCCATGCTCGACCAGCATGGAAGACATCAAGATGGCGTTGGGGCTGCTCGACACTGTCTGGACTTCTCTTTTTTGGGGGGGTTAAAAAAAAAATAAAAGAAATAAATAATTTTGGTCTGTATTAATTTCATCTTGGGAGGAAAAGGTGGGAGAGGCAGCGAGATTTAATATATTTGGAAAAAAAAAACTTTTCCTGTTGCATGTTACCCATGCCCCTCTTGACAATGTTACGTTTTTTTTTATTCAAGTTTCTCCTGTTGGAGTTGAATAGTACTTTCAAAACGGCACGACTCTCGAACAGTGCGAGTGGTGAGAACTAACAATGGTGAAAAAGTGCCAGAGGCAGTCAAACGCTGGTCTGTTTTTAACCTTTTTTTATTATTTCTAAAAAGTCTGAGACTGTTCAATAAAAGCAAAGCAATGTCATGCCATTTCGTCTGGCTGATTTATCCACAGCAGCTCGCAATGTGAGAGGAATGAGTGAGCTGATTGCAGAGGTGTGTCTTGGAAGCTTTAAGCGCACAGCTTTGGGCCTGCCACCGGCGGAGGCCAGCTTTTATCGAAGCGTGTACGGTACGTGTTCGCCCAGCATGCAGTGCTGCACCTCTGCTTGTATGTGACACTTTATTTTTTTTTCTCCACGTCCATGGAGCTAATTAGTAGAGAAATAATTATATTCTCTCACCCATAGAGTTTACATGAACTTACTTTTGACAATTTACAGTGAGTTGAATTATTGTAAACACTATTGTAAGGCTGCATGTGGCAAAACACAGTATAGAAAGATGGAATGGTCATTTCACAATAACAATGCTGATTTCAGACTTGACGTTTCTCTTATAAGTTTCTCCCTCGTGTATTTAGGGAGCAGGATAACTGAAGAAAGGGATAACAAATATAACGGATAAGACGCTTTCTTGCAGACCACCGTGATGACTTGAGGACTTCGCCGCAAATCTCCCGAAAGAACTTGGTGTCCAGGAAAACTCCCATGGCTAAAAGTCTCATAATATGTATGGCCTGTTATCCACCCTCTCAGACACGTGCGCTTAACACCCACCCACCCCCATCCCCCACCGCCCCCACCCCACCTTTCTCCAGTCGCCCGGGTCTCTTCCTTCTGTCTTTCACCCATGTCCCTGGTCCCTGGGGACTCACCTTGATGGTGCGGTCTCCCGAGGCGGAGACGATGTACTTGTCGTCGAAGTCCACCACGTTGACGGCGGCGCGGTGGCCCACGAGCACGCGGCGCAGGCTGATGTCGGTGGGCGAGGCCATGTCCCACACGGCGATGGAGCGGTCCTTGGAGCACGTCACCATCAGACCGTTGCAGAAGCGCAGGTGCAGCACCGCCTCGTTGTGGTGGATCAGCGTGTTCAGCACCTCGCCAGAGTTCACGTCCCACACCCTGCAGAGTGGATGGATGGATGGATAGATAGAAAGAGAGAGAGATTGATAGAGAGACACAGAGAGAAAAAAAGAGACAGAGGGACAGAAAGAGAGAGACAGACAGACAGAGAGAGAGACAGAGAGAGAGAGAGAGAGATACAGACAGACAGAGAGAGAGAGAGACAGAGACAGAGAGAAAGCATGGTTTAGAAAGAGATCACAATTTAGAAAGAAAGGCAAAAAAAACCAGCAAGAAATAAAAACAGAGTGAGCAAGAAAAAGAGGAGTGTGTTACCAAAAAAATAAATGAAGACAGACAGAAAGTAGGAGAAAACAAACCATCCACAAAGAGCAAAAATGAGAGCATAGGAATGATGATGATGATGATGGAAGAAAAAGCAAAAGCAGCAAGAGTGTAAAAAGAGAGGTAGTCGAAAGAAAAAAAAAAGAAAAAAAAGAAAGAGGAGTGAAAATAAAGAAGGTGAGTAGGAGCAAGTCAGACAGAGCTAAGCGGTAATGCACTTCCTCCACGTCCGAACCAGTTAGCTTAATAACCCCCTGAGAGAGCCCTTCAAAGCGCCTACTTAAGTCAGAACATGATGCTAATGGCCTTTCCATTACAGGCCCCCGTAAACACCAGCTTGTGTGTGCTGCCCCCTAGTGACCGCTGCTGCGGGCTTCACCTGCCGGCCGGTTTGGGTGGATCAAATGAATTTCTGAGACCATTAACCGACATGTGGGTGTGTGTGTGTGTGTGTGGGGGGGGGGGACTCTCAACACACAGATTTGCATTGGAGCTGTGACAACAGGGAGGATGAGAGAGGCACATAGACAGACGTGTGCATAGAAAGACACACACACACACACACACACACACACACACACAACATAAGCAAGCGCGCACACACACAGTCAACAACCACAAATGCAAATGCAAACACACACACACACACACACACACACAGTCAACAACCATAAATTCAAACACACACACACACGCACGCACACACTGGAAAACATGACACCAGGGCATCCACATCTGCCTGCCTGTCAGGGAGCTGTGGCTCAGGAAGTGAAGTCAGGCTTTCCGTGGAGATTTCCCAGCGCGAGCGCAGCGCAGTGGGGAGTTTTAAAGGGCTTCGGTGTCACTGCCGCTCTCCACTGCGCTTGATTGATGTTACAAGGTCCTTTGCACTCTGCGTTTGCTCGCTCCCACACACACACACACACACACACACACACACACACACACACTTTTCCTCCTTCACTCTCTCTTTCTTGCAAGCATGCACACACACACACATACTCGTACACACACACTCATACACTTGTGCGCACACACCCGCTCGCCTACACACTCACACACAAATGTAAGCATGCATGCGCACACACACCCACACCCACACAGTGGCACACAAGGGTTGTTAATGTTTTTTAAGGTCAGGGTCATCTCATGCAGAATTCTTCAGGGAGTTTTCCAGGACAAATATTAGGGTTAGTCAGAAAATGCTAAATTCATGATGTCAGCTGGAGCGCGCGCACACACACACACACACACATACACACTCAGAGTCCAGAGACAGCAAGGGAGGACTTTTACAAACAAACAAAATAAAAATCTGCCACTGAGGGAGGGAAGGAGGAAGAGATGGAACATTCGTGGGTCTGTGTATGCTGGGTGTGTGTGCGTGTGTGTGTGTGTGTGTGTGTGTGTGTGTAAGCACTCACGGGGGTACTTCTAAATGTGCTATCCTAAATAAACATTTACACACTAAATATCTGCAGGTGCAATACCAAAGGCTAGTACACACTCACACACTGCATGGCAAAAATGGTAGTGGCTTTAGACAAACACACACACAAATGTCTGTCTAAAACCACTACCCTTTTTGCTAGGCAAACACAAACACACACACACACACACAAACATGGACATATACATGCTTGAAACCAGGACTCTGTGTGTGTGTGTGTGTGTGTGTGTGTGTGTGTGTGTGTGTGTGTGTATGTATCCGTGTGCTCTTCCACCCACCTGACGGTGGAGTCTGATGAGCCGGTGACGATGACCCGCTCGTCGTACTGCAGACACAGGACCGAGCCCGTGTGACCCGTCAGGATCTTCAGACACTCCAGAGACTGCTTATCCCAGATCTGGACACCAGGGAGAGAGAGGGGGAGAGAGAGAGAGATGGACAAGAGGACATTATATTACTGACACAAACAAACAAACAAAATCAAAACAAAAACACCATGACCAGTAAACACCATGACTGCTCACTTCAACCTGGCTTCAGAAGCTATTATGCATTACTGACAAACAAAAATAAATAAATAAAATAAATTGCTCATGGTTTCTCACTTTAAATGGCATCACTAATATCTGGGGGCTCTTCTGGCAAGCCAAGCCAAGTCTCACTTTCCAGTGACGGGCAAACTGGCTTTAGCTATGAAGCTATGATCCAGTACCATGCATTTGCTCTAGCTCACTCATTAAATCAGCTGAATCTAAATCAGCACAGCTCTTCAGCCAGGCAGAGGAGTTAATGAGGAAAATCTCCTGCAGAAACCACACAGGCAGACCCAGGTGATTTGGTATAAGTTTGCACTAACGTTTGCACCTTTGCACAAAGAGACCTTGTGCAATGTGCAAGCCGGTCTACATGTGCAAGACACTTCACTATTCAATTGCACATGCATCTTTTACTACGACTTATTCGCTTGAACGGTCATCACACCTTTGCACAACGAGACCACTGCACTACAGTCCAGCTTGCACATTACACAGACACCTTATTCAATTGTACATATAGCTTATACATAGTATTACATCTTTTGAAATGTTTTAATATGTTAATGTGTTTTATTTTGTGTGGCATTCAAATGGATAGCAAAGACAGAATTTCATTGTGCAGGGAAACATGTTTTCTGTCTGTACATATGACAAACTTGAAGTTGTTGTGGTACTGATTGTGACTGCTTTTGAGTCCAGGTTGCCCATCACTGTCAATTTCTCTCCTACACATTTTGAATTCTTCATCTGAACCCACTAGTCACTTTTCTCAGAGAAGATTCAAATATTTTTCAGAGGTACAAAAAACATCACCTGTGCTATACAGCAAGGCTGCTCATTACCAACGATACAGAACAAAACCTTCCCAGATCTTTGTACTTTTCTTTCGTTCGCCTGCCAGTTGTAACCCACTAAGGTCCCAGACTAACAAATACCAGGATGATCAATCTGCAAAAACAGCCTAGACTGCTGATCTTGGCAAGTAAGGGCTGGTACTTGGTCATCTCGTCATTAAAAGGCCATATCCATCACAGGATGTGTCTATGTTGAAGACCATCACCTGCTTTCTGTTGGTATCCATAAACACAATGCCAGAGATGGTAGGAATGTTACAAAACACATCATCAGAGCTGTTGAACCAATTTGTCCTTACATCCTTAACAGTAGTGGCAATAACATTAGCAATATGATCGTGACATGCATTGTAGAGTCCTTTGTACATGCTATAGCCATTTGCAATGTGTGCAACAGATTTTAAGTGCAGATCATGATCAGAACACATTTTCCAGTATGTCAGACTGTATTTGGTCGGCAACACCTGCAATCTGGCCTTGTCTGTAAAACTGAGAATGTGTTCCCCCTACAACAGCATTTCTAAACACACACACACAGACACACACACACACACCTTTATGGAGTTGTCTCGAAGGCCGCTGATGATCTTCTCGTCGTCGTACTGAAGGCAGTAGACCCCCTTGCTGTTCTCTGAGCGACACTGGATGCGCTGCAGGTTGTGCCGTCCACAGCGCCAGTTGGCCTCTATAGTCTACAGAGCACAGAGATGACCTCATCAAGCATATACCCAGTGTGCGAGTGTGTGTGTTTGTGTGTATGTGCAATTGTGTGAGAGTAAGTGTGTGTGTGTGTGTGTGTGTGTGTGCGTGTGCGTGCATGTGTGAAAGCAAGTGACTGTGTATGTTTCTGAGTGAATAAGTGTGTGTGTGTGCGGGCACGTGTATGCATGTGGCTGTGATTGAGAGGGCATGCATACCCTGTAGCTTGCACATGTGCATGTATATGCGTGCGACAGAGAGAGCACCTGCGTGTATGCATGTGGCTGTGATTAAAGCATGCGTGTGTGTGTGTGTGTGTGTGTGTGTGTGTGTGTGTGTGTGTGTGTGTGTGTGTGTGTGTGCACGTGTGTGTACGAATGAGTGTGTGAGTGAGTGTGTGAGTGAATAAGTGTGTGTGTGTGTGTGTGTGTGTGTGTCTGTGTGTGCGCACACGAGTCTGTATGCATGTGGCTGTGATTGAGAGGGCATGCATACCCGCTTGTGGCTAGCACATGTGCATGTATGTGCGTGCGACAGAGAGAGTTTGTGTGCATCTGTGTGTATGCATGTGGCTGTGACTAAATGGCCATGCGTGTGTGTGTGTGTGCATGTGCTTTATTGCGAGTTTGTGTGTGTGTGTGTGTGTGTGTGTGTGCATGTGCTTTATTGCGAGTTTGTGTGTGTGTGTGTGTGTGTGTGTGTGCGCACAAACAGGAACGGTCATTCTCACCTCTATGTCTTGGATGATTTTCGGGTAAAGCGAGTGGTAGTAGGAGTTGGGCGGGACTTCTGTTGTACGGTTCTTGAAGAGATACTTCTCCCTGGTGACGGACAGGAAAAAATAAGCCAATCAGTATTCCAGCCTCTACTGAAACACTACCAAAAAAAAACAAGCCCCAACAATTCAACTCCTACAATAATGGCATTGAAAATCCATAATTACACAATGCTTAGGCCAATTTGCAGGCAGGAAAAATGAGTCATGTTTCATCAGCAGTACAAACATGGGCAGCGTAATGGCTCTGGATATATGGTTACTTTCGGCCCCACCTAATGTGTTTGAGTATGTGTGCCATTACAAGCCATTATGGTATTTGCATAAAAGCTTGCTGGCTCTATGACTGAATGGCACCAAAGACGGATTAAATTCAGTTACAATACGCTATTCTTTGTGTATGAAACGTGGCAAGATCTCTGTTATGTTTACGTCACATGTCTCCCACGCATCCTATATTTGCCCTGACAGAGGAGATGCCCTGGGCCTGCTTTGATAGGAACGAAACCATTAAACCTCTCCTGTCTGACTTTGTCCTACACCAGCGGTTCCTAAACCTTTAAACTGCCTTGTACCCCTTAAGACACTAATGTTCTACCGAGTATTTGATATGCATTTTTATTTTTGCTAAATTATTACTGCATAAAATAAATGTGAACAAATATTATGTGGTGGTACCCATCAGAGAGTTGGATTGTAATGGGAGTAGATTAAATGTGAGATCCTTTCCATTAATGTCTGTACCTGAATGATAACCTCATGCTGGTGAGCACGAGAACCCCTTGACAGATTTATTTTGCACCCCCTTGAACTGACAACCACTACCCCACACAAATCAGGATCTGTGGCAGCCCTGTGTGTGTGTGTGTGTGTGTGTGTGTGTGTGTGTGTATGCGTGTGTGTGTGTGTGTGTATGCGTCTGTGTGTGTGCGTCAGTTAGTCAACACATCAGCACATTGATAGGTGGATGATACAACTACTGTGCTCTTTTTCATACAGAGGAAGTTGCTCAACCTGCTAAAGCACTTAATTCATAAAGCTTATAATCATTATTATAGTATTATATCATTAGCTCTCCACAGTGCTTTGACTGGGTTCTCTGGCACTACTGGACTGTAACAAAGCATGCCATTTGTATCTCTATCCTGTGTTCCTTTGTCAAACTGGGAAACACGTTGAGCTTGATTTCTTGTATGGAATTACATTACATTACACTTAGCTGACGCACTTTCACCTAAAATAACCAAGTCGCTCTGTATAAGGTACAGTCCCTGGAGTGTGGTTAGATGCCTTGCTCAAGGGCACTTGAGCCATGGCTGAGGGTGCAGGAGAGCAGTAGTTCAGGACTCCTTCACCCACTTCCTACTGGTACGGGATTCGAACCAGACATCCTTCAATCCCAAGACTAACTCCCTAACCATTAGGGCACAGTAATGTGGGGGGGGGTGCAGGGTCACTCACCACTGATGCCTCTCGGAGAGGCCCTTCCAGAGGGGGTCTGTGCGGACCATGCGCTCGATGAGCTTCTTCCAAAGCATGCCCTCCGAGATGACCCGCTGCCACTCCTTACACACCAGCTCGGCCGAGCACAGCGAGCGCGCGTCCAGGAACGACAGGATGTTCTCCGCTATGTGGTCCAGGCCTCGGGCTGGGGGAGGAGAGAGAGGACAGTCAGGAGGGAGGAACAGTGGGAAGCAACAGTGTGTTCAGACTGCTACGTCCTTATGCCCCTAGGTGTCACCTTCACAGTTTTGTCCCACTATTGCTTCTTAATTCTGTTTTAGGTGCATGGGATGGACTTCCTATCTGTGTCAGGGTGGCAGCCTGACATCGCTCTCTTCTGGGGTTGTGTCCTTTTTACACCTGCATCCATTTTTCTCCCCTTTTTAACTTCTGATTGCTCATTTTTGTCTTAGTTAAGCACTCATCAGTTTTGTCCTACTTTTTATGTTTTTGTAAATAAAATACCCCTAGACTCACCTCTAGATGAGTCCCATGACTTGTCACTTTTACATTTAGTTTGTAACACAGGCCAAAAGCAACTGGAGCTACCACAGCAGTGGAAGTCATTATTTCTGTATGGAGAGACGGCGAACTCATTGGTGAGAGCAAAATTCGTGGTCCCCGGAGCGTCTCGAGCAACCAGAGCGAAAAAGAGAAGTTGAAATCTAGTTAACTTTATGGTAATGAGCCATGATGCGGTTCGGCAGTAACCAATTGGAACGTGTAGATTTATTAACATCAGTTAAATTGCAAAGCATGACCGAACATTCTGGTTTCACTACATGAGCGAAAATTAGCAACATGAGCTACCGAGAGTGTTGCTGTTTGGGCTGCTTTATCGCTGTAATCACTTTTGGTCTTGTTAAGAAGGAAACACAAAACCTTGGACGTTTCATTAAAATCTAAAGTTGTAAAACCAAGTTCGGAGCGCAGAATTTCTATAATGCAACACTATTTCCCAATTTGCTTCACAGAAGGAATAAAGTCTTCTGACTTGCAAGTTAAGTCTTTACTGCAGTTTAAAAACAGAAATGTAATGATTCCAGTTCTGAATGCAAAACCCATAGTGTGATGAGTGGAAAATTTTACAGTGACCCTCAACCCCAATGGCAAATCAAGTGACATTCTACTGTGACACATGGGTAAAGTGCACTAGGGGAGTTTGATAGAGGTTGGAAGCTGTGTGCGTGTGACAGAGAGAGTGTGTGAGAGTGTGAAACGAGGAAAAGCAAATGTGTGAAATATGTGTTAAACGCTGCCACAGCACAGCATTGCCTTGAGGTAGGATATGATAAATGGGCTTGTCTGTGTGTGTGTGTGTGTGTGTGTGTGTGTGTGTGTGTGTATAAAGAGAAAGTATGAAGTCTTTTTCCAGCATGACATTGGGGTAGGGCGGCCACATGAAACAGTTGCACACAGCTGTGTGTATGCGTGTGTGCGTGTGTGTCTGGCCTGGGTACCTGGCAGTGCGGTGATGAAGTCCCGCTGTAGCATGGGCTTGAGGTAAGAGTTGATGTGTCCGTGCTGGTAGTGGCACATGCGCGAGATGAGGTGCTCCACGAACTCCACCTGGTCCCCCTCCGACCACTGGTCAAACAGCTGGATGCACACGTCCTTCTCCTTCTCAAAGTTGCCCTGCGACGGCCTCTTCCGCGAGCCCGCCACCACGCCGTTGCTCTAACCAAGGGGAGAGGCACAGAGAACAAGGCCTTACATACAGCTGCACTGTTGCCTGATGTGGTCACATTTTTAAACCTTTGTTTTTTTTGTCAATGCACTCATTTTGGAAGCATTTGTTGAACAATGATACAGCATATATATATATATCACACAATATATGCATGCACGGTTGTAAACACACACATACAAAAACAGAAAGACACACACAGAAACAGACACAGACACAGACACACACACACGAAACACTGACCTTGATCATTGTGGTCTTCTTTGGCGAGAGCTCGTCTGAGTGATTCTGAGGGTCCATGACGGTCATGTTCTGTGAGAGACACAGAGGAAGGGAAAAGGGGGAGAATACCACACAGGTTGAGTCTGAGACTAGACAAGTACGTAGGGGCTGGATGAGGGACGGACAGAAAGGTGAAGGAGGACGTGGAGGGGGAGGGGGGGGTTGCTATGGGTTACCGGGATACAAGGTGAGGGTCATTACAACAGGCAATTTGCGGGAAGGGGGTGGTCATTACAACAGGCAAATGAGGAGAATGGACAAAAACTAAGAGATGAGGCACAGGCACAAGGACATCACTGAAGGAGGTCTATAAGCTAGAGCACAAAGAACCCCAGGATGTCAGTCAGAGGGGCTAATGGCAGTCCAAGCGAAAGCATTAAGGTTTTGAATTGAATAAATTAATCAATTAATTATTTAATTACAAAAAAACCCTGACTAGTCATGACATAAATACACCTGAAGCTACCCTATGTAGAGGTGTCAGGTGTACACAATGACCAAATTTGCACATATGTTGCTTCATTTGGCTTGTTCACGCAGTTCTGGTTTATCTGTGCCTTCACAGATCTAACACGCCTGTTCAGAAAGCACATAGAGTGCAGAACAGCTGATCTGAGAACAGTGTGACCTTGGAGCAGCTTCTTTTGAGAGGGCTGGTTACCAGGCAGCAATGGCCTGACTCTGGCTCATCACGACACACTGCAAGCAGGAGAACCTATTAGGGCCACGCTGCGGAAGATGAAACGACCGCTCGTCCATTTGCAGACGGTGATTTGAGGACTCCATTCACCCACTCTCCTCATACAGGCCTTAATTACCACATTTAACGGAAGCACTAGGTCAGCTAAGTTAATAATGATCATCACTGGCAGGTCCATGCACCATTTCATGTGCCATGGTCATAGACTTAAGACTTTGACACCGAGATTATCACCACTTCTCAGTGTACGCTCTTCAGTGTACGCTACGTCTTGTAAAAGCTCTTTAAGACTGACCATGAGACTAATTTAATAGGGAGCACTGTTAAAAAAAGATGCTTTGCCTACCTATCTGATGTGAAAAAAGTGAGATAATAAACCCAACAACCTTGATTATAACAACTAGATATTACCCTACAGCACTATAATGTTTAAGAACACCACTTTCATTTTCAAGGATCGCAAGCTGAGGGTACAGTGGTGGCCCGTAGCTCTCTGAGAAATGTGATCCATCAGCCTGGACTTGTAACGTCCAGAGCATCCGGCCCTGCTCCAATCTGGTGCCACTCGTCATTCGCAAATTGAATTCCTGAGTGTTTATGATAATCAGGTTGCATCCTGATCTGTGTAGTGTCTACGAGGACTACAAGGCACAGCAAGTTCTGTTCCAATGCGTCTCTTCCGTCCAGACAGATATGATCTCTGCTGCTTACCAAAATCAAAATAGCTTTTGCAAAACTTCCCCCTCCACCTTCACCACACACACACAGTCACACGCAAAACCTGTCGGTGTAGTTCCACATGAAACATAGCCCAATGTAAACACTGTGGCCTGTAAAAAGTGTAGGCTGAAGGACTCCCAAACACACACACACACACACACAACAGCACTGGCTAGGTTGGCTGTTTGTACAAACACACTGGACATTTAAAATGACAAGACGCCCTGTCTAGTGTTAAGCGAAAGGGGACACTCAGGCAAACAAACACACGGGCAGACAGACAAACAAATTACAAGGACAGCAGCATAGACGGAAGGTTAAAACAAACAAACACACACACGCACGCATACACATACACACACACAGCAAGCAGGACTGGGGAGCGAGCACTAAAAGCATCTGGGGGGGGGGGGGGGGGGGGGCGGGGGCGGTAGGCAGACAGCATCATTTAAAAGTTGACAGGCAAGGCAGGCAGACAAGATGCGTAGGCGGCCAGGCAGGTGGGTGGGTGGGTGGGTTGTTGGGGAGGCGGAGAGGCAGGCAAGGAGGGAGGGAGGGAGGGAGGGAGGGAGGGAGCAGGGGAGGAGGGTGGAGAAGGTTGGGACAGGCAGGCAACTGGTGTGGCCAGATGAGCAAGCAGCTCGTGGCTCCTCATTTGAAGACACGTGGGCGGTGCCGTGAACGTGCCGACACGACACTCCGCCCACAGCCTGTGCCAGGAAGGAGAGCAGCCAGCCACACCCAGATCTCAGGGACACAGCTGGCAGTGCCAACTTAACTATCAATGCCCAACCAATGGCTTCCCAGTGGACTTTACGCCCAACACACAGCCATTTTGTTATTACTCCATTCCACCACCACTGGAGGTCATGTGTCCGTTGTTTTTTTTATTTTTTATAAACGCACTGGCACGATGAGCAAATGTCTCTGTAAGATGCTGCGTCGTACATTTATGAGCGTAAAGGACTTAGGAGTTACACCATTCCACCCCTCTCTCTTAAACATCGCTACACTACTCTCCTCCGCTGAGTACAGCTTCACATTAAATAATAAATCTGATGTGGCACCCATAAACGAGAGATGAGTACAGAGAGAGAGAGAGAGAGGGAGAGAGGGAGGGAGGGAGTGCGATAAAGAGGGAGAGAAAGAGCACGCAAGAGAGACCGCCTAAGGAACAAGCAGTGGGCCTGGGACACCCATCATTACCAGGAGCCAGAGCGGCCTGCATCCTGCAGAAAAAAGGGGGGGACAATGCTGAGTCGCGTGGTGCATGGGTGGGGGTGGGGGGTTGTGGTAGTGGTGGTCTGGGGGGGGTCAGGGGGCAGAGCAGAGGCACAGAACTAGGCACGGTAGGGGATGGAAAGGAAAGGAGATGGGAGTGGGGGGGGGAGTGTTTTTTTTTTTCGAGAGGAGGAGGAGGAGAGTAGAACCTGGTTGTGGGCCCGGGAGGAGGGAAGGCTCTGCAGGCACCTCAGTGCACACAAACTCTCTGCCACCGAGGAACAGCCCAGCCAGAGAGAGCGAGGTACAGAGCACTGTGAGAGAGGGAGAGAGAGAGAGAGAGAGAGAGAGAGAGAGAGAGAGAAAGAAGGAAGGAAAGAGAGAAAGGGAGAAAGAGGGGGTTGGGGGGACAGGAGAGCAGGAAAGGGACAGGAATAAGAAGCAGTTGAGTGACCATGTGAGACAGGTTGTGAAAGAAAAGAAGAAAGAGAGCGAGAGACGGGGGGAGATGGGCAGAAAGGGAGTGAACCAGATTAAAAAAAGAAGAGGTGAGGCAGAAGTGAGTGAACAAAAGAGGAGAAACGGAGGGAGACAAATATGTGTAGGGGGCCGAGGAGAGGAAGAGGGGGAAAGGAATTAAGTGAGGGAAGTGAGGGGAAAAAAACAGTATTAGAGCCAAACACACACACAGTTAGCGCAGACACATACAGACACAAACACACTTGTATAATGAACAAACACACGCACACAGAGGCACATACACTTAAGACAGAAGCCTTGTTAACATATGGGGTGGGTAAAGTTGTGAAGAGGATGAGCACAACCAGCATGATTCAGTATGAGGTGTACTGTACAACAGTGTAATGCTGTAGTTATTCCTCTGTTATTTGAGCCACACATGGGCCTACACTTTGGGTGAGTCGAAGTACAACTAAAACAAACAAAATCCCACCTATGGTTTTTGTTGATTTTAGTCTTATAATATTACGACATAACTTTCCTTACATAATCTCTTGAGGTTCAAAGTTCGCCGTGTCGTTGGGCTAAATGCAGCAACTGAACTTAACTGAACTATGCACATGAAGGAAGGTGTGTCTAGGTAAGAGCTGCCTTTTTGAAAACTTACGTGGCGTCTGTTCAGTTAGAACGACAATGTAGGCATACAGGTTTTTTTTTTTAATGTCAGACTTTTCAACACTAAACACGTGGTTATTTTAAAAATGTACAGCGTCAGTCACTTAGCAGTATTTTCAATTTCCTGTCAAAAATCTAAAGTGAACCAAAGATGACGTTTTATGTACATCTACCATTAATACAGCTAATCTAGCGTAATAAACATTCCCCCCTCAGATTGTCTGTTTAGGTTTGCTTGCATTAGGGTTTTATTCTCCTCCAAATGTCAAGTCTTTTATGAATGTCAACTTCCCAAAACGTTATCAAGCGTCAACACCCAAGATAAGTTAGTCTTATATGAAAGATACAAAGAATAAGAAGTGTTTAGCCGGTTCAATGGCATCACACAATATGCTTTGCCCATGGTAGTTTGTGTATTGATACTTTTCAAACATCACTGCTAGATAGATTTGACCTATAACAGCAAGGGGAGGGCGAGTGAAATCACCACTTCACCTAGCTAGCAAGCTAACTGCTACCCTACGGCTACTGTTAGCGGTGGACACTTCCTTCTACGCAGCAATAAAAACTCCTACTCGGGTTTGCGGGCTCATTAGAAAAGGGGCCTTTTGGAAGACATTTGTTGGTAAAACATATGGTATTACGTTAGCCTTATTGAACACGGATTCGAGGTCAGTGGCTAAACCAGCTACCTGCCCATTAGAGGTTTGCTAGACATGACGCTGGTAATAACAGAGGAGGCTAGCTATGCTACAGCCAAATGGCGCAGCGGCACTGCAATGACTGGACGCTCCCTTCATTTCTGACATTTTCACTGATAATTGACGATGGTCATTTATCTGACTGTGACCACATTTGCGTTCACGCGTACAGAGAATAGGTCATTGAGAATTCGGAATATTAACAACTGAAACAAATGAAAAATACTTTCCCGGGCCCGAAACTGACGTTGACATTATTTGTCTTGCTTGATATCGTTTATTTCCCTATCCCTTTCCCCAGCATCTGACGTTTCGGAATGTCTACTTCTTTACCATTCATTGAATTATTTAGATAATAGACTGGTTAATGTTATTCCTACAACAACCATAAATCGCGTCGTGTTTTAAGTGAGCTTTTCTACCTTCAGTTGACAACTTACCATTAGCTCCAGCGTTTTGTCTTCCATCTCCGGCTCCATATTGTTGTTCCGCCCGAAACTCGAAGCGAAAATGGAAACCCAGCCCTGCGTCGCTGTCCGCATCGGAGTATACGTCACGGACCATGGCAGGGAGTGTTTTGTGCTTGTAATGACCCTACAAAGAAGGCACTTCAACGCCCTCTTGTGAAAAGCAACTGTGTGATTGGGCATACCATGATGGAAGGCGTGTTTTTGTAAAGCATGGTTCAATGTGATTGGCCTCAACAATCACTACGGCTTTCCCCAACAACACTGTTGCCGTTTTTTTTTTTTTTTTTTTTTTTTACTTACAGAAAGAGCTAGCTAAAACATCACATTATACTGCCACATTAACAGTATCAACTGGAAGGAGGCCATTCTGAAGACCTCTACATTCACCCCCAGTGAGTGACAAATACCAGATATTTATCTGGATACGAGTTTATATTTGTATGAAATAAAAAAGCGATGCCTGTTTTTCGAATTGGACGTAGTTGACATTCCAACTTTCCAAACAGACAGAATGTTAAAAAGAGTACAGTTCAAAATTAAAATCATGTTCATTGACATGTTGTGAAACAGACACACAGTTCGACTCACCCGTAACACATCATCCGAGTCAGCATAAAACAGCCACATACAAGTCATATCTGAATTATTTTATAGAACCCTTGCACCTTCAAAATGAAAACAGCAAAAATTCAAATTTGTTCAGGGAACAGCACACTGAAATGCATTTCATTGAAACATAGCTGATTCCCCATTATTTCTGCTATGCATCACCGGCTACATAATGAGTATTCACATAATGGCTTCTCTCTGAATGTGCTCAGGATTGTCAACACAGACTGCTTGTTGGACAGAGAAGATCTTGCTCTTCCATTTCATTGGTCATGCAGCATTGCTGGCAAGCCATCCAGTAGAGAGGAAAAGGAGACAGGTGGGAAAAAATACAGGAGTAGATGAAGAACCAATTTTTGTTTTTTTTTGTTAAGCAGTTCAAATTTAATACTTCTTTGTCCCCCATTCGCTACAGAAAACCAGGTAAAAAAAAAAAAAAAAAGGAAAAGAAAAGAAACAAAAAAATCCTAAACAATCATAAAATACAGCAGCATTGGTTGCCTGTAAAAAAAAAGAGAATGAAATAGAAATGCAAAAATTGACCCATGGGGAACAGAAGAACCTGTCAAGGGAGGAGGGACATAAAGAAAAATATATAATATATAATATATATATATTTCTGTATAAGAGGAGCAAGTCCAACATTTTTCAGATGGGGCCATGAGTATCTTGGGCACGTGCTGTTGCAATATTTTTTTTTAAAAAAGAAGAAAAAAAAAAAAAAGAAAAAAGTCAATACATTGAACTAAAAAAGGCGAGTTCAATCCAGAGTATTCTAAGGCTGGGGCGTTACTTTGTTACTCATGAAGGGTTCTCTCTCTCCTTTTGATTGACAGGCAGTCACTCCTCTTCAGCATATGTACTTGTAATATGTGTATCTGTGTGAGTGTTTGCAGTTGATAAGGGGTCCATGGTCTCTCACTGCTGAGAGACATTTTTTTCTCATTCCTCATTTCTTCAATTACTTCATCCATTCTTTCTTATTTATCTCCCCCATGTCAGTCCCCGACTACCTAGTAGTCATCCAAATCGAAAAATTCGTCGTCATCTCCCTGGTACTCCATGCCCGTGAAATCCACCCTGTACCTCAGAATTCCTGCAGTGGACACAAGAAAAGACACAAATGATGAAGGATGAAAAACAAACTACACCACACGAAGGAAGAGTAAAAATAAAAAGTAACACTACATTAGTAATATCACTGGTAGCTTAAAAAATGCCATTAAATGGAAAATCTTACCCCCAATCCCACCAAAGCCTTTGACAAACTGTGATCCCTCCTGGCTCTTGTCTGTGACAATTTCCAGCGTGGCTCCGAATTTCTTGTAGTTATTGGCGAACCATTCCAGCAAAGGCATGCACTCTATTAGCTCGTGCTCCTGTCCTGTCTGTGCACGCACACACACACACACACACACACACACACACACACACACCAGATAGTCATGTCAGAAGCGCGCTCACCATTGAAGATTTTGAAGCACAAGTCAACACAAGTATTCACACTTACCTCCTTGTCTGTGAAATGAGACTTGTCCTTCTCCTGTTCAGGTGTCAAATAAATGGTTTTCTCATCTAAAGGGAGGGGGAAAAGTAATAAGTGTGAAGTGTATTGTGAACAAGTGAAAGACAACTCTGAATCCATGCTCACATTCTTTGCCCCACACCCACACCCATTGTTGTCTTAAAAATACCCAATGGCAGGCATGATGTACTTGGAAAGTGAAAAAAGAAAGAAACGCATACCAAAGAATGCTTATTAGAAGCTGGCTAATGGCAAAAAAAACCACCATAGAAGCACAGCACATGCTTATCACTGACTTTTTTCTGAAGCCAAAGGGTAAAAAATGTCTGAAAGATACAGGGTTTGGCAGAAATGGAAATTTCAGCAAACACGGGAAAAGACTTTCAATTCGCTATTCCTGCGTTATCAATGACCAGGCAACAGTCATGCCAAAATCACTTTCGATACAGGGTGCGTTAGACACTGTAACATATACATAGCCTGATACAAAAAAAATTCAATGGAAAAAAGGTTTCTCTGCACACTTCCATGCAATTACAGCCAAGCTCTCAGGTCTCTAAAAGCCCGAGTGTCATGAGTGTGGTGTATGACATTTTAAGACTAGAAATATTATTATGAATTGTGAAAATTGTATTGAGCAAAGCTAATCACACAGAGGGCGATTCTATGTACTTGAAGGGGAGCCAGGATTGTCCCAAGTACCATTCTCTGGGCCATTGTTCTCTGCCCCATGGACTCTCAGGATGTATCTCATTGTGTCCAAGTTCTCGTAGACGATAAGGATCTCCACAGCTCCCATCTCCAGGGCTTTCAGGGTGTCCTCCACGCCGAAGCAGTACTTCCCAGTGTCCTGGCTGATCTCATCAAAATACCTCCCTGTGGAGAAACCGGAGCATGAGGTGGGTATAGGATAACAGTACTGAGCCCCACTGTAAACCGCCTCAAAGCCCACTGCAGGTGGAGCCAACCCGTATGGCCTGGCGCTCTCCTCCACATGGAATCCAGTCAGGTTACTCTCCATGACAACCAGCTTTGAGCTTAAGCTGCTAGCATGGTGGCATGAGTGTAAAAATAAAAAACACAGCCATCTTCACAGACACACACACACACACACACACACACACACCTACCAATGAGTTTCTTCTCCTGGATAAACTTGACGTTGGACAGCACTTCTGCGGAAAGTTCGATAGCTTGGTTGAATCCGTTCTCTCCTCCGTATGAGATGTCTACCAGCTTTAACACTTTCGCTTGTAACCTCTGTACGTGAGATAAAACACCAAAGACAACACACATTAGACAACCACAGAACGGCTACCAAGGGTGCCGGTGAAATTTGGCAACTGCAATCATTTCTAATGAAATAACAAGCATGTGGCCAATAACTACAAACACCCATCAAAGACCTGGGGCATGTCAAGTTGCAGACAAATGACTTAATAACAACGATTCAGCTTTGGCTTCCATAAACACGCACAAAAGGAGAGATTTGAAACTGTTAAGTGCTAAACCAAAATTTTCACGTTCTCATTGAGAGGGACCACTGTGTGTGTGTGTGTGTGTGTGTGTGTGTCTGACCGCAACCACATTAGTTCAACACTGAACTCACGGAGTTGCTAAAGTTGAGTTCGACAGAGTTCAGATTTGTTTTGCAGGAGTACATTTAGAATCAGCTTAGGGTGGGGAAAAAAAACTTCAAAATAAGGAACTGCATTGTATAAGGAAAACATATGGTAGCACCACTTAAGAATGAATGATAAGGAAGTGGGTTCCATGTAAAACAGGAGGCCAGAAATCCACAAACATACCGGGTCAAACATGTCTGACTGACTGAGCTCGGTTTTGAAGTCAGCAGAACCAGCCAGAACCATGCCGGCCACGTTGACCTTGTCGTTGGAGACGAACAGCTGGACCGCTGTCTCGGCCACCTTCCTCACGTAGTTGTGCCTCTTTTCCATCCTCAGACGGGCGAAACGCAGAGCAGACTGTCCTCCTCTGCCTGAGGAGGTGGGAGAGAGAACCAGACATCAGTGTAAAAAAAAAAAAACAGGACCAAAAAACCACATGTGTTTACAGCCTGATATTCAGGGTTACTGGTTGCTGCTTTAAGACGCATGCCAGGGCTGAACAAATGCCTCAAACCAGGTCCGTAACGACATTTTGGTATCCCTTTAAAAAAAATCACACACCTGATTAAACAGACTGATATCCAGACCAGAGCATGGCTCATTCACTGGGTAAAGCTACAGCTGTTACAACACTTTGCTGTGAGAGCTCTTTTTCCTCAAGCAGCGAGACCGCTACATCTCATTTTACGTTGGAGTCTACAAATTTCATGGATTCAATTCTGGCCTTGGACAGGGTGCGCCCCCCTGCAATGCTGAAAATGCTAATCAGTGTGACTTCTGTTGAAGCTACAAGGTAAAGTGAAGAAACACAAAAAATGTTTGAAAGATACAGGGTTTGGGGGAAACTGATATTCCGGCAAACACGGGAAAAGACTTTCCATTCGCTATTCCTGCGTTATCAATGACCAGGCAACAGTCATGCCACAATCACTTTCGATACAGGGTGCGTTAGACGCTTTAATTAAAGCATAGCCTAATAAAAGCAGATGTTTCTAATTAATAATGTGATCAAAAAAAGGCTTTCCTGCACATTTAATCCCAAGCAAGCAGTTTAAATTATAGCAAAGTGTTTAGTCTACACACATTAATTTCCTACTTTTTTTTTTTTTTTTAACATACATAGCTGTGAATGCAATGTATGTCATTCTAAACTTAGAAGTAATATTAAGAATTTGTGTGAGGGCAAAATGAAGGACAACAGCAAATGATGACTCAAGTAGCTATATTGAGCCTCATGCCCTTAGGCTGAGATACTGTGCTGATTTCATTTTGACACATATATGCTAGAATAGTTAGCATCACATCGTACATTAGGCTTTGAGTGGTCGCTAAGGCTGTGTAGAGAAAATGGTGGGCCGAACACCTTACCGTGCTTCTTGGGGAGATCCACGGTGAATTTGTGTAGGACTTCCCTAGTGTTCCCTTGCAAGGTCCCGAACAGTGCGCCACTCCCGTCGATTACAATAAACCCAAACTTGCTGTCGTCGGACAGAAGGGCCGTCAGCGCCTGCGGGCACGAGAAACACGAGACACGAGATTACCAAAGCTTTGCCGTTAATAATGAACAGGAAGATGAACTCAAGGAAGGAATGTCAACAGCTGCTAAAGCAAAGGCACAAAGAAACACACACACGCAAGCAAACAACACACACGCACACATATATGCACAATCCCTCTGCACACACAGGCACATAAACGCCGCCTTTCTCACCTCGGTGTGGAACTTGTTGTCGCAGAGATAGAGAGAGGTGTTGATGGGTTTAAAAGGCTCAAAGTCAATGTTGACTTTCTTCTCCTTTCCCTCCTCTGTGACTATGGTGCCACAGTACACCACCAGGCCATTAGGGGGAACTGTAAAATAAAGTATTGACAAAGATAGTCAACTCTTGGGGTGGGGGGGTGGGGGAAGAGTGCAAGAGTCACACTACGTACTACTGGTGGATTTCAAAATATGTACACATCACTTATGTTTGCTTCCTAAACCTAACTGCCCCGATTCATTCCTATTAACCCGTGTTGCTTATGCACAGTTTTTGTTTGTGTTTCTGTTCTCCTCCCTTACTTCTTGCACCCTGTCACTATCTCTCTCTACCAAGACAGGCCCACATAAATGAGTCCATGTTCTGTTCGAGGTTTCTTCCTGTAAAAAAAGGAAGTTTCTTTTTTCTAGCCCCCCGTCACCCACGTGTTTGGCCTAGGAAGGTTCTACCTCTGTAAAAGTGCAGTTTCACCATTTCAGAGTAGTGACAGTTTCAGCGCTTTTGGATTTTTTTTTTGTATAGATAATATATCTGAATTGAATAGTTTCTCCATAATCCAACAAAAAAACCCCTGATTAACAAAAGGAATTCCACAAAACTTTTTTTCAATCTTCCTAGCCAAAGTAAGACATCCCATAATCAAACCAACAATGAAACGTCCACAGCTAACTAGCATTGTAATGTTATTTATATTGTAATGGACAGCGAGTGTGTTTATAACCTCCTTTTTAGCCTTCCGCCTATGGACAACAGTTGTAAATAAGCTACAGAGCAAACTCTGGTACAGGGTTTGTTATGTACATGCCGTCTGTTAATTAAACTAATAAACTAAACAAGCAGTCACCTTTGTTGTACAGTTTAAGTCTCTGCTGTACTGAGGTGATGGCCCCGAGCACGGACAGCCTGTTGACTCTGCTCTTGATGTTAGAGGCAGTGCCAAACTCATCGGCCAACATCTTGGAGACTCTAGAGATCTGATCCTTGGGAGGGATGATGAGGGAGATCATGCTGGTGCCATTCCTGTTGAATGAGGACGACAAAAAGAATTAGCAATATGCACAACTTTGAGATGGAGATTCAAAGCAGTGCCCTAGTAAGTGGTTTAATTTGGGGGGAAAATTTACTGTGGTAACCATATGCATTAACTTTACCATGCATATGCTAGAATGTAGTATTAAGGATGCTTTGTTTCTGGCAACACTTATGGGATAGCAGTTAAATGATGCATAATGTTGTTGGGAGTAAACATTACACTTTACGCAACAGTGCGCAAACATGGATACTCAAGACACTGCTATCCAGTGCTTACACTCTGAACACATCCTACTTTATACTTATACAATGAAGATACATTAACTACTATACACATCATATCACAATCATGAAACTTGTTGTAGCCGTGGGGAAGCAAGAACTACCACTGCTATTATTACTAAAACACAGGCTTGTCTGACGACACATACACTGGTGTGTACTTATTAGCAGGCAGTTTAACAAGGTACTAGGAGTCAATTTACTGTGTACACATTTTACATGCTTAACCAAAATATAACTCTGATTTTAAAATGCCCAGGTGTATTACAACACTTTTGAGTTGTGGAGGCTCAGTGCATACATACAAACACAGTTTAGGATTAGTTACATATCTACACCTGCTAGAAAGAGGACAATTGTATGCTTTGCCAAAACTCGTACATGACCAGCAAATTCATGGTATAAAGGTATTAAGTTATAACCCAATTTAACATGAAACCAACCTGATAGCGTACACTACACCTCTGTACTACAAAACAGGACACAAATGAAGCCATGGGGCCGACCTTGCGTGAAGGACTTTAACTATAATGACGCATTGTGTCTTCTCTTACACATGCTACCTGTCAAAAAAGGAGGTGAAATGCCGGTCGCGCTGACGTTGCATTTACGCACTAGGGAAACCTTTTGGTCATTGTGGAGCAGCTAGGACTGTACCTAACGTTGCGAGCCAGTAATTTCATCACCTACAGCCCTCCTAACAATGTACAATGGAAAACGTACCCTTACAACACCACGGGCTCGTCAGGCTTGTTGTGACTTGCGATTAGGAGAGCCTAGCTTTTTGTTTGTTTGTTTAAGGTAATGCGATCGTGACACCCTCAAACCTGGACCATGTCGAAGACAACAGGCTTGCAGTTCGTACTTCTATTGAAAGCTATTAACCTGTGTCTCGCTAAGCCCTAGATGGACAAAACAAAACTTTTACGTCATACAGTTGCCACGAAACAGAATATGCATTTACCAATGCTGCCACTAATTAAAATAAAAGATAAACAAAGCAGCAAAACATTCCCATGTAACACTTCTGGTATAAACTGACTTTGCCACATGTGAACCACCGAATGCGTTCGAACCGCGTTTTACCCAGTGTACAGACTGACGCCATTATTGTACCTACAAATCGTATTATACAATTTCTCAAAGTGATAGTTTGACTTAAAAAACAAACTCAATAAAGCAGGTATGCTTGATTACTCCGACTTAAACTTGCATAAGATACCACTGACAGTGGAAAGTTACAGACTTTTCCCTCTGTTAAACGAGCAGTGCTCTGATATGGAATATCAGTGAGCTTCATTTTCCCTAGGCATGGTGTTACAATCAGTATCCACTGTCTACAGGCCCTGAAGTGCTTACTGTATAACTTGGTACACACCAAAAAGCATACATTAACTCTACGCAATTGCTTTAAATGAGTGGCTGGTTTACAACACCTATTGAGGGACCCAAGGCCATACGACCAGTTTCTGCCGGTCTGACAGAGAAGCGTGTAACATGCGACAAGATTGTCATCAGGGTCTGAAGCCAGTTCTGCCTATAAGCTAATGCTAGCTACGCTAACATGGCGCAATTCATCTGCCAGCATAGCAATATCACACTTCTGCGGTGAAAAACGACATTGTCAAAACTACAGCATGACAGGTCGCAACTCCAAAATGTAGTTTTCGCGCTAAAGGGCTAAAAGTTAACGTTAATTAAAAGTCTACAACGTGACATGAATCGCCGGGGAAAAAAGGCCTCTCTTGGCCTCCCGCGGCCTTCAATACTTATTAATCTTCGTTGGATAAAGCAATCGCTCCACGCGGATGGATATAAACATTGCCGATACACCTTTTGTCCAGAAAAGGATCCCACCAGCCGAATCCAAAAACTATACCATGAAGTCTCGTGGCTGCACCCCACTAGCCGGTTGCCTACTCCTCCCAAATCCCCGGCCCTTTACAACAGCTGGCTTCTCATAGTCTACACGTAGCTCGGTTTTCACCTCGCAGAGATGTCGACAAAACGAAACCGACTAAATTATGTATTTTTTTGTTTACATACCCCCTTGCTGCTTCCAAACTTTTGATCAGCTTCTTGATTTTCCATATCTCCACGTTCCTGTCCGCCGCGCTCGGGTCGTCCGCCATCTTTCCTGTTGTAATCGCTTAGGAAAAAAAGCAACAGAGTACATGTAAAAACGGCAAAAGTACAATCGATTTAATGTCTCAACAGTGAGATTTATGGATAATATAAAGTCGGTGTTACAATGTTTCACAAAAGGCCATGGTCTGCCCCAATACCCTTAGCTACTTCCGCGCAAGTCTCACCTGGCGTAGACAACCACCCGGGAAGGAAAGACCCAACACCGGCTGACGGTGTCAGTAAACTGCGCGGCAAAACTAGGCCCTCTTTCTCCCCAGGCCCTAGCGTCCACCCTATTGGCTACCACATATACTGCCTAACTACAGTTTTCGTAGCCACCGTGCTATAATTGTGCTAAATTCACTATTTTAGCCAAAGAAGTAATACTTGAATTTTACCTTCTTCTGGCTCCGCCGCACCACTCGGGGTTTTTCTGCGCTACGGACGCCGCGATTTTGTTTCGTTCGTCTGCTATGTGACGTTGCTTCTCCTTGCCGGTTCCGTACCACGAGCAACGCGTGGTGCGAAAGAAGTTCACATGTGGGAGGTGGATCTCAGATTTTCTACTTCCTAGAAACCCGCATAGAAACGCTACGATAGACAACTCTAATTGGTCAGCCTGTAAGCTTCTCAGGAAACAAGAAGTCATGGGCGGGATACAGAATGATTTAGCCTCACGGGAGTTGTAGTGCTTTATAACAGGCAGTTATAACATTTTTAACCCTAAAAAGAAATGGATCACAAGGTTTCTGATGTGATTTGTGAATAGAAATAAAGAGACACAAGCTCACAGCCCCTTGGTTGTTGGAGGAAAAGCCGTATGCTACTGTGGAATGGGTCAATAAAAACACTAGCCTTAAAACTATTGTAGGGCTATTGCCATAAAGCCTTAGGTAGACATACAGTTAATCTAGGTGGGGAAATAGTTAACAAGATATGACTCCACCCATTATCAAAGCAGCCCTGGACTATGTAAGTAAAGACTTCACATCAGGTGAAACAGGTTTGAGTGCAGACTCCAGAATGCACTGGATCAACAATATGGAAACAAAATCTATTAAACACAGGTTGATGGTAAGTGGTTTTATATTGCAAGCAAACAAGTTTGTACAATGATCTTCATCATTCAAAATGCTAGATACCACATCTAATTGCAGATCTAGGCTTTAGGCCAGCTTACTTTAGCAGATTCCTTGGGGAAAAAAAACAGTTGAATCTATTTAGTTTATGGTAAATTGCTTTATCAGATGAACTTTTTGTTAGCTAGGCTAGTTATTGTTTGTGGTTTTTATGGCTTTGTTCTTTAATAAGCTGTTTGCGTTGGACAATCCTTTTATGTAAAGTTTATGTAACTTTTCATAAACACAGGCAAAGAAAACATAACTCAGAGTAACAAACATTTAGGAAATAGAAGAGGTGCTTAGTACATTAAGCCTGTTTATATTTGCTCAGATTTGGGTGGGGAGACAAGAACAAAGTGCAAAAAAGTGTGTGAATAATTTTTACTTTAACAATTCTAGCTATGTTTCACTTTCAATATTTTGCAAGAGCATAAGCATGCCTAGGTACGCAAAATAAACCAAGCAAACCTGTTTGGAAATTGCTTCCTGGAGAGATATATATCAATATGCATACTTCAGTGACATACTGTATGTGTAGGACATCAGCAGACCAGCACACTATAAAGTTTGTATGATTCTGTTTTCAGTAACTGTAACAAAATCACTTCTGAGAAGAAAAAATAATGGCTGAATCGTGTACAAGACCTGATTACACAAGGTAAAAGATCAATTAAGAAAGCAAGTGAGTGTAATAATGGTACTGGAGTAGAGCATAAAATATATTGCATTTGAATGCTTGTAGCATGTATATGTGTGGGTGAATTCAGACAGAGTATAACATTGTTATTTAAACTTGTTTCAACTGTCTGCTGAAACTAGGCCTGCTCTAATGTGCTTTTATTTCTTTTTTTAAACAATGCATTTAACACACTCATATAGAACTATGGTGATACCTCAGAAGTGAAGCAGAAAAAAATTGTGCAAAATTAGTGAAATGAACTAGGCTTAACTGTTGAAAACATGTTAAAACGTTACATTAAAAAATGTAATCTGGAGTAAACATACAATTTTAAATGAATAAAATATCATGTTGCATTATTAAAGAAATACCACTCTGTCAAAAAAAATGTTGACCCTCTTCAATTTTATTCTAAACAGTCCTGAACCCACCACATCTGCTGAGATGCCATCTCCTCATCTGCAGTCTTTGATGTGTGATCAGACACCTTCTTGTAAAGACGTAGAAGTTAATGCAAGGTAAACAGACACAAACACACACACACATGACTGAGATGAATGGCGGTGCTCCATCCTAATGTTTGATATGTATTTATAATATGTTAATGTAATGATATAGGTGTACAGCTTCGACCGAGAGGTCAACATCCCCATCTCCCAGCCATTTGTCAATGAAAAGTGAACAGTCAATGGACTGGATAGTGCATTTTCAAAAAGGGTATGTCTCTTCTTTTCATATTTTTCTCTTAATGTTTATTGCTTGTTAAGTTGCATTTAAAGTGCTGCAACATTTAACAGTTCTGACCTTAACAGATCTCCCTCTTCCATACATTCTGGTTTGGATTTAAAAAGGGAACAGCCCATGGCCCTTGACGTACACTGTCATGCAGAGTCAGAGGAGCCAAGGTAAAGCAGTGTTAATTAAAGGGCATTTTGAAATGAGCTGCTTTTTTGGATTAGACAGAGAAGCAGAGACAGACAAACGAAAACAATTCACCTAGATTTTTTTGGTCTTCAGACACTGCACATTCATAGTGATGTTGAATATCTTAGAGCAAAACTTTCAACTCAGTTATGTTCTATTTTAAAGAGGTAAGATATAAAGTAATGTTTAAACCCTTGTGTCTGCTTTTTAGAACATGTAATAAAAGGCTCCTTACAAGACACACAGATACACCAAGATATTTTTATAAATTATGTGACTTACGATTCTTTTATAGAATCTTAGCTTATTTAAGTCCCAAAAAGCACCATTAAACATCAACAATTCTTTTGTCACAGTATCATTGTGAGTGAACCAGAGGAATCTCTTGAATCCAACAATCCATCAAGCAACATCAGCTCAAAAAATCCAGATCTTCCTACCGCTGTGACAGGGTAATATCTTCATTGCTAATAAAGTAGTATTGAGTGGCATATTTTCTTTAGTCCATCACAATAACCCCAAATCAAAAATAATGCCTTCAAATGCATGCCATTTGCACATTTACTAATGTATTTAATTCCCAACCTTGCCGATAACAAGTCAGTTACAGATGTCGTTTTATGTTTTGTCCACAGAGGACAGATAAAGAGAACAGGTTCACCAGAGACCTACTACTCATCAGTGCACAGTGCCTCTGTGGAGTCCTTATCAGGAACACATGATGATGCTGACATTGAGAGGTACCCCAAGGACATGCTCACAAATCTAATACATGCTATATGCACAGGAACTACCCTGAGTGATTATTGATAAGTACTGGCATTTATTATTATCAATTTGTCAATTTCTCTTATGATTTTAATTGCAGCCACCATGGCAAGATCATCAACAAGGCCCAACAGAAGCTAAAACAGAGATATAAAAAGCAGTTTGAGTATGTGTTTGAAGTTGTGGAACAACAAGGCATTCACAGTCTTCTGAACAGCATCTACACTGAGCTCTATATCACAGCAGGAGGCAGTGGCAAGTTCAACACTGAGCACGAGGTGTGGCAACTTGAGAGGATGCGCAGGCTCAAAGAAACAGGCCACATTTCCATCAAATACAATGACATCTTCAAACCCTCTTCCACACAACAGATGAGTCCAAGAACAGTTCTTACAAAAGGGATTGCTGGGATTGGGAAAACGTTTTCTACGAGAAAGTTCATCCTTGACTGGGCAGAAGGAAATGCTAATCAAGATGTTGACTTCGTCCTGCCGCTTCCTTTTCGGGAATTGAATTTAAGGAGAGGACAGGAATGCAGTTTGGTGGAACTGATCCACACCTACTTTCCAGAAATGAGTGATGTGAAGATCAATGATGTCAAGATCATTGTAATCTTTGATGGCCTGGATGAGTGTCGACTAACCTTGGACTTCTGCAACCACAAGCAACTGACAGACATAAACAAACCAACATCAGTGGACATGTTAGTAACAAACATCATCAAGGGACATCTGCTGTCCAGCTCCTCCATTTGGATCACATCTCGACCTGCAGCCACCAATCAGCTCCATCCTGAATGTGTTCAGAGGGTCACAGAAATCAGAGGGTTTAATGATGTACAAAAGGAAGAGTACTTTAGAAGAAGGATCCCTGACAGAGCTCAAGCCGAAAGGGTTATTGAGCACATGAAGTCATCACAGACCCTCCATATCATGTGCTATATGCCTGTGTTCTGTAGCATGTTGGCCACCGTCCTGCAGACAATGCTGCACGAGTCACATGGGGATCATTCACCCCCAAAAACCCTGACACAGATGTTCACTCATTTCCTCATGATCGAGGTGCAGCTCAAACATGAAAAAGATCGAGCCAAGAACCTGACCCCAACTGAATCAGATGAGGAGATCCTCAGCAAACTGGGCAAGTTGGCATTCCAGAACCTAGAGAAGGGACAACTGATTTTCTATGAGGACGAGTTGACGGAGTGTGGCATTGACTGTGATGCACACAATGGGCTCTTTGCGCAGCTGTTCAGGCAAGAGTCTGGGATTTCTGACAAAAAGGTCTACTGCTTTGTTCACCTCAGCATTCAAGAGTACCTTGCGGCTTTATATGCTGTTATCATGTGCACAAGAGAGAAAGTCAATGTCATGACAACTGATGACCCATTAAGCCCCACCACTGATACATGCATGTCTCCAACAGAAGCAAAGCTAACCATGTCTTTAGATGAACGTTGTTGGTTTTCTTTGTGTAAGACAGCCGTGTGCAAAGCCTTGAAAAAAGAGAATGGAGAACTGGACCTGTTCCTACGTTTCCTTCTCGGCCTTTTGTTGGAGTCCACCCAGAAGATCCTCAGCAGTCGACTCTCCTGGACGAGAATCAGCCCTAGCACTGTGAATGAAACTATCAGGTTCATTAAGAAGAAGATTCGAGAGAGCTCATCACCAGAGAGGATCATCAACCTGTTTCACTGTCTTCATGAGATAAATGACAACTCCATCGTTAAGGAGATCCAGGAGGTTATGAGTTCTGGGAAGATGTTGAGTGAAACTCTAGAGCCAGACCAGTGCTCCGCCCTTGCCTATGTACTTCTGATGTCAGAGAAGATTCTGGATGTGTTTGATCTGAAAACATACAACACAACAGAAATGGGGGTTCAACGGCTAATTCCCGTAGTCAAGACTTGCAAGACTGCCAAGTAAGTCCAAGGCTATTTTCTTTAATAATTACACGTAGGCCACAGGAAACTGATGTTTTTCTTTCATTTGTCATTACAGACTTGATGATTGCAATCTCAGTGAACCATCTTGTGAGATTATAGTGTCAGCTCTCCAAACCGTCAACTCACATCTAGTTGCATTGGATCTGAGCTACAATGACCTACAGGATTTGACAAAGCTGATGTCATCGGGGCTCAGAAGTGAAAATTGCAAACTGGAAAAGCTGATGTAAGCATATAAATATCTGTAAACAATTTCATTGAACAGTGTTGTTCAAAGGTAAACTCTATACCACTACTCCTGTCTCCAGTTTTTGCTTTTAACTGCATGCTATTCCTCTTCAGCTTAAAAGTGTGTAATCTGTCCAAAGAGGCCTGTTCAGACATCGTTTCAGCCCTCCAGTGTCCTCACTCTCACCTGCAAGAAATGGATTTGGGTGGAAATGCTTTGCAGGATGAAGGAGTTCAGCAGCTCTTGACTGCATTTTCGAGTCAACATTGCAATATAGCAAAACTGAGGTTAGTGAACTAATATCTGGATGAAGCAGTTCAATCAGAGAAGGCAAAGATAGAAAATGATAATAGAAATATAAATAGTAGGCTATATTTATGTTTATGACAGCAGACACTCGGCAGACACATTTTTTTCCAAAGTAACGTACAACACTTAAAAGACATTTTAAACAAAATACTTGGCTAAAAATCTAAAAAAATAGAAATAAAAATACTATCTTTTTGTTAATTTCTACCTCTCTTCTGTTTTTTCCTCTCTTTTTTGTACTCTGTGTCACAGGCTTGGAGACTGCAGTCTTACAGGGAGCAGTTGCACATACCTGATCTCAGCCCTTGAGTCACCTCACTCCAAACTAAGACAGCTTGTTTTGGATAACAATGATATCCAGGATCCAGGAATAGAAACACTCTCCAGAATACTGGACCAGCAATACTCTAAACTGCAGAAACTTGGGTGGGTTGAGCGTTGGGTATGCAGCTGCCAAAAGCAATATGGGAGTAACCAAAATACTTATCTAAAGAAAGTTAGATATGATCTGCATCATGTGTGGATCATATCTAACTCTTTGGTTTATACACTTTTGGTTCTCATTGTGTAACCAAAATAGACTGTGGATTTGCATGGTTTTACACTGCATTCTAGCCATACAAAAATGTCTTTGAGACATCAGCTTTCATGCTCTAATTGTCCTTTTGGTCCCTTTGGCAGGTTGTCAGGTTGTAGAGTCACCAAACGGGGTTGTGGTTCACTTGCTAAGGCTCTAAAAACAAACACTGCAACTCTACAACACCTGGATCTGAGCTACAACTACCCAGGGGAGATTGGAACATGTCTGCTTTCTGCTGTACAGGATCCCAACTTCAGCTTACAAACACTAAGGTATACAGCAGTGTACAATCCTAAAACACCACATTATAAATAAAAATACTTAGCTAACATTTTAAACACAAATATTTTAGGAAGAAAGTGTAAGCATAACTTAAGTAATAGTCAGTAACAATTTATATCACTGCACTATTAATGATTTAAACAAAATAAAATTAGCAGGGAATAAGCTATATTTACAGCCTTTTTGTCTTTACTTTCAGTTTGGAGAATGGTGGACAGAACAGAGACAGACCTGGGCTGAGGAAATGTATGTTGAAAAACTAAGCACGACAGTTTATCCTACTCACAAGTTTATTATTTGTTTAAATGTGTATTGTGTATTATGATCAGGTCTAGGGCTGGGTGATTGATCTGTTGTGATCAGTGATCGTGATAAAATTGAGGCCAGTCACGTTGATCAGCCTTGGCCATATTTAATCAGACATGAAGTTATTTCTTAAAGCTGATGTCATTGTTGACAAAAAAAGTTATACAATGTCAGTTGTGTGGCAAGGGTTTGGTTATGGCCAAAGTGACATGGGGCAAATAAAGCCTGTATGCCTATATCGCCATATCGATCAGCCCTAAACAGGTCCCTGGTGTGATCCGCATTATTGATATTAAGAGCATATGGATATTTCCTGTTTAACTTACACTACATAATTCATGGTCATTAACTCATCATTCCCTTATCATTGCGATCATGACTGTCATTATAATTGACAACAGCACTTTATTGTTGTTATTGCTATGTGTAATCAGGGCTCAGATTTTGTTTTGTTTTGGGTTTTTTTTATGAGGGTGTGAGTTCAAATTTCACACGGTCTGATTATAGTCTGATTATAATGATGATTGGACTGTTGTAATGCGCCACCAGAAAGAGCACTGTGTGAGTCACTGGATGACAGTGGTAGTGTCTTCTTCACACGATTTTCCTTTTTTTCTTCCAATCTGCACTCTTTCTACCTAATATTTCATCATCAGTCACATACACACACACTGGTGATGAAATGCAAGAAACAATCATTTTGTATTTACTGCATTCCAGAAATGAATGGCTTATGTCTGGTTATCACAAAAGAAAGAAAAATAAAATGGGACAAGCTATTGAGGTGGGAGAGGTAATAAAGGATCTTGAATCTATGGTCATAAAAAAGAGTGCTGTTAAATCATGAGCCAGTGGGACTGACTGAAGAAGTGGGTAGTGCCTCAGGTACCATTACCAAAGTTATTTTGTAGTTCTGCTGGTAGAAGTATTCATTTCTGTGCATTGTTTTTTTTCTAGATGCAGTGCACCTCAGTTTAAACCCAGACACCGCCGATAAGGATGCCAAGGCCGGCAAAGGGCCAAAAGACCATCTGTCATCCCATTCCATCGTTATCCCATGTGGCACAGCCGTTTGTAGGGAAGCACTGACAGGTCGATGCTACTGGGAGACAGAGTTGATTGGCTCATCTCAGTCTGAGATCTCTATGGGGCTGATGACCAAAGGTGAAGGGGGAGCCGAGAGAAAGCAGTGGAGTCTTAAGAGCTCTGTAATGGGGTCCAGTCTCTACGCCGAGTACTTCAGCATCGCGGATCCCAGTAAGCGACGGCCTATTGAGATGGACCGTCCCCCGTTTAAGAGATTAGGGGTGTTTCTGGACTGGCCTGCCGGTACGGTGTCGTTCTACAGTGCTGATCCCGTGAACGGTCCCCAGTCTCTTCTTTATGCTTTTCACACAACCTTTACAGAGCCCCTCTATCCTTTCTTTAAAACCCAAGGACGCCATCCCTCCATCTCACTCTGTGACATGGAATAACAAGCAAAACCAAGATACACGGTCAGACTGTATAAACGCTACTGTGAATGCATTGTTTTCTGTAACATACTCCTATAGTTGCTTTAAAACTATTTTGATTTTTAATCATTTTATACCTTTTATACATATGTCATCTAAAACCTAGACTTGCTACACACAATTCCTATCCAGACTGTTAATATAGAGTATCACTGCATCACTTACCTGTAAATAAAAATGTAAATACATTTAGAAAATGTGAACTAGACACATGCATGATATTTTTCCTATTTTTGTTATTACTTATTAATAGATATACAGGTCATAAGATACCAAGGGAGTGCAGTATTCTGCCTTTGTAACATCGGTGCAATAACTACTTCAGCTGTTTATCCCCAAAGGAGCACTTCAAGTCTGTTTAAATTAAAGCCTGGAGGCCATTTTGAAATTATTATTGTGAAAACTGATGAGTATAGTAACTTTGCATAGATGTAAGGAGCGCTAGAGATCATCACCGCATAACTGTCTTGTGTGGGTAAATGGCATAAAGCTGCTTATTTATTACCCTGACATACACTGCATGTTGATTGATTTTCATTGATTTTATTTTGACAGGGACAGTTTACCATAGGACATCAACCTTGTGGAAAGATGCATTGTACCAGGTTAAGCAAAACATACTACTTTATACCTGTTGTCCCTGAGCAAGTAATACATATGACAAAGTATATCGAGATAAATTCATGGCTGGCAAACTCTAAAACACTTAGCTGTTTAAAAAAAAACAATTGTACTCACAGATATCATGAAAACAATGCAGATTTTTTGATGCCTCAAAAATGGGACTATGTCAGTATGAACATGGCAAATAATGATTATGTATTAGAATGTAATTAAATCCAACTCCTCAGTGAATAGGCCTGAGTGTTGTGTTGTGTTGTGTTGTGTTGTGTTGTGTTGTGTTGTGTTGTGAGAGGGGACGTTGTAGGGTAAATCCTCTCTCTCTGCTCCTCAGCTCGTGGCTGTGGGCCAAGAACCATCAGTCTCGCACAAAACACTTTGCCTCACTACAAATCAAGACAATTCCATGTCAGGGAACAGGACCAATATTACGAATATTAATGAAACGATTTCCATTAGTTCTGAAATGAGAAAATGTCGAGGTCTGATGATAAAGTTGAAAACTAATTATACACGCCTGTGGAGACATGCCAGCTCTCGTGTTCTCGTCTCATTGACACAAATGTTATAATATGGAAATTGACAGAGCGATATGAATGAAATTAATGGAAAAAGATGACAAATTTCTGAAAAACACTCTCTATATCTAATTAGGTTTGCTTGGTGTCACTCTTAGTACCTCAAAAATACAGCTATAAAAGGATGGAACTTTTTCTCCCAAGATCTTAGATATGCACTGTGATCAGTAGTTTTATCTTGTGTTCAATGTTACAAGTCAAGTTTAAAAAAAAAACAGTTAATCAAAAGAGACAAGCTAATAAACATGGCTTAGTGTTTGTCTGTTTGCTTGCTTGCTCGATAAAAGATAAACAACAGTTAAGTACTCAAACTCTGATGACAATAACATTAGATTTGTCCTCATTCTGGGTCAGTACAACCAATATTCACGTCAATAATCTCTCAGCAAAGCTAAACTTTTTATTCACATCAACAGAGTTTTCACATTTTGTAATCTTCTGTTCTGTCTTAAAGTGCCTGGAAGATTTTGATATGTCTTCAACTGCACAATTGAATTAACCTCTGATGTTCTGCAGCACTGACAACAGCTCATCCTCCAACACCAGAGAAGAGGTGAAATAGCCCCAGGCCAAAAACGTTACCTTGATCACACTCCTAAAAAAAAGTATGATATCTAACATAACCCAAGGCAAAGGCAATTTTTTTGACCGTATGTGATTTTTTTGTCTTTTTTAAAGTATGGGTGTTGTGGGTTTTATTTGTTGATATCAAATTTTGAGATTGAGATATTGAGCAGTAAAAAGTGAGATAAGACATATGTTTAAAATTTAAACATCTTTACACTTTCATTGGTGTTATGTAACTGCCTTCAGTTCATATTCCACATATATGAAAAATGTACACACAGAAAACACGCTTGTTTCAAATGTGTTTGGTGTAAACTAAGGTACTGACAGAAATTGCATGCGACTTGTTCTTAAGATTGGCCTGCATTTATTTCTGTTTACATTCCAGAATTGTAGACAACACTTATGGAGAGAAATTGTGTTCTTGACCATTTCAGACAACTGATAAATAAGAGAACAAATAGAGACACAATAACGGAGTTGAAATCCTCCAGGCATTTCCCACTAGGTGGTGCCCTTGCTATACACAGTTAAAAAGCGCAAGCCCACTAAGTTGGATTTTAGGCTCCAGTTTGGAGCCTGATTGCTGTAAAAAGGTGAGATTGAAAAAGATGATGTTTCATCTTTTCCCACTCATTTTGTATTTTGTCTTGATTCAGCTAAAATATAACAACCCAGAGCTATGAGCGTTCACTTATTACCATTCTTTGGGAAGCATTGTCGGCTATAAACCTCTGCATTGATTGCATTTAGATGATGTGTTTAAAAATAGCCCTATTATTTTGTGGGCATGATGATAAAACACTCAGTGAGTCAGAACAGTTTAATTGAGTTGAAATTCACAAAATCAGCCCCCCCCCCCCCCCCCAAAAAAGTGAAACTGACTTGACTCAGCAGAACAGCCAGTGGTGCTCAGTCCAGATGGATGTGAGATATAATGAGATTGAAAAAGGAATGGAGGCATGAAAAGGAGACAGAATATCACAGAAATCTGTTTACCGAGAGGCGACTGCAGTTTTGGACTGGGTGAGGCAGCGGGTGAGTGTGGCTGCAAAAGTGTGTGTGTGTGTGTGTGTGTGTGTATGGGGGGGGGGTGGGGTGCACTTCACTTGGTGATTCTCTTGGAGGTGCTCTGCTTTCAGGCCATGCCAACCCCAGCTTGGCAGGTGTGCTGGCCCCTGCAATGAGGCGGGAGGCTGGAACTGCTCCTGGATCGTCCTTTCGGGGAGGAAGGTGGGGGTGGGGGTGGGGGTGGGGTGGGGGGATGGACAGAGGAGTTGCTGTGTTCTTCCTTATGACTGCCGTCTCTAAGAGACCGCACTAACTACAGGTGTGTAAACAAATGTGAAAATACACACACACACACAGCTACAGACAGAAATAAACAAACACACACATAACTGTTATGGGCATATAAATCCACAAACAGTATGCGAGTGATAGATGGACAGACAAAATACCACATTTACATACATAGTTAGATAGGTAAATAGATAGATAATAAAAAAAGAGAGAAACACAGAGAGAGAGAGAGAGAGAGACGGAGAGAGAGCACAAGACTTAAAAGGGACTCAAAGTCCCTTTTTATATGCACTATTTACTGTGAAAGAGAAGAAATGATGCAGCATTTTTTTGTGACAAGCCTGTCTTTGTGAGAGATTGTCTCCAGTACACACAGCAATCCATCATCCCGCGGTGGTGATAACAGCCCTCATCGGACCGGGGGAGTGCTGTCTGTTCCCCCTGTCCTGGGTCCAAAAAAAAAAAAATGCTGATCAGCGACTCTGTCAGAGAACAGTTAAGGTCCTGATCAAGTCCAACCTGTCTGTCAGAGTCTATATTCACAAAGAGTGGCAGCTAAACACAATTGAACCCAGGACGACAATAAACTCTCCTTCAAAACTCCAAGCTGTCTGGTGCTTGGCCGTAAAGTGGCACACAACAGGGGAAAACGAGGTGAGCTTGTGGTGGGAGGGATGCAGTTTAGTGGGTTATTGCTCTGGGTCGGTTATATCTGGGTGTCATGTTCGGTGTCCCGGCGGTGGAGACTGTATGATGAAATCAGAGAGAGGCATGTGGTGGGGTGCAAAGGGGGATGGTGTGTGTGTATATGTGTGTGTGTGTGTGTGTGTGTGTGTGTGTGTGTGTGTGTGTGCAGGGGGGTGGGGGGGAAGTGGATCCTGGCATCTGCCAGGGTGACGCTCCAAAGGAGGCTGTTATTGCGGGAGCCATAATGCAAGCTCACCCTGTCCTATAACCGTAAACAACAACGTGCACACACACACACACACACACACACACACACACACACACACACACACACACACAAAACACCTAATCACCTACTCACAGACACGCACACACACACACACACACACACACACACACAGGAAAAAACACACACACACACACAAACACACACACACACACATACAGACACACACACACAAAACACTTACCCACCCACCCACAGACATGCACACACAACAAAACACACGCACACACACACACACACACACACACACACACACACACACACAGGAAAAAACACACACAAACACACACACACACACACACACACATACAGACACACACACAAAACACCTACCCACCCACCCACAGACATGCACACATACACAAAACACATGCACACACGCACACACACACGCACACACACACACACACACACACACACACATGCCATCAGGGCCACTCTCCTCCATTCTCCATCTGGGGCCATCTGCTGTGCTGGTTGTACAGTAGGGCTGTGCATTCAGATTTTCAAGGGCAGCTCTGTTACCTTCATCATCACTTACAATCATTAACAATCAGCACAAGGGCTGGATGTGCATGTATATGTATGTATTGCTTTTGTTAAAAAAAAAACTGGCACAAGGTAGGCCTCTACATCTACATTTTTTTCAATCAGAGACCAGCAAATCCATTTCAAAATGGGCATTGTCCCATCTCTGTCTCTCTCTCTCTTTCTCTCTCTTTTTCTCTCTCACACACAAACACTCTTGCTCTCGCTCTCTCTCACATACACATACACACACACACACACAGAAAAATCACATACATTTAGTGTTCAAATGATATTCCCCAAATGATAAGCCCCAGAGTGAATGAATGGAATTATATGCTAATTTTTGTTTACTATCCTCATCATAATACCATCCATCCACTGGGATTCATATAGGATAGGATTTATTTTTATATAGGATACATTTAACAGTTACTTTCGGGACTTCCTCCCACTTGGACCTCCCTGTCTGTCTGTCTGTCCTCTTATCCTCTACTAGACTCCCTGAACCCCCTCACCTCACCCTGAGCTTTTCTGGCCCGGCTGGCTGCCATGGAGTGCCAGACACGCCGACAGTGAGTGGATCAGCGAGAAAAAAAAACGAGAGAGATCAGACACCTGTCTGCTTATCCCCAGCCCAGCACAGCCCAGCCCAGCACAGCACAGCACAGCCCAGCACAGCACAGCACAGCACAGCACAGCACAGCCCAGCACAGCACAGCCCAGCACAGCACAGCACAGCCCAGCACAGCACAGCCCAGCACAGCACAGCACAGCACAGCAGCCCCCCTGTCCTGGAATGGATGGATGGTCGGTCGCTATTTTTGCCGCACCCTGCGAATCAAAGCGCAGAAGTAGGTGACATCGTTAAGCCACTCAGTTTCTGCTATCTGCTCTTATGGGAGACAGTAATCCTGCCAGCTTTTTTTTTTTGTGTGTGTGTCTCCGCAAAAAAAAAAAAAAATTAACTGAACATAAATCTCCCCAAACTCTTGCTCCAATAAAGTGTGTGTGTGTGTGTGTGTGTGTGTGTGTGTGTGTGTGTGTGTGTGTGTGTGTGTGTGTGTGTTCGCGTGCGTGTATGTCTGTGTGTGTGTGCGTGCATGCGTGCATGCGTGTGTGTGTGTGTGTGTGTGTGTGTGTGTGTGTGTGTGTGTGTGTGCATGCATATGTGTGTGTGTGTGCATGTGTGTGTGTGTGTGGGTGGAAGGCACTGCATGTACTTATTAGTCTCTCTCTCCAAATGCTGGAGCACTCGAGGTTCAGCAAGCGTCTATGGTCATTCGTTTCCTTCCCCTGCTCTTGCTCTCTCTTATTTTGTTCTCCGGCTAATCTCTGCGGTGGCATTCCTGTCACATCCCTCTCCTCCTTTCATCCCCCCCCCGTTCTCTCTCGGTGAGTCAGAGCGAAGATTTATGCTCTTGCGCTGAAATATTAAGTGGATTAATGAAGAATTTAAGAGCTGCAGTGTCATAAATATAAATTAGACTTTTGGTAGGAAAGGGGTCGAGTCTCCATCCTGTCCAGAGTATGTACCTATTCAGAGTTTATTAACACGTGGAATTGGACTAAATCACCGCTATTTCACCGAGGTGGAGTTCCTTGTCCATCTGAATGATTCATAGAGATGGAGGTCACACATGGCAGGGAAAGCTTCTTCCAGTACAAAGTTTCTGCTCTGGCAGAAAAAAAAACATGGGAGATTAGTAGGGTTCAAGGAGTGGATGTAGTTTATTTTTTTTCTCTTCAAAATTGTAGGAAAAATAACTGTGTCAAACTGGCCGGCGTTTATTTCAAGTTCAACACTGCTGTCAACACTCATAATTAGACAGTCTTGCACTTTATATTTCCAGACAGTGAGAGTGCACTGAAAAGGTTCCGAAGGTTGCCAAAGGATATTTTTAAGGGGAAGCTTTTCTGTTTAAATGCATGCCATTTTTAAACCATAAGGCAGTTTTGAAAACCTCCCAAGTTGGACTGTGTCACACATCAGTCAGTGGAATGAAGCCAAAAGTCGAGGGTGTTTTTCCTGTCACGCCAGAAAAATAGAAAGAGATTAGTAATAAACATATGTTTACGGTTTTACATGATGCACATTTTCACATTATATTAAACAGTAATATATTATATGTTACTATATAACATATACTATTATATCTTATTTATTATGATGTACACTATAATGCAATACATTAATATGTCATTACCACATAGAAATATCTATACTGTAAAATTTTTTATTTCTGATACATTTGATACACATTTTTATGTTTGGCATCAACACACATCCATACCAAGGAGATTTTATGGTTTGTTT